>CM060251.1:66688546-67288546 GCA_030684275.1 Acipenser oxyrinchus oxyrinchus
GCAGAGTTGCTTATGAATAAAATGAACATTCATACTTATCTATTTTTCTTTAGTCGTATGACGTGACAGTCTGCTAGGGTGAAAATTACAGATTCCATCATGCATTTGGTTTAATACTGCATTTGCATTTCAGGAAGGGAATAGATTATTCTATCAGAAATATTTTATAATCTAGATTGTAAAGGCTTTATGTAAATGGTATTTTATATAAAGGCATCTGTTGCTTGGGAAATGCAAAAATCGCATGTCAAATAAACAAAATCATTATGCCCAATTCTATCTGACATTTAAGAACTTGCTTTGATGCTAAGCAGCTCTAATATACTGTAAATATTATACAGCCATAAATCTGAAGCCAAAGAATGAAGGCAAAGAAGAAATATTCTACTTTGGTCACATACTTTCAATTCAAATATAGGTACTGTTTCCCCGATTACTGAGTTTATTAATTTATGTACTGTATTTATTGTCAATCCCATATTTATCTTGTAATATCCAATGTTTATTTTTATTTTCAGTTTTTTATTTAATCAGTAATTTAAAACGAATGTATCTACTACAATTGTTTCACTTATTAATAAAATATACTATAATATGTTTTATTTACATGCTGCTTACATGGTTGTCCTACTCTCCTCTCTCGTCTCTTCTGTTTGTCTGTTCTCTTTATCTCTCCCTCAGTAAAATACGTAAGACTTGGAGGCAGTTTGTTCGGTCAAAGGCACAATTATATTCTCCTGGGTTTTAGAACATTACAGGTTAAACAGAGCCAATACTGTAGGCTAAACAAAGGATGCATTAACACTTACACAACTTTAACCTTTTAGTGAAAAATGGCGTCTCTCCCCTTTTTTCTTCTTCGAACCCGGAAGTGACATACCCAACAATAATTACTGATGAAACCCACTAGTGGGCAGTATTTAACCAACAACAGTTGTAACCAACTACTGAGCTTACAATACTCTTTATTTTCCTTTGGACAAGTCAGAATTTAAGGTACACTGGTGCACAATGCTTAAGTTCCATAACCTTGTGTCTCTGTGAAGTGATAAAGACTTGTCACAGAGTGGATTTGTTCCTTAAAAGTGTGACAAAAATAAATAATTGCAGTACCTTGCTTCAAATTACTGGACCACCTACAGACAGTTCTCTCCCTCACCTCCCTCACCTCCCATCTCCCAGAAAAGAATAGTGTAATGATGTGAAAGAACATCATCTTTCACACTGCAGCAAGGTTCAAATCTATCTCCCCTGGCCAAAGACATAAGCTACTGATTCTTCTTGACCTCATCAGCATTTGACAGCATGCTAACATAGAGGTATACTGTAGAAAGTTGGGGGTTTAACAGTGTGCTGTTATCCAGTTGACTTCTTTAGCTCACTGGGAAGTCACTGATTTCAATCTCAAGGTCTGTGGATTGAATCCTAGTATCTGGTTACTTAGTATTAATGCACCTTCAGACAAGACCGGTGTAGCCTACTATTGTTTGTCGGTATGTCAGTAATGTAATCAGTAATTCATAACAACCCCATTGCTTGGGTGAATGGGAATTCATTTATTGAATTCATTGTGCATGTCACATTTAAAAGTTTTCTCGAACATGCTTGTATTAAGCCAACTGTTTCTACTCTGCTTGGTGTTGCTCTTTTGTGTCTTGGTTTGTCTTTGGCAATGATGAAATTGCTGTCCTCACTCATATTCAGAGCTATTCAAATGTATTCAATAACACGGGCCAGATTTGGGATTTCTGTCATCATTTTGTATTCAATTTAAAGTTCACATTCCGTCAATTCAAAAACAAATTGGGTAATGTACTTTTGCTGGAAATTTTACTCTTTGGGCCAGATTTTCGAGACGTTGCAAAGTAGTTGTGCTGGCGCAAAGGTCATCTGGGCATGATTTTTGAAGCTCAAAGTTGGGGCAAAAGTTTTTTGCACTGAAATGCGATTTTGAAGCAATGCTTTCCGCCATCTTTTAGGGCTAGCGCTAGCAGCAGTGGTCGGCATAACTTTTGAGACGTGGTGTCATTAACATGATGCAGCGCAAAGCCGCTTGGTGCTCGCTTGCATTTTGAACGGGACATCTCAGGCAGGCTTATTCGAGCACAATCATCGCACCGGGGTAAAAGGGAGTGAAACGTGGAGAAATAAGAGAAGAGGAACGTAAAGACAAAACGTAAGTATATACACATGTATATTTATATTTTATAAATCAAATATTTATTCATGTTGTTTGTTTGTTTTTAGAGAGAATGGAACCTGCATCAGCATTCCTGCATCGAAGGGAGAGAAGAAAGATATCAAAAGAGTTTTCTGAACCGTGTCGCTTTTTTACGCCTTTCAGACAGTGAATGCAGACCTCTGACTAACAAGTAAATTATAGCTGATATCTGCCAGTTACTGCAGCCAGATGTGGAAAGAGATACAGAAAGCTATAACGCATTGCCTGTTGCATTAAAGGTCACGGCTGCCCTAACTTTTTTTGACACTGGGTCCTTTGAGAGGACTGTAGGTGTGTCACAAAGACGACTGAGCGGTGACGTCACGTCAGAAGCAGGAACAAAAACAACAGAGAGAGATTTGGTGAAGCTGAGCGAATGCTTTCGCTCAGCGTTTAATAAACAAACAGACAGAAAATAAAAGGGTTGTACAAACAAACACAGGACACGGCACTTGCGCCAAAATAAATAGACAAACAAAACGGACTATACACTAAACACACACGAACAGACAAACACGGTGAGTAAGAACACTTTTACTAATACTCTCACTATCACCTCCGTCTCCAAACCCGTTCTCCACTCACCGAACACCCAACCCCGAGTGAGTGAAAACATGCTGTTTTTATGCAGTTGTACCGAGACTCGATTGCTAGTCAATCATTCAATTGGAATCTCGGTACAACTGCACGTGAATTAATTAAGTGCACTCCCGTGACCACACATTACATTTTAACTAGCACGTGAAGTGATTTGTGCCCTCCGTGCCTAAATATAAATCTACATTTTAAATCACAAGTGAAACACAGACCCGTTTATATCCCGTGTACCGATGACTATACACCAACATTTACACACAACACGTAACACAAAATACACACAGGGGGCACTTTGCCACATATACCCCCTTGTGCAAAGCACACATGGCCTCAATGGCCACCTCCCCCTCAGTCCCAAAGTCCCGGAACAGGGGAAGCAAGTTGTTTCTGGGGTGGCCATGGTGAAATGTCTGGCACCCCCAATTCTTCGTGGCTGGCAGCTCCCTCTTCCGGGCTTCAGCCACACTATCTCCTGCCGCGAAAGTGCAGCTGGGGAGCTGGTCTCCTGACCTCCCCCTTCTTCATGGCCGGCAGTTCCCCTCCGTGGGGCTCCGACCACACAATCTCCGGCAGCGAAACTGCTGCGGGGAAGCTGGTCTCCTGACCTCCCCCTTCTTCATGGCCGGCAGTTCCCCTCCGTGGGGCCGGCCACCCACCTCCGGCAGCGAAACTGCTGCGAGGGGAGCTGGTCTCCTGACCTCCCCTCCTTCGTGGCCGCTAGCTCCCTCCGTGGGGCTCTGGCCACCGTGTTTCCTGCCACGGAAATGCGGCTGGGGAGCTGGTCTCCTGACCTCCCCTTTCTTCATGGCCGACAGCTCCCCTTCATGGGGTTCTGGCCATAGTGTAGCGACCCCAGGCGAAGCAGGACCCTCGACTACCCCAGGCGAAGCAGGATCCCTGGCGACCCCAGGCGACGGCAGCGGACCCTCGGGAGGCGACGGCAGCAGCAGCGGACCCTCGGGAGGCGATGGCAGCAGCAGCGGACCCTCGGGAGGCGACGGCAGCAGCAGCGGACCCTCGGGAGGCGAACTCGGGAGGGGAGCCCCTGGCCATAGAGGCGGCAGCGGGAGCTCCACTTCTCCCTCGTACCCTGTACCCTGTGTGGAGCAAAAGGCAACCCCAGGCGATGCGGAGCGACAGGCAGCCCCAGGCGATGCGGAGCGACAGGCAGCCCCAGGCGATGCGGAGCGACAGGCAGCCCCAGGCGATGCGGAGCGACAGGCAGCCCCAGGCGATGCGGAGCGACAGGCAGCCCCAGGCGATGCGGAGCGACAGGCAGCCCCAGGCGATGCGGAGCGGCTGGCAGCCCCAGGCGATGCGGAGCGGCTGGCAGCCCCAGGCGATGCGGAGCGGCTGGCAGCCCCAGGCGATGCGGAGCGGCTGGCAACCCCAGGCGATGCGAGGCAAGCATCCTTGGGCGAAGCGAGGCAAGCATCCTTGGGCGAAGCGAGGCAAGCATCCTTGGGCGAAGCGAGGCAAGCATCCTTGGGCGAAGCGAGGCAGGCATCCTTGGGCGAAGCGAGGCAGGCATCCTTGGGCGAAGCGAGGCAGGCATCCTTGGGCGAAGCGAGGCAGGCATCCTTGGGCGAAGCGAGGCAGGCATCCTTGGGCGAAGCGAGGCAGGCATCCTTGGGCGAAGCGAGGCAGGCATCCTTGGGCGCAGCGAGGCAGGCAGTCAGGACAAGCTGGGGTGCGGGTTTTGGCCCTCTTCTCGGCCACTGCGGCCGGGCGGTTCTTCCCCGTGCTTCCCTCAGCAGCCTATGCAAGGGCTGCTGAGGACCGCCAGCATCTAGTCCTGGTCCTTCTGGTGAAGGGAGAGGCAGCTCCTGCTCCTCTCCTCGTGACGGTGGGGAAATGATACCAGCAGGCATTCATCCTCTGCTGGTGGGGAAGTGATACCAGCAGGCATTCATCCTCTGCTGGTGGGGAAGTGATACCAGCAGGCATTCATCCTCTGCTGGTGGGGAAGTGATACCAGCAGACATTCCTCCTCTGCTGGTGGGGTTGGCGGAGGCAGAGGCAGCTCCTGCTGCTCTGCTCCTGCCGATGGAGGTGGCGGAGGCAGAGGCAGCTCCTGCTGCTCTGCTCCTGCCAGTGAAGGTGGCGGAGGCAGAGGCAGCTCCTGCTGCTCTGCTCCTGCCAGTGAAGGTGGCGGAGGCAGAGGCAGCTCCTGCTGCTCTGCTCCTGCCAGTGGAGGTGGGAGCGGTGTAGTCTCCTGGCGGCGGAGGTGGGAGCAGCGTGTAGTCTACCCTTGTTTCAGGGGACTGGTGCGGCCCTCCCCTCTTGCAGGGGACTGGTGCGGCTCCGCCTGGAAGGGGAGACCAGCAGGCATTCACCCTCTGCTGGTGGACAGGGACCCAGCAGGCATTCACCCTCTGCTGGTGGACAGGGACCCAGCAGGCATTCACCCTCTGCTGGTGGACAGGGACCCAGCAGGCATTCACCCTCTGCTGGTGGAGGAGGCAGAGGCAGCTCCTGCTGCTCTGCTCCTGGTGGTGGAGGTGGCGGAGGCAGAGACAGCTCCTGCTGCTCTGCTCCTGCCGGAGGAGGTGGCGGAGGCAGAGGCAGCTCCTGCTGCTCTGCCGATGGAAGTGGCGGGACCAGCAGGAATTCACCCTCTGCTGGTGGAGGTGGGAGCTGCAAGCAGTCCTCCCATGGCAATGGAGGTGGACCCAGCAGGAATTCACCCTCTGCTGGTGGAGACTGGGGCTGTGGACGCTCTACCTTCCCCTTCTTTGGCCGTGGACGCACCGACTCCTCCCTCTTGGGCTGTGGACGCACCGACTCCTCCCTTTTGGGCTGTGGACGCACCGACTCCTCCCTTTTGGGCTGTGGACGCACCGACTCCTCCCTTTTGGGCTGTGGACGCACCGACTCCTCCCTTTGGGCTGTGGACGCACCGACTCCTCCCTTTGGGCTGTGGACGCACCGACTCCTCCCATTCAGGCGTGGGACGTTCGGACTCCTCCCACTCAGGCGTAGGGACGTTCGGGCTCCTCCCACTCAGGCGTAGGGACGTTCGGGCTCCTCCCACTCAGGCGTAGGGACGTTCGGGCTCCTCCCACTCAGGCGTAGGACGTTCGGGCTCCTCCCACTCAGGCGTAGGGACGTTCGGGCTCCTCCCACTCAGGCGTAGGACGCTCGGGCTCCTCCCACTCAGGCGTAGGGACGTTCGGGCTCCTCCCACTCAGGCGTAGGGACGCTCGGGCTCCTCCCACTCAGGCGTGGGACGTTCGGGCTCCTCCCACTCAGGCGTGGACACTCAGGCTCCTCCCACTTGGGCTGTGGACACTAAGGCTCCTCCTCATAACTGCGGAAGGGACAGACGGCAAAGTAATGCTGCTGGTTACAGAGGCAGCACAACAGTGGTGACCTACAGCTCCTCGGGTGCCTGGCCCTGATGTACGCCTCCTCCTCCCTGTCCCTCGCTTCCCGGTCCTTTTTCCACCTCATCCTGTCTTCCATTTTTTTTTGTTGTTGTTGTTGTTGTTGGGTTTTTTTTTTTGTTTTTTTTTTTAAACCCCAAATTGCGGTTCCTGCTCTGGCCTGAGTCCTGGAGGCGCTGTAGATCCCACTTCTGACACCACGTGTCACAAAGACGACTGAGCGGTGACGTCACGTCAGAAGCAGGAACAAAAACAACAGAGAGAGATTTGGTGAAGCTGAGCGAATGCTTTCGCTCAGCGTTTAATAAACAAACAGACAGAAAATAAAAGGGTTGTACAAACAAACACAGGACACGGCACTTGCGCCAAAATAAATAGACAAACAAAACGGACTATACACTAAACACACACGAACAGACAAACACGGTGAGTAAGAACACTTTTACTAATACTCTCACTATCACCTCCGTCTCCAAACCCGTTCTCCACTCACCGAACACCCAACCCCGAGTGAGTGAAAACATGCTGTTTTTATGCAGTTGTACCGAGACTCGATTGCTAGTCAATCATTCAATTGGAATCTCGGTACAACTGCACGTGAATTAATTAAGTGCACTCCCGTGACCACACATTACATTTTAACTAGCACGTGAAGTGATTTGTGCCCTCCGTGCCTAAATATAAATCTACATTTAAACACATGTGAAACACAGACCCGCTTATATCCCGTGTACCAATGCCTATACACCAACATTTACACACAACACGTAACACAAAATACACACGGGGGGGCACTTTGCCACAAGGTGCCACTGCAGTTATTAGCCAGTCAGCTGTAAGCGGTGCAGTACACAGTTACTGCAGCTCTAGTGAAGCGTGCAGGGCAAAGTATTTGTGGCTATTATGACACCGTTTTGCAACCCCAAGTACTCCTGCTGAACATGGGTATAATCAAGCCATCATCGCTGCTCGATCTGTCATTGAGCGCACATTTGGAATGTTAAAAATGCGTTTCGGATGTTTGGATCAGTCAGATAGTACTCAGGTCAGCGATTTTTTCGTGGCATGTTGTTTTTTTCAAAATATTGCCATACAAAATAGATGTCATATTGACCTTCCAGAGGATACAAGCTTTTAGGGAACATGAGACTTTTAGCCTAGGGAACACTGGGAGACGCTCCTGCTGCCACAGGGAGCACCTTTTTTAATATGTATTGATTAAAATTGTGTACTATAATATACATTGTACTGTATTAGGAATACTTGTTTTTTGTAGGCTATCCAATGAATTGTTTTTCTAATTTTAAAACAATTAGTTTTTTGTGGAAAGAGGACACATCTGTCATATCATGCGATATGCATTATTAATGAGCAGTGTCACTATTGGATGTGCACATAGACTATTAGGAGTATACAAAAAGGGACGTTCAGGGTGCAACGTTCTCTCTTGCCTCAGCCCGAGCAAAAGACAGCACTGCCATAGTGTCATGTACATGCTGGAAATAAAGTTGAGCATGGTTCGCACTTACCTTGTCCTGAGACCAGTGTTCTGGAGTAACAATTGTTTTCCACAGAATCTGCAAAGTAAAAGGAGAGCCTAGCGAGACCAGAGCGACCAAAAGAAGGCCTGAGTACTGAGTCAGTGAGTGAGGCAGTTTGCCACGAGGTCATGAACATGACAACATCGCATTAAATGCCTGAGTTCACTCTAAAACCATACATTGATGAGAATAGCATATAAGGTAAGCATTATTGACTATATTGTAGTTTAGGGGTCCCTACTATTTGCAAAACCACTTTTTTTTTTACATACTAAGACACGTCTGTCTTAGTATATTTAAGTATGTTTGTGTGGTTTTATGTTTAACAGAGATCTAAAGTCGCTACAAACTGTAAAAGACAATGAAACCCTTTATATTACTAGTATAATAATTTCTCAAAATTCCTCTTCAGAAAGCACCTGTAGAACTCCTCTGTTTTTCCCCTTGGACACTTATCACCCTTCCTTAAATACACTTTACTTGCTCTTATCTGCCCTCTATTTTACTGCATTTAATCCTGTACTTTAGAGTACTGTAATCTGCCTAGTGTTATTTAATCTGTAGTATTTTGTATTTAATTATATCCTGATGTAACTATCACTGACACTTATCTGCTGTATTATTGAATCGTATTTTGTCACACTTGTACTTGCTTGAACCAAAGTCATTGTATTTATCTTGCTCTTAATTGTATTATTACTTGTACTGTGATTTCTTGAAATGTATTTGTTTATGACTGTAAGTCGCCCTGGATAAGGGCGCCTGCTAAGAAATAAATAATAATAATAATAATATATAAATCTCACAAAATATCGTTCTTTTGATTATACTGTTCACCTAATTACACTTGGCTAAACAAAAGCGAGTTTGTGGTTTTTATGATATAACAGTTTGTTTTTCAGACAAGAGTCAATTTTGGGGCTTGGCCACTGCAACATGTCTGTGGCACTGTCATTTTCAGTTTCATATATATTTGTTCCTATGCCTCTTTCACATTTCTCGATGTTTTATGTCATATATTATTGTCAGCCTCCTGCAAAAATATCTAGTGTGGCGTGAAGTGTTCTGCGAATTGTCAAATTCCACTTCATGCTGCAATGGTGTCTCTTCCATGTTAGATACCAAAAACACAGAGTTAGCGCTGCTTATTCTTTTTCTCAACTCAATATTGCTGAGCATCCTACTGTAACTAAAAAAAAAACAACATTTGTGATAAAGTAGCTTACATTTAGTACCTTTAATTTGCACATAAAATGCTTTATGGATTTAAAAATAATGTGAAATTCAATAAAGACACTTTGTTGTTCTTACTTCAAAGCTTCAAGGCAAACCATGTTTCCCTAGGTTTTTTGCTTTTCCTTTTCATTTCTTGGAAATATACCAGCAAATATGATCTTTTTTTAATTGAATGCGGCACTATTTATTGGTGTTGTGTTCCAGAACAAAACCAGCTGTCCCTCCTTTGAGGAAAATACTATGTTTTTCTGATTGATTATTTACCCAGGAGGCTGAATGAAATGCTTTTCCAAAAACAGTAAGCTCATAAAACAGCAACTTACACCAAATGGCAGTATTCCCAGAAACATTTTTGATCTCATAAACTGAAACAATTTAACAGCTGGTATGGGTTTTTTTTAAATAAGTGGCAGCATTTCTTCAATACAATTAAAGTATTACATTTCTGGTTATCCACCTTTAAAAATCTGGTTGGTTACAGGGTTCAACATAGCCAACCAATTTAGATAAATAAATTCACATGACTTGTTTGAAGACTCTGATGCACTTCATAATGCAGGTACATTACATGAATTCCTAAATATTGTAATGTACTACAGACTACACATAGTTTAAAATGAAAGTGACAGCTATCAGAATGCATGCACTGCACTGCACTGCACTGTACTGCAGTGCACTGCACTGCGCTGCACTGTACTGTAAACTCTGTTCCATACCATTTTGATGTCTAGCTGCTGTGACGGATAAATGAGAGTCAGATAAATAAGGGCAGAGTGAATACACACAGAGTATTGCTTTTCCACATTGACATTAAAGGAGTCATATCCCAAGGCTTTACAATCTAATTTCTTTTCGAATAAAATAAGCACCTTAAGGTCTGCTGGAGATTTTCTTTTGTTTTTCACTTGGGATGCTGTTTGCAGATTTTACAAGTTCACACTGTAGTTTCAGAAATGTATAAATCCTTCTACCCAGGAACATGTCAAATCATGTGGTAAAGATCAAATTCAAATTGTCAAAAAAAAACCTAGCAAAGAGCAAATATATTAAACTCAAATGAATGGGAACCAGCGTTAACTGATAATGTTGTAAATATTGATAAAAGTAAGAAAATATATTTAAATCCCTAAGTTTAATTCCTTTTATTAACACCTTTAATGCAGCCATTTGTTTTGACTGCAATTATACGCCTGCAAATAAACTTATGAGTGATCTGTTTTTACAACCTACAGTAGCTATCCTACTATCATGTTATTTAGCATGTTGTTTTTATTATGCATAATGATCAGTGTAACAGGGGAGACCTGGACTGGCCGTCTGACGTATGCGCGATGCTGCAGGAAGAGGGCGGCAGTCCCCGGGAATCCGCCTGTCAGTCATGGCAGTGACACAGAGAGGTGGGGAAGAGGGTGTGTGTGCTTTCCCTCTCTGAGTGGCTGGGGGCGGCTCATGGGGATTGTCCGCCTATAAACAGATACTGTGTTGTTCCCTCAGGTCTGCCCTTTTAGATGAGTAAGCTGGTGGAGGCGCTACGGACGGAGCGGGTTGGAAGAGAGCCGCCAAACCAGCGCAAAGGAAAACACAAAGGGAAGGATATTGTGTAGCGGGGAATGAATGGGCAGACCCCAGAGTTTATATAGAGAAGTGAGGGAACACGGGTTAGTGTAGGACGGAGTCCCGGCCGCAAGGGAAGCGACGGTTGGGGAATCAGCTGCAAAGTACAGCACCTTTTATTTTGTAGAGTTTTGTTAACAGTGTTTATTTTTGTTGTTTTCTTTGTGCCTTCTGTTTTGCCTATGATTTAGTGCACCTGCGCAGCGCGACCAGTGACCTGTCACCACCTTTACCATCGCTGGTAACAACGGTGTTGCAGTGCCACCTTGTGGCTGAAAATAAATAGTGCACCCAAGTGGTGTTTAGAAACCCAGTTTTCTGTCTCCTGTGTCAGTGATTCTCGCCCACCCTTCCACACGTGGTGTCAGAAGTGGGATTCACTGGCATTGCCCATAAAAAGCAGTGCACCCACAGAAGGAGCAGAAATGGATGCCACGCACTGCAGCCATGATGGACCTCCTGCGCCAGACCCTCACTGCTGCGGTGCAGGGGCGGCTAGACCGGCAGGTCCAGATCCCAGGTTGCAGAGGCCGACTAAAATGACAGCGGATGATCGCCCTGAAGCCTATTTAGAGGTCTTTGAGGCTATGGCGACCTCGGCCGGGTGGGACCCGCACAATGGGCTAGCTACCTCTTGCCCCAGCTGACGGGAGAAGCACAAGCAGCGGCGAGGGCGCTGTCGCCGAACGCATGGTGGATTACCCCACACTAAAAGCAGCCATCCTTAATCGTGTGGGGCCACGCCAGAGGGCTACCGCGAAAGTTCCGGGAGACGCGTTTCACCTCGGAGGAGCATCCCGAACAATAGCCCACCGCCTGAAGGATTACGCTATGGGATGGCTGAACCCGACGTGAACACCAAAGCCAGGTTGGTGGAGATGATCGTGGTGGAGCGCTTTCTGGAGTGTTTGGCCCGGGACCTCGGCTATGGGTACAGCGGCAGGCACCTGCCACTTTGGACCGGGCGGTCGAGTTGGCGGAGCAGTACCAGGCAGCGGAGCCAACGCCAGCGAGACTGCCTGGACGGCGGGGCTACCGGACCGACCCCTCATTGGCCCAGGAGAGGGTGAAGGGACTGGGGAAGGGGTAGACAGGGTCCTGGACGGGGTGTCGGCGGAGTTCCCGCCCGGGACCGGGCAGGGTGGGGTGACCCACGGGCTGCTACGGTGTCGGACCGGGTCTCGCGCCACCTTATCGCCGAGCCTCTTTGATGGCTCCGGTCTTTCCGCCTCTTGCCGAAGCTCCAGGGAGGGAAACCAGCTCACCGAGGTGTTGGACATGCAGGGAGGTGGGTCACATCGCCGGGATTGCCCTGTGATGGATTGTGACCTCGGCCGACCAGGTAAGCATGTTCAATTACCTCAGTCACTTCAGCAGACGGGTTTTGTTATTCCTGTGTCCGTGGATGGTACAAAACCCAGGCTCTCTTGGACTCAGGGTGTGGTCAGTCCCTGGTACAGGAGAGCCTAATCTCACCGGGCATAAGCAAATATTGGGACGGGTGCATATTAAGTGTATTCATGGGGATGTCCGGTCTTATCCTAAGGTTAGCATAACGGTGAAAATTGGCCAGCAGGTGACGAGGTGCAGGTGGGGTTGTGTCCTCGATTGCCAGTACCGGTAGTTCTGGGACGGACTGTGGGCAGTTCAAGAGTTGGTTGGCTGCCCTGACGGCCCCGCCCTCCCTATTGGCTAAGAAAGAGGAAGTGATTGGAGAGATCTTTCCTTTCGTGACCCGGAGTGGTTTTGCCATAAATTTAAACCTCGTGAAAACTAAACGGGAGCCGGGCCGCTAAGAATGAGGGCTGGCAATGGAGGGGGTCCGAGAAGTTTCAGGTGGGGGCGATTGGTGAAGAGTCTGGGGAGGCCGCGGAGCCAGCGCAGGGGTCTGGTTCGCTGCCTCCGCCAGGACCGACCTGATCCCGAGCTGGAAGCCATGGGAGCTGATTTTTAGCTCGGTCCCGTGACTTCCGACTCGAGCAAGGGCGTGACGACGCGCTGGGCAGGCTCTTTGACCAAGCAGCTGTGGTTAATGGTCGGGTGGTCGAGCCCAGACGCGCCGCCACGCACCCTCACTTTGAAATCGCCGAGACCTTCTGTACCGTGTTGACAAATTGCCCCAGACCGGGAAGTGCGCCACCAGTTGCTGATTCCTCAACCCTTTAAGGAGGATTTGTTGCAGCTTGCTCACGCTATTCCCTTGTCTGGTCATCTGGGCAGGGATAAGACTAAAGCAAGGCTGGTGTCACGGTTCTACTGGATGGGGCTGGATGGTGACGCCAGACGCTTTTGCTAACGCTGTGGGGAGTGTCAGAAGGCTAGTCCTAGAGCCGCCCCACGAGCCCCATTGGTGCCGCTGTCCCTGGTGGAAGCTCCGCTTGAGCGTATTGGAATGGATTTGGTTGGGCCACTGGAGAGGAGTGCGCGGGATACACACACCTATTGGTCATTCTGGATTACGCCACGCGCTATCCCGAGGCCATTCCCCTTCGCTCTGCCTCGCCAAATCTGTTGCCAACGAGCTTGTGAAGGTCTTTTCCCGAGTCGGGATTCCCAAAGAAATACTAACCGACCAAGGCACCAACTTTATGTCCCGACTAATCCGCTGAACATGTAAACTTTTGGGGATTAAGACCATTAGGACCTCGGTATTTCATCCTCAGACCGACGGTCTTGTGGAGCGGTTTAATAAAACCCTTAAGAACATGTTGCGCAGATTTATTAGTAGTGATGTGCGTTATTGGGACCAGCTGATTCCTCCTCTTCTCTTTGCGATCAGAGAGGTACCCCAGGCTTCCACGGGTTTTTCGCCATTCGAGCTGCTGTATGGTCGGAGACCCCGGGTGTGCTTGATCTGGTCAGAGAGATGTGGGAGGAACAGCAGGATAATTCGACTAATACAGTCCGGTATGTGTTGGACCTGCGCAAACGCCTTGAGTCTGTAGGAAAATGGGCGCATGACAATTTGCAGCAGGCTCAGCACAGACAGGAGACACAGTACAACAGAGGAGCCCGGTTACGCACATTTCAGCCGGGGATAAAGTACTTCTATTATTACCCAGTTCTGAGTCGAAACTTCTGGCTAAGTGGCAAGGACCTTTTGAGGTTACACGCCGGGTTGGGAGGGTGGACTATGAGATCTGCCAGCCGGAGCGACGGAGAGAGAAACACATTTATCATATAAACCTCTTGAAGCCCTGGCTGCAACCAGAGGCATTGGTAGTGGCGCAGGCAGATGACGCCACAGACCTAGGACCTGATCTTTCTGTGTTGGCGAAAACAGGGTCGGTACAGATTGCGGAAAATCTGACACCAACACAGAAATGTCAGGCTCGGGCACTGGTGACGGAATTTCCTGATGTGTTTTCTCCGTCCCGGGCGGACTCGGTAGCCCATCATCACATTGACATTGAGCCGGGGCCAGTTCGCCAGAGGCCATACCGTATACCTGAACGCAAAAGACAGGTAATAAAAGCGGAGATTGATGAGATGCTGAGACTGGGGTGATAGAAGAGTCCCAGAGTGACTGGAACAGTCCAATTGTTTTAGTGGATAAGCCAGACGGGTCAACTCGATTTTGCATTGACTTCAGGCGAAGTTAATGAAAAATCGAAGTTTGACGCTTATCCCATGCCCCGGTAGATGAGTTGCTGGAGCCGCCTAGGCACGGCTCACTTTATGACGACACTGGATTTAACGAAGGGTACTGGCAGATACCCCTGACCCCAGAATCCAGAGAGAGGACGGCGTTTCGACTCCTTCGGTTATACCAATTTAGGACCATGCCCTTTGGGTTGCACGGAGCACCAGCCACGCTCCAGCGGATGATGGATCGTATTTTGCGGCCCCATCAGCAGTACGCCGCTGCTTACATAGATGACGTGGTTATCCACAGTGAGGATTGGCCGAGTCATCTGTGTAAGGTAGCGGCGGTGCTGCGATCCTTGCGGGAGGCTGGGCTCACTGCTAACCCAAAGAAGTGTGCCATTGGGAAGAGTGAGTCGGAGTATTTGGGGTATCGAGTAGGAGCGGCCAGATCAGACCGCTGATTGCTAAGGTGAAAGCCTTGGCTGACTGGCCGGTCCCTACGACTAAAACCCAGGTGCGCTCTTTCTTGGGACTGGCGGGCTATTATAGGAAGTTCATTCCGAAGCCGCCACGCTGGCTGCTCCCTTGACAGACCTCACCCGAAGGCTGCCCCAAATACGGTTCAGTGGACGGAGCCGTGCCAGAGGGCCTTTCTCGCTCTGGAAGCGAAGGTTGTGTAGCAAGCCAGTGCTGTGCAGTCCTGATTTTGGTAAGAGGTTCACCTTGCAGACGGATGCGCCAGAGACAGGTCTCGGGCAGTGTTGTCTCAGGAGGTGCGGGAAGTGAGCACCGGTCCTGTATATCAGCAGGAAGCTCCTTCCCCGTGAAAAGAACTACAGTACCATCGAGAAGGAGTGTCTCGCGGTAAAGTGGGCAGTCGAGTCACCCGTACTACCTCCTGGGGCGACACTTCACCCTGGTGACAGATCATGCCCCTTAGCGTGGCTTCACCGGATGAAAAATAACAACGCCAGAATCACCCGGTGGTACTTGGCCCTGCAGCCCTATGCCTTCAGGGTTGTCCACCGAGCAGGAAAGCTGCATCAAAATGCTGATTTTTTCTCTCGGGAAGGCATGGGGTGAGGATTTCGAATGGACCGGTGGTGCCATTCTGGGGAAGATGTGTAACAGGGGAGACCTGGACTGGCCGCCTGACGATGCGCGATGCTGCAGGAAGAGGGCGGCAGTCCCCGGAATCCGCCTGTCAGTCATGGCAGTGACACAGAGAGGTGGGGAAGAGGGTGTGTGTGCTTTCCTCTCTCTGAGTGGCTGGGGGCGGCTCATGGGGATTGTCCGCCTATAAACAGATACTGTGTTGTTCCCTCAGGTCTGCCCTTTTTAGATGAGTAAGCTGGTGGAGGCGCTACGGACGGAGCGGGTTGGAAGAGAGCCGCCAAACCAGCGCAAAGGAAAACACAAAGGGAAGGATATTGTGTAGCGGGGAATGAATGGGCAGACCCCAGAGTTTATATAGAGAAGTGAGGGAACACGGGTTAGTGTAGGACGGAGTCCCGGCCGCAAGGGAAGCGACGGTTGGGGAATCAGCTGCAAAGTACAGCACCTTTTATTTTGTAGAGTTTTGTTAACAGTGTTTATTTTTGTTGTTTTCTTTGTGCCTTCTGTTTTGCCTATGATTTAGTGCACCTGCGCAGCGCCGACCAGTGACCTGTCACCACCTTTACCATCGTTGGTAACAACGGTGTTGCAGTGCCACCTTGTGGCTGAAAATAAATAGTGCACCCAAGTGGTGTTTAGAAACCCAGTTTTCTGTCTCCTGTGTCAGTGATTCTCGCCCACCCTTCCACAATCAGGGTTTCAACAGGTAACACTTTGGTTTAAGAATACTGTTATGTTATAAACAATCAATAATTGTGTTATAAGCACACAATGTTATAAACGATATTAGACAACAAACTATAGCAATGTAATGTATTAGAACATGTAAGTTAAGTATATGTATGTGAGTGTGTATATTCAATATATACTGTATATATATATATATATATATATATATATATATATATATATATATATATATATATATACACAGTATACTATAGCAATGTAATGTATTAGAACATGTAAGTTAAGTATATGTATGTGTGTGTGTATATTCAATATACACAGTATTATATACTGTATATATATATATATATATATATATATATATATATATATATATATATATATATATATATATATATACAGTACTGTGCAAAAGTTTTAGGCAGGTGTGAAAAAATGCTGTAAAGTAAGAATGCTTTCAAAAATAGACATGTTAATAGTTAATATTTATCAATTAACTAAATGCTAAGTGAGTGAACAGAAGAAAAATCTAAATCAAATCCATATTTGGTGTGACCACCCTTTGCCTTCAAAACAGCATCAATTCTTCTAGGTACACTTGCACAAAGTCAGGGATTTTGTAGGCATATAGTCAGGTGTATGATTAAACAATTATACCAAACAGGTGCTAATGATCATCAATTCAATATGTAGGTTGAAACACAATCATTAACCGAAACAGAAACAGCTATGTAGGAGGAATAAAACTGGGTGAGGAACAGCCAAACTCAGCTAACAAGGTGAGGTTGCTGAAGACAGTTTACTGTCAAAAGTCATACACCATGGCAAGACTGAGCACAGCAACAAGACACAAGGTAGTTATACTGCATCAGCAAGGTCTCTCCCAGGCAGAAATTTCAAGGCAGACAGGGGTTTCCAGATGTGCTGTCCAAGCTCTTTTGAAGAAGCAAAAGAAACGAGCAACGTTGAGGACCGTAGATGCAGTGGTCGGCCAAGGAAACTTACTGCAGCAGATGAAAGACACATCATGCTTACTTCCCTTCGCAATCGGAAGATGTCCAGCAGTGCCATCAGCTCAGAACTGGCAGAAAGCAGTGGGACCCTGGTACACCCATCTACTGTCCGGAGAAGTCTGGTCAGAAGTGGCCTTCATGGAAGACTTGCGGCCAAAGAGCCATACCTCCGACGTGGAAACAAGGCCAAGCGACTCAACTATGCACGAAAACACAGGAACTGGGGTGCAGAAAAATGGCAGCAGGTGCTCTGGACTGATGAGTCAAAATTTGAAATATTTGGCTGTAGCAGAAGGCAGTTTGTTCACCAAAGGGCTGGAGAGCGTACACGAATGAGTGTCTGCAGGCAACAGTGAAGCATGGTGGAGGTTCCTTGCAAGTTTGGGGCTGCATTTCTGCAAATGGAGTTGGGGATTTGGTCAGAATTAATGGTCTCCTCAGTGCTGAGAAGTACAGGCAGATACTTATCCATCATGCAATACCATCAGGGAGGCATCTGATTGGCCCCAAATTTATTCTGCAGCATGACAACGACCTCAAACATACAGCGAAAGTCATTAAGAACTATCTTCAGCGTAAAGAAGAACAAGGAGTCCTGGAAGTGATGGTATGGCCCCCACAGAGCCCTGATCTCAACATCATCGAGTCTGTCTGGGATTACATGAAGAGAGAGAAGCAACTGAGGCTGCCTAAATCCACAGAAGAACTGTGGTTAGTTCTCCAAGATGTTTGGGCCAACCTACCTGCCGAATTCCTTCAAAAACTGTGTGCAAGTGTACCTAGAAGAATTGATGCTTGATGCTGTTTTGAAGGCAAAGGGTGGTCACACCAAATATGGATTTGATTTAGATTTTTCTTCTGTTCACTCACTTTGCATTTAGTTAGTTGATCAATATAATCTATTAACATGTCTATTTTTGAAAGCATTCTTACTTTACAGCATTTTTTCACACCTGCCTAAAACTTTTGCACAGTACTGTATATATATATATATATATATATATATATATATATATATATATATATATATATATATATATATATATATATAATTTTAAGGGCGAAACCCCGTGGTCTGGTGAGTTTAGTTTTGCCTTGGCCAATCTAGTTTTGCCAAGGGCTTCTGGGAAAATCCCGAAGTTACCACTTTTTTTGGCACTCACCACATCGACGTACACTGTGGCAGGCAGGAACATTGGATGGGAAGTGACTGTGGACTACTGCCAGGAGTGTTGAGACTGGGCCTAAAGAAATGTCTGCAGTATTATGTAGTAAACGAATACAAATAGTGCACTGTTGCAGAAGACCCACTTCAACTGCATTATTTTACCTGTGGAAGGCGAGCTTCTGCAGGGTTAGTAAGGGTTTTACCTGTGGAAGGCAAACTTCTGCAGGGTTAGTAAGGGTTTTACCTGTGGAAGACAAGCTTCTGCAGGGTTAGTAAGGGTTTTACCTGTGGAAGGCAAGCTTCTGCAGGGTTAGTAAGGGTTTTACCTGTGGAAGGCAAACTTCTGCAGGGTTAGTAAGGGTTTTACCTGTGGAAGGCAAGCTTCTGCAGGGTTAGTAAGGGTTTTACCTGTGGAAGGCAAGCTTCTGCAGGGTTAGTAAGGGTTTTACCTGTGGAAAGCAAGCTTCTGCTGGGTTAGTAAGGGTTTTACCTGTGGAAGGCAAGCTTCTGCAGGTAAAACCCTTACTAACCCAGCAGAAGCTTGCTGGTGGGTTAGTAAGGGTTTTACCTGTGGAAGGCAAACTTCTGCAGGGTTAGAAAGGGTTTTTACCTGTGGAAGGCAAGTTTCTGCAGGGTTAGTAAGGGTTTTACCTGTGGAAGGCAAGCTTCTGCAGGGTTAGAAAGGGTTTTACCTGTGGAAGGCAAGCTTCTGCAGGGTTAGTAAGGGACAAAAAAGAAAATAAACTTGCTTTTTCATTGAATCTGCTGTCCTCATTCATTCTCTGGAAGAGTATCTGACTATCCCCAGGAATGGCATCCACTTTACTCAGCTGGGGCTTCACCAGTTATCCTGACCCAGTTATTCCCATTTTTGTCAATCACCTTCCTCAGCATGTGTTTGAGGGTGCGGTTAAACCTTTCAACCAACCTATCGGTTTGGGGATGGTAGACTAAGGTGCAGATCGGTTTAATTGTTAATAACCCACACAGATCTTGCATTAGTTTTGACACAAAAGGAGTGCCCTGGTCAGTTAGAATGAATGACACAACACTGCACCAGCTCCTTGGCAATGTTTTTTGACGCAATGTTTCTTAGAGGAATCACTATGGGGTAACGAGTGGTGTAATCTACCACCACTAGCACATATTCATGTCCCCATGCTGACTTGCTCAGGGGAGCAACAAAATCCATGGCAATTCTATCAAATGGGATATCAATAATGGGTAGGGGAACTAATGGGGATCTAAAATGTGTGCAAGGGCTGGTTAACTAGCAGTCAGGATAGCCCAGACAAGATCGTTCCATGTCTTTATAAATACCCAGCCATAAAGAATCGTTTTAGTACTCTCTGGGTAGTTTTCTTCACCCCTAGATGAGCCCCAAATAGGTGGGTGTGTGTGAGATGTATGACTGTGTGCCCATGGCACTCAGATGCATACAACAAACTGAAATGACAGGTAGGATAATGACTTATATGCCTAATATGAAACGTATGTTATATATTCTTTTTTTATATTACTTTTAGAAAAAAAATCTTTTTGGTTTTACAGGTTTGTATGTACCAGTTTACATATGTTTACACAATAGTGTTCAATGGAACTGCGTCTGTGTTTACAACACAACTCCTGGATGCAGGCACAGTCAGCTGGCAAACGCGTACGCTCCTCCATAGAGTACAATGCAGCCATCAAACCGGAAGTAGTGTTATTTTCTTTTATGTAGTATTAGAAACAATGATTGGTTTTACAGTTTTGTATGTACATATACTCATTTACACCTGTAGATGGGTATATGTACAGACCATTTCTTTTGAAATGTGTATTTTATTATATTTTTTCACTGTTTGTAGTCGTGCTGTATATGCACTCATTTTAAAAATAAAGCCTTTTATGTTTAATTTTCCATTTAAATACAGGGTGTAAGACAGCAGGGAGGGGGGTTAAAATCCTCCCTGTGTAGGATATGTGCGCAGGCACCTTTTTGTTAGTTTCCTTTATTGTTTGATTGTTTTGCTTTATTGTTACTTTGATTTGTTAATTGTTTTATTGCTTAATTATCCCCTGCACCTGGTGATTTTTATTAAATTAGAGCCAGGTGCAGGGTATAAAAGAGAAGCAGTCAGTCTGCTCAGGGCTGCTTAGGAGAAGGAGGCAGAAGGGGTGCGCTGCTTCCAAGCAGCCGTGAAAAGAACAGAAAAAGTAAGTTTACAGAACAGAGTGTTTTGTTGTTGGGCAGGTAAACGGCTTAGCCGTCCTGCGGATTAGTTTAGGTTCCTGCATGTTTAGTTAGTGCTCGAATAGAGCCAGGTGTTTATTTTGTGTTTTGTTTTGTTTTGTTTATTAAAAATATAGCGTGTCAGCGCCGTAAAAATCCAATTCCTGTGTCTGGGTCAGTATTTCCAGAAGGTGGAAAGGTCCCGAATTGTGGCAAGGCACCCCCACTTTGTCACAAGTGTTTCTGCGATGCAAATGTTAGATATGATGTTCATTAATAAAACATTTCAGTTGCATCCGATAGTATGTCTTTCATTTTCATAACAAAACAGTTTAAAAATGTATGGTCAAAGTGACCCACGTGGCGGTTCTAGTGTTAATGCAGGATGTCCAACTGACAGTATAAAGACTGACCAATACACTGTGAATCGGGTTAGCCAGTAGAGGGTGTATTTATTTCTTTACACAAAATAAATGTTTCAAAACTGAAAATAAAAGGCAAACCTTCATTCAGGTCAATAACTCACTTGTTGTCCCTTTGCTGAGCCCAAACACAATACAAATTAATAAAACACCAAGTTTAAATGAGAGATCACAGTCTAATTGCATCCAAACTGGAGGAACGTTTCCAGTTGGCTGATTATCACACAGATGATAATTAAATTACATTTTAAAAGTTCCAGTCCCCACAAAGTGGTATTGGTTTGCTGTCTTCTTTACAAAAAGTCTTACAGGTATTCACCGACAAGTAAGTTTGTCATCCACTTCACCCCAACTGGGGTATTGCAGGTAAGTATTCTTTCTTCACATGGTTTGGCGACTCCTGCTGGCGAAATCGTGTATTGCGTTTAAGCAGCAACAAACACAGTACTTTGGGTCAAATATTCGAACGCCTTGCATGTGTCGCAAGGGGAGTTGTGAAATATTTTTCCGCGCGTCTTTTTTGCGAAAAAAGTTCCGCATTTGAGTGAGATTTAAAATAGATGCTGCGTTGGAAAAAATGGCTTTGCGAGTTGTTCTCTCGCAAGTGCTTTTCCCTCAAATTTAGGGATGTGTCATGAATAATCCCACAAGTTCACCACCACGAGCTAAATTCAAAATGTAATTTGCTCGCAAATCACTATGTTGCATGGAAATCACTTAAGACTGGTTACACTCCTCTTAATTATTTCGCAAGAAGTATTTCAGGACCATCTCTATTTGCAAATACTAGCAGAGCAACAGAAAAAGAGGAAATATTGTGCGGGCAGAATATATAGACAGCATATACATTCCTTGACTTGTCTACTGAAGAAGTCCTTAGTCGATTTATACATTTAATTTATTTGTGGTTTATTTTAAACAATACTAATTACCAGCGCTTAATTTGTAAAGAAAGAGGTGTCGTGGCGCAAGCAATGACAATAATACCGTTCTTAAAATGCACACATTCAAAATCATAACAAGTTTATTTGAAAGAGTATTGTACGTACTAGTGTTAAATTTTATAATCAAGTATTCTACATCATATATGCAAAGCAGTAGTATGTGCAGAAAAATAAATTGAATATCTATACATAGACACGTAACCCGGGGTTAGCAACTATGTATTTTGCTCTCTGTACATGCACTATTATTCTATGTTTTGTTATGTTTTGGCATTTAAAGGGTTTAAAATTAAATAAAAAGTGGAAAGGCATTCAGATGACTTCAGAAGGCTGACATTGATAAAAAAAAATAAAATTGGCCATAAAACGATACATGCACCCCACACAAACATTGTTTTTCACTTTAGTGAAGTAGGCTACAATATTTGTTTTCATTAAAAAGGTGTTTTTTTATTGAAATTAATGTCCAGTTTTCATACTGAAGCTTGTTGTGTACTAGTCATTGAATCAAACCAAGGAATTTGCTTGTGTCGTTCAAGACGTTTTTCAGATCAAGTAAGCTTATTTCATTTGTGTATAAAAAACGACAATAGAGTCGCAGTCCTTACTCTCACTGATAATACATTAGTTAATTTAACATGATTTATTTGAATATTGTTGTTTTTTCGGAGATTAGAATAGGCACTGCTTTGGTTTGTTATGGCTGTCACTTTGAATCTATTGTAAGGTGTCAAAGCGTAAGATAATAATTAGGTAATAATTGCAATTTCAGAAGCTTTTTCCTTTGTAAATTCAGAAACTTGTATGCACATACTGGTTGTCGGTTATACAAGGGCCAGCACTGCACAGTATTCAGATTTTGGCTGCAATCCAGATTGTTTCAATGGATGTCAGATTTTGGTACCAGTAAAAAAAAAAAAACAGAACCTCAGGGAGTTACTGCAGAGTGGTAACAGAATCCATTGTTTTTTACATCAACAATAGATCAGGAAATAACATATTTCCCCTCTTTGAGCTCTTAAGAAGATGAGGCCCGATGCAGCCTGACCTCCAAGACAGGGTAGTGAGCTTCGTCAGCCCCCAGAGGGAGATGTCATTAATTTTATGTCAGAGGGGAGGATTGAAGTTACAAGAAACAGAAACACATACAAAATGTGAAGACTGGGTATAAAAAGGGGCTCAGATTTATGATTGCTTTGCCTCCTGAGTCCCCAGCAATGCTAATGTATTTTAAGTTCATGATTGTAGAACCAAATTTATCTTTCTTAACCTATCAAGCTGTTTATTATATGAACATGATTATATCTTTCCTCTTAGAAAAAGTTTTTTTTTTGTATTTTTTTTTTACCTTTGACAAACTGTCCCCTAGTACTGTTATATGAATAATGTGAAGCATGGTTAAAAAATGATTCAAGAGTCTACAGTAAATGGTTAATAAATTCTTATGTTTAGCAAATATTTAATTTCGCTCTGGGTTTCTCTTATGTACGTTTGACAGGGTAGCACCATGGCCCAGGAAGTAGACCTAGAGAAAGAAAGCTAGAGTTTTAAACGCGTATGCGCATGTTTATTGAACAAAATAACACAAAACGGTGGAACAACATAAATACGGCACAAGGGCCAAAATAAAGATTCAAACAAAAGACTAACCGGCGGCAGGCTGGGCAATCGCCTTCACAACATGGAGTCAAAATAATACACCAAAACAAAGAACCATAACACTCACCTAACTCCCTCCAACAAACAAAGGATTTCTGGATATTTGTATACATGTGGCCATTCCACAATAAGCATACATTACCTAATTGGGGAATGGTCACTCTTGTGATTGCTGGCAGGGACAGATTTAACTCCATCCCTGCCAACCGTACATTCCCATACACACACTATTTACCGCAGCTTGCCACAGTGCTGTACCATTTCTAATGGATTAATCAACTCATGCTGTCATGATTTCTGACAGGAAAAAGCCTCCTGCTTTAAACTGAAATTACATTTGTACCTCATTAATAATTGAAATGCAAATCAGTATGTTCAAAAGAATCTAACACCTTCTTCAGGATGACTTGTTTTTATGAAAAGAGTTTTTTAAATAGTTTTGTAATTCAGTTGCATGTCAATTTCGAATGGCTTCCTTTGTGTTGTTATTTTTACTTTGAAGGTTTTGTTTATGTATCATTGGATATTTGATGTTAATGTTGCAGAATGCATATGAATGTTGAGATAATTAATTTGCATTTTGAACATGGCATGAATTTGACAACTACAATATTTTTGGACTAATTAAAGGTAAAAATAAGGATAATGAAATTGAATAATTTATATAGGATACTGGATTTATGTGAGGCCAGCATTATGCATTTTAGTCTGTTACATTATACATAAAAACAATGGAGAATGCTTGTTTAGCTTCATGGCTCCGACTCTTTGGAACTCTCTCCCAGCTTTGGTGCGTGATGCTCCCACCGTCACTCGCTTTAAATCATCTCTCAAGACCCACCTGTTCTCTCTTGATTTCCATGCTCTTTAAGCCTGATATCTGCTACTAGCTGCTGTGTTGCTGCTACTATTTCATATATTATGCTACTAGCATGTATTATGCAGTGTTTTTTTCAAACTGTATATCATGTATTATGCATTTCTCTGTATTTAAAGTATTATGGATTTTCTTATTGTTACTGCATCTTGTAAAGCACTTTGTGATGGTGGTCCACAATGAAAGGCGCTATATAAAATAAAAATTGTTTGATTGATTTGGCATTTGGCCTCGTCTTTCAAGGTGCTTGCTTATAAGTGGAGAGGCTGACCGTAGGGAAGCCATTGGCAGGGGGCAGGATAGTTGCCCTCTCCTGTTAGTTGCCCTCTCCTGTAATGTTAGTGTATTGCTGTGTGTGTATGCTGTCCTGTCCTCCCTACCGTTTGTGTGTGTCACCCTGCATGAGTCTGTGCGTAGAAGCGAGTTTTGTGTCTAGGCAGTGCTGGCACGCTGTCTGGGGTGTCACTTGCACAGTGCAGCTGTATGTAGATAAGGGTCTGTGTTGGCTGATTTGTGTTCGGTTCTGCCAGCCAGCTTTGCACGGCATCGAGGGTCTGAGCGACTGGACCGTGTGTATGTAAATGTACCCCTGTGTGTGTCAGCCAATATGTCTCGGGGATCACTATTTAGGAGCTGCCTGCGTGCAGCTCGGGGTCGTGTTGTTGGAGTGTTCGTGTAGTTGTGTGGGAGTGTGCCCTGGAGCTGTCTATTGGAGCTAAACCATTTAATGAGAGAGCATACATATGCCTGCTGTTCCAGAGCTTCAATAAAAATAGCAGCTTTCACTGCTTTAAACTGCGTCCTGTGCTGTCTCCATTTATTCCTGCTGTGGATCAGAAACGCTGCTGCTATACCAAGAGACCAGCCAAAATGGTATGAGCCATCAGTACAGTACAATGGTGCCAAAGTGGTAACATCATCCACTGGCTTTTAATTCTAAAAATAAATTAAAATGTCAACAAAATAGTTTTCATACCCCTGGCATTATTACTTTTCAGTATTTGTTGGTATATTGGTATATTTTTAGTGCAGTTAAGTGGTAGTTCATTTACAGGTGTAAGCATACAAGGAGCCTGCTAGAACTTGCTCAATACATTACAAACCTGTCAACTCTCCCTTATTTGCCAGGACATTGTAGATACTAAAATCATGGATACGGTCTGTACTGAAATCACAGGGGAGCTTTGTGGCAGGCATGCATTCAGGGAGTCTAAAAGCCACACAAATAATGAAAGACGTTTCTATTACAATTTCAGCATCAACATTGCTTTAAAAATTTAGATTGATTGATAACGTGTTTATATACAGCAATAGTTAAAATAGAAGATAATTGACAAAGAAATGTTACTGACAGTAGTCGTATTGATCCTCCACATATGAGCAGTGTAATAAATAACATTGCAATACCACTTTGTTGTGTATTTTGGCTTTTTATATATATATATTTTTATGATGGACTTACTGAATTTAGGTTTTTTTTCTTGTTATAAAGTAGGTGCCATAGCTCGTCCTTCCATGACGAGGTCAATGTGCAGTATCAAAATCAGCTTTTAGATTTGTTGTGGGATGAAAGTAACAACGGCAACTGTGTATGCTTTGCTGTCGTGCAAAATCAACTACAGTGGTATTTTTTTTCTTTCTTTTTTTTTTTTTTAATTTAGTGGTCGCCAATTATTTTTTATTTTTTTCTCTCCAATTTAGTAATGTCCAATTATGGGAGCTCCCGTCCTCGGTCGACAAAGGAATAGCCTGGACTCGAACCGGCGACATCCAGACTATAGGGCACATCCTGCACTCCACGCGGAGCGCCTTTACTGGATACAGTGATGTTTATTGGCTGCTGCCAAATCAGCCACCTACATCTACAGTACAATAAGAACCACAGGGGCCAAGAGAGAATTTGATTGTGAAGCATCTCATAGAGTCAGTATCACTGGAGGAGTTGGCAATCCTTATAATACCTCCTTGACTAGTATTTTTGATTTTGTAGCACCAATTGAAATTCAGAGAGTGTTTGTTAAAAGAAGCTCTCCATGGTTTAATGTTACCACTCGAAAATTGAAATGTGAGGAACGTAAACTGGAACACAGATGGAAAGATTCTAGACAGCATGTTCATTATTGGAATGTAGATGGAAGGATTCTAGACTGCATATTTGTCCCCTTGATGTTAGGCATTTAAGCACTGTGATTCATTCGACTCGGAAGCACTGATGATAGTCTAAAGGACTGAAACGTTTGCATTTTGTTTGTCATTTAATAAAAGATGTTTTTAACCTTATCATTTCAACTGTTGGACTTGTTTTCTGTTGCGGAGAAGTGCAGAGAGTGAGTCCACTTGTTGCTATCAATTTCATTGAAAGAATAAAAACAATCCTAGATTTATTTTTGCTTCTATAGATAAACTAGTAAAACCACCCCCTAATACTTCTACCCTTAACATTGGCTCTCCCTATAGCGGTGATGTCTTTTTAATGTGTTTTCAAGATATTAGAAATAAAATCATACATACTCATCCTATTATGGATAAACCTTGCTTAATTAATTAATCTAGACCAGTTAAGGCTATGGTGGAGTCTTTTTCAATGATTTCTTTAGAGGACCTGACTGAGCTAGTTCTGCATATGAGACCAACAACATGCTCTGTGAATCCCATCCCTTCCAAATTAATAGAAGTACTTTGTGTTCTCAATACATTATAAATTATAAATGAATCACTTGCCTCTAGCATAGTTCCTTTAGCACTCAAGATAGCGGTGATAAAGCCATTACTTAAAAAACCATTACTTAGACCCTAAAGACCTCAATAACTTTAGGACAATTTTCAATCTGCCATTTTTAGCAAAGGTTCTTGAGTGGATTGCTGTAAACCAAGTACAATGTTTTGTTGCTACCAACAGCATGTTTGAGAAATTCCAGTCTGGATTTCGAGCTGCACATAGCACTGAGAAAGCCCTTGTTAGAGTATTAAATTATCTGTTTATAAGCTCTGACTCTGGCTTTCCTTCCATTTTAATTCTTCTTGATCTAAATGCTGCATCTCATACTGTTGACCACTCCATTTTATTGAATCATCTTGGAAGCTTGGCAAGTCTCTCAGGTGGTGTTCTATCATGGTTTAGGTCATATTTTTCCAACATATTTCAGTACGTCTCCATTGGGGAGAATAAATCAGTATTATCGGAAGTTATCTGCAGTGTTCCTCGGGGTTCTATTTTAGGCCCTTGTTATTTTCTTTATATATGTTGTCATCAAGCTACATTATTCACAGACATGGAGTTAGCTTCCATTGTTACACCGATGACACACAACTGTACTTGTCTATAAATCCAGGCAACCCCTCTACTGGGGCGTGTGACAGGCTGACCAAGGCAAGGAGACTCAGAGTCAGGATGTGCAGGGAAAATAAAAAGACTTTTAATTAAACAAAATACACAAAACAAAAGGCACGATGGCCAACCAAAAAGACAAACAAAAACAGGCTTTAAACAAACTATACCAAAAATAACCACTCACACTCACTCACTCTCTCTCTCTCTCTCTCTCTCTCTCTCTCTCTCTCTCTCTCTCTCTCTCATACAGGTCTTCTCACTCTCACAAACACTCACCAACTAACATACCCAACCACTCCCTTTTATACAGGTGCCTGGGCTAATTGGGCAAAACGCACCTCATTAGCCCAGGCACATTCCACACATTCCTCACACAAACTCACTCACTCACTGAACCACACCCCAAACTCACTCATATCCACTCTAAACAATACAGAAAACACAAAACCACCACAAAATAGGTTGCACCCCATCACACACCTCCCCTCCTTGTGCGCAACACAACATGGCCTAAATGGCCACCTCCCCCCTTAAAGTCCCAAAATTGTCTCTTCTGGTGCTGGGGAGAGGGCAGAGGCTTCCCCTGGCCCACAAGCAGTCCGGTGGTCCCAAGCAAAGATAGTCCGGCAGCCCCAGGCCATAACAGCGGACCCTCAGGAGGCGACGGCGGCAGCGGACCCTTGGGAGGCAACAGCGGACCCTCGGGAGGCGACAGCGGCAGCGGACCCTTGGGAGGGAAACTCGGGAGGGGAGCCCCTGGCCATGAAGGTGGTAGCGGGAGCTCCACTTCTCCCTCGTACTTTGTAACTGGTGACTCCCCAGGCGATGCGGAGCACCAGGCAACCCCAGGCGAAGCAGGACCCTCGGTGACCCCAGGCGAAGCAGGACCTTCGGCGACCCCAGGCGAAGCAGGACTCTCGGCAACCCTAGGAGAAACAAAAACGGAGCAACAGGCAACCCCAGGCGATGTGGAGCAGCAGGCAACCCCAGGCGATGCGGAGCAGCAGGCAACCCCAGGCGATCCAGACGTGGTATCCCTGAGCGGAGTGGCTGTGGCATCCCTGGGCGGTGCGAGGCACGCATCCTTGGGCGGTGCGAGGCAGGCATCCTTGGGCGTGGCCAACAGTGCAGGAACCTCCGGCCAGGGTGGCAGTGGCCAGAGTTCCTCTTCGCTGTTGGCAACAGGAGGTAGAGCCCGCTCCAGCTCCTCTAATGGCAGGAGCAGGAACAGCAGCTCGTCTCCCTCTGGTGGCGGAGGCGGGAACAGCAGTTCGTCTCCCTCTGGTGGCGGAGGTGGGAACAGCAGCACGTCTCCCTCTGGTGGCGCTGCTGGCTCCTCCGACAGCAGGGTTAGAGCTGTTGGCACTGCCGGCTCCTCCGACAGCGGGGTAAGAGCTGTTGGCACTGCCGGCTCCTCCGACAGCGGGGTTAGAGCTGTTGGCACTGCCGGCTCCTCCGACAGCGGGGGTAGGGCTGGTGGCGCTGCCGGCTCCTCCGACAGCGGGGGTAGGGCTGGTGGCGCTGCCGGCTCCTCCGACAGCGGGGGTAGGGCTGGTGTGCGCCGTGCTCCCTTCAGCAGCATAAATAAAGGCTGCTGGGGACACCAGCATCCTGCCCTTCTCCCCCAGAAAAATTTAGGGGTTGAGCCTGTAACTCCTCCCCTTCTGGCCCTGGAGATGGCAGTAATGGCTCCTCCCCTTCTGGCTCTTGGGACGGCAGCGATGGCTCCTCCCCCTCTAGATCTCGGGACGGCAACGATGGCTCCTCCCCCTCTAGCTCTCAGGACGGCAGCAGCAGGTGAACCAGCAGGCATGCTCCCTCTGCTGGTGGCGGCAATGGAGGAAGAGACAGCAGGTAATATTCCCCTGCTGGTGGACGTTCGGGCTCCTCCCACTCAGGCTGTGGACGTTCGGGCTCCTCCCACTCGGGCTGTGGACGTTCGGGCTCCTCCCACTCGGGCTGTGGACGTTCGGCCCCCTCATAGTACCGGAAGGGACAGGCGGCAAACTGATGTTGCTGGTTACAGAGGGGGCACAACAGTGGTGACCTACAGCTCCTCGGGTACCTGGCCCTGATGTACTCCTCCTCCTCCCTGTCCCTCTCTTCCCATTCCTTCTTCCACCTCATCCTCTCTTCCTTTTTTCCCTTTTTTTTTTTTTTTTTAAACAAAACAAACAAAAAAATCCTGCACTCCTGCTCCAAGTCTCCAGAGGCACTATCCCACTCTGACACCACCTGTGACAGGCTGACCAAGGCAAGGAGACTCAGAGTCAGGATGTGCAGGGAAAATAAAAAAGACTTTTAATTAAACAAAATACACAAAACAAAAGGCACGATGGCCAACCAAAAAGACAAACAAAAACAGGCTTTAAACAAACTATACCAAAAATAACCACTCACTCTCACTCTCTCTCTCTCTCTCTCTCTCTCTCTCTCTCTCTCTCTCTCTCTCTCTCTCTCTCTCTCTCATACAGGTCTCACTCTCACAAACACTCACCAACTAACATACCCAACCACTCCCTTTTATACAGGTGCCTGGGCTAATTGGGCAAATCGCACCTCATTAGCCCAGGCACATTCCACACATTCCTCACACAAACTCACTCACTCACTGAACCACACCCCAAACTCACTCATATCCACTCTAAACAATACAAAAAACAAAAAACCACCACAAAATAGGTTGCACCCCATCACAGGGCGCTATTAGCTGCATGCCTTGCTGATATAAAGTGCTGGATGTCTCAAAATGTTTTAATGTTGAATTCAGACAAAACAGAGGTTATGTTTTTGGGCAGTCAGAACCAAATAAAAAGCATTGACTTACAGGAGTTTAATTCTCTTGTAAAGCCCCAATGTTGTGGAATGCTCTACTATCTTCAGTCAAAAAAGCAGGCAATCTTTCTACTTTTACAGCAACATTGAAACCCCACTTTTATCAAATGGCTTTTTTTTACCATAATTCTAGCACTGTTTTATAGGAATTAATTGCCTTTTAAATTTTGTATAATATTGTAAAATGCTGTAAAGTGCCTTGAGGTCCTTATGTTGAAAGGCGCTATATAAATGTAAATAAATAAATCGATAAATAAAATAAATTGTTGTTTTTCTGTTTGATATTTTTCCTTTTTAAAAGCAATTAGAAGGAATACCATATCACAGTCTCCCATTCTGCACCACAACATCCTCCCCCCACCACACACACATATTCATCACAATATTCTAAAAACTGTCAAACAGTAACTGTTATTTAATCATTTTTGTTCTTTCAGTTGTTTGCAAATACAGTACAATATTTATAAAGGTTTTTTGCCCCTTTTAAATGTGAAATTTTGTGATATTTTAGAGCTTGGTTTGAGGCAAATATTTTTAAGTGCTGTATTTAAAGTATAATAGCAAATTCACATTGTGTCAATCGTGAAATTATCTGTAATGCATACATTTACATAACCTTATCTTCATAAATGACCTTTTCAAAAGCTATCTGAATATTGCTATTGGAATAAACGAAATATATTCACTTTAAAATGTAGCTCATGTAGGACTTCATTTAAAAACATAATTAGAAAACATGTCATCCTATTACAATAGAAATGACCATACACTTTAGGCTAATGCCTCCTATTAATAAGTGATCTATCAGTATCTTTCTTTTTAATGACTTAGTGATATTCATAAGCTTCTACAATTTTCAAACCATGGTAAGCTATTTCAGTGGAATACCTAGACATTTTTAAACACAGAGGACCCTATTTTGAAGCAAGCGCAAAGGCAAAAGCATCACAATTTGAAAAGAATTCAAATTATTGAGATGATCATTTGAAACTAAGGGGGAGATGTATCAAGCGTTTGCGACGACGTTAAGGCCATAGCGCCAAGTTTATGCCGACCTTAAAACTGCCCCGTAGGTATCATGACACTTTTGGCAAGTTTAAGGCCGTGTTAGCACCACCAAAATGCACTCCGCCGCTCATTAGCCATGCATTTTAAGGCTGTGATATTAAAATGAGATTCATGAAGTGGCAGAACAGCTGCGTCGGCTCTAAAAGGGTCCACAAATAAGTCCGATTTCAAATTGGTCTTATTTGGGCGCAAAGAAAAAGTCAGAAAGCAGCTGATAGGAAAGAACATTATGGCAGTAGTCACAGGGGCCTGGAAAATTCACTGTATTTTTAAAAGAAATTCACGAATGACACAATAGAAAAAACAAGGAATTTCATGGAACGTCAGGAAACCGACATTTTATTAAAAAAACAAAAACGTTTTCTATTTACATTATATTCCACTGATGTAAGTTGCCTAAAATGTGTTATCATTCATAGTTCATCAAGAACATCACCCAACAAACCCATCAACAAAACCAAGACCGAAACATTTTAACATTTAGCCTAGCTACTGAGTCAACTCTTTAAAAATGTACATTGTAACTTGATTTGCTATTGAAACAATCTTTAAAAATGTAACAAACTTCTGCTGGAAACAGGAAATGGTCTGTGTTAGCTGCAGAAAAAGTAACAAGCAGACACAATAGATCTTTTTAAAAACAACCTTGAATGACAAATTCAGCAACATATTCGAGTTTTGTAAACCTTTAAAATGTATGTTGGCACATCAATTAAAATGATTGTGTAATTTATATTCTATTTTGCTGCCTCTAATCCCAAAATACTAAACACATGAACTGCAAACCTGAAATGACAAAACCGAAGCTTTAGTGTTTTTGTACATTAATAGTACTGTATATAGAAATGTCATTGTACAGTATGAGGAATTCACCAATCATGAACCATTTTGACCATTTTGCCGTAGTAACCAAATGCACAGCATTGAGCCGCACCGTGTACAGCTACTGTAGCGCTGCTTCTAGTACATCCCTGAGGATGAAATTATAGCTTGATACCGGCCATTTCATTGTATACAATTGTTTGTATTGGTCGTATAATAAACGTGGTTCATTAGATCCTTTTCAATATGCATATTTGGTTTTATCCGTCATATAATTAAAATATTATATAAAGTCAAGACACTTAGTCAACACGGGCCATTGCCTCTCCAAATGACCTACATATTGTTCAATTGATGTAGCCCATTTGGAGGGGAGGCGCTATTTTTCAGATTAGTCTGTTAGTCTGTGTTACCATAGCCCACTTTTAGGGTTTCAGAACACCGGAGCAGCGGAATTTTTGCATTTAAATGTGCCAGCTTACGCCCTGTTTCATTAATTGTGGTCCAGTTAATACATTCAGGATGGGGTCAAATTTGTGCCACGGCAGAGTGCTATTTTACATTCCGCCAATTTAGCACTGCGTTGCTCGATCTTGAGTCATGCCCCCAAGTTGTTTCTTGGCAACTGTATACTGTTACAAGTATATTATTCTTCACAGAAAAGTTGTCTTTTACTTTTGTAATTGCAATAAAGTGCAGTCCGGATTGGTATAATACTGTCAAACTCAGGAACTTTACAGTACTGTATATTGGATCTACATATCTCTAGAGTTAAGGATGGTGTGACAGGATGGCTAAGTAGTGACGTCTCCAGACCAGGAAGTTGATACAGAGGCACACAAGCAGGTACTTGCGGGTTGATGCACTAGGGCGTGTATTTATTTAAACAAAAAGGTTAAACAAAAACAACGGTCACAGAGCAAAATAAAAACTTAAACAAAAACACATCTCGCACACTGACTCCAACCACAAGGCATGATGGCCAAAACAATGAGACAGATACCGAAACACTTTTTCAAAACAAATACCGTGTTGCTGCTTCCAGCACGCGCAGCAATTGTTATCTTTTTTTACTTCTTCACCACGCTCTCTTGTTCTCCACTCTGAACACCCACCCTGCGGGTTTTATGCATGTGACCATCTCCGGATTAGCAATGAATTAATAAATCCGGAGATGGTCACATTCTGCAGGAGAGTTTTTCATTTGCATAGCCGACAATAATCATTGACTGCCGACCACACATTCTCACGAGCTGTCTGGCAGAGATGAACTGCTAACACCGCCTCTGCCACACCACATTTAACTATACAACAATACAGTAATTCACAATACATTATTTCACTTGTTAAAAAACAAATCCCAAACAATACATTTATTTACAAGCAGGGACCCACTAATTACATGCAGGGCTCTTGCTACAGATGGATTTTTCCCTCAATATTCCTAAGAGAAATGTAGCATCTGTTTCAGATATCTGAATATTTTATGTAATCCAAGTCCAACTGTGAGTCAACATGTCTTTAAATAATTTTGATTACTGCTTTAATTAAACAAAGACTGACTTGGTGTTCACACTAATCCAGATTAACTAATGTGACAGATTTCTACTAATGACAGCCACTTTGTTATAATAAACTTATAGGAACATAACAACTTTTGTTTTGACCAAAATGGATAACACCATGGCTAAAAAAAAAGCCCTCCTGCCTCTCCCTCATTAATCAATTGCAACTTCTGCTATGCTGTTGAGAAAAAAAGGATTAATTAGGAGTATATCTTTCAATTAATCTGGCAGTGCGGGCAGTTTGTCAGCACTAGGTACAGTATGCAGGTCATTCCGTGTTTTATCATTCACTTGATTAATGCCAGCAATGAGATTAATCAATTTGAGTTTCCCAGCACAATAGTTTTTTTTTTTTTAAATTACTTGACTTACAAGTGCTAGACATAGACAGATCAAGTTGCGAAATAGTCGGTGCAGCCGAGGTAGCTGTACAGGGGTCCACGCACTCAGAGGGCCCTAGAGAGGTCTGAAAGGCTGGAAAAAAACCCAAAAAACTTTACAGTGATGTAAGAGGGTAGTGGGTGGAGCTTTAGGGAAGAACAGCACACAGGAGCACACAGGAGCCGGAAGTGTTGTTTAGTCCTTGGAGCCTTGTACCATCAATTGGTAACAGGCAGGATTTTATTTTAACTAACAAAAATAGAACAGTCCAGCATTGCAGAAAATAAACAAAAAAAACCCACCTGGAATACCAGCAATGGTAAACTCAGGCTTCAAATAAAAAGAATAAACAAAAACGTCTAATTACAAAACAACAATAAAGGAAGCACTGGGTTCTCCGTGCTACTGCAGTGGGTTTCCTCCCACTGCCTCTTGTTTCCCTGCCACAGATTACTGGCTTGTCCTGGGCTTTCTTCACTGCCGCAATCCACCAAAGTTTCCCAAGTTTCAAGCTTCTGTGAATACAGCAATTTGATAAAACAAAACAACAAAGCACAGCGTGTGTTTTCAGTTCAGGGCAGACCCCTGAATGGCAAAACCATACTGCTTAAATACTGCCAAGTCCCACCCCTGCAATCAGCACGCTGCCTCACGTCAGCCAATTGATGAGAACAGCACAGCTGATTGCAATGATGGGACCTGACGGCCGCATGGTTCCACCTTGGTTCAAGATGGCCGCCTGACCCGGAACTTCCTGTATGGTCAGAGTTCAGCCTCCTGACCCAATCACGGTCAACCCTACACAGCGCTGCCGGTGGTCGGGAGGGCGAATTACGACAGGGACTCCTTTCAATCCCGTCACAGTGATAATATCTTTCACACTTATATTTGCAGATGTTACCTTCATATTCATATCATTGTAGCTAGTAATTAAGTTTTTATTCTCCCTTGTTTCATCAGGTGCTGTTTCTTCCCTCGTAACTGTCTTTTTTGAACTTTTTTGATTCATCCTGTAGTTTAGGTGGAAGCTGTTAACGGGTGCTGCAGTGTACTAAAATAAACTAAAGCAAATTAACGTGCCTGTATTTCTGATTGGGAAAAAAAAAAGATTTTCTGTGAATTTCTGCGGAATCCTGGAGTGACTGTGATTAAACTTGTTACCTTATGATGTAGCACAGGTGGGGTTATGAGAGGGGTAGATACAGACCGAAGCCCCATCTGTAGTGAGGAAGAGCCCGGGGGTTTAAATACAGTGCAGACCTCACAGTTAGACACTACATTTCCCAGTAGCCCTAACAAAGCCAATCACTGCCAGGTGGGTACTGGCAGCAGCTTTAAAAAGCTGCCTTAGTCAGAGAAAGAAGAGAGCGAGAGGGAGAAGCTGACAGTGAGTGAGACGGAAACTGAAAATACAATTACGGTACGAGACGAGAGTGGAACGGTGCGTACTGCTCCAGTATGTCACATTTTCTGCTAAAAGCAACGAGGAATACAAATAAAACCTTCTTCAGGTAGCAGCAAAGCAAAACTGCAACTGAAGACCCCTTTTTGGTACAGAGCAAACACAGCCTTGTTTAAGAAGCTGTACAGGAGCTATGATATATTACTGGGAGTTCTATCCAAAGCAAAGGACTGACACCGCGCTGCAAGGAGCAAAATATTGGAGCGACGGATACAGAGATACACAAACAGTGAGTACGCACTGCCTGTTCACTTTGTACACACTTTGTAAAGGACAGGACGCTGTTCCTGTATGTGCAGGAATTATGGAATACTTACCCCTGAATACAAACTGTGTTTTAAACTTACACCTGGTGCAGAGTTACAATAATTACTGAGAAGTCAGCTGGGTTTAAAATAAACTTTATTTACTGTTCAGAAGAGAACGGGTTGGTTAGTAGAATATCAGAGAGAAGAAACTGAACTGCCACCAAACTCCAGGTGGGGAAGTGCTACCTGTAAAAGAACAACTGTGGATTATAAACGCATTAGGGTTCCTGAAAGCATAGTACCTGACAAATACTAACCTGTAGAGCAGTGTTGTTGTTCTATCTCCATTAAGGGACGGCTGGGAGCAAGTTGCATTGCAGTACCCCAGTGAACCACCAGTGGCCACTTTGAGCCCAACAACTTGGTGTGCTACTTACTTGGTGGTCCTGACCTCGCAGCGCCATCTGGTGGTGGATTCCGGGAACCTGGAAAAGAATTAAAAGCCAAAGTGTGAACCAAACACCGGGTACACTAACTGGAGCAACAACAAAGACTTACCTGGGAACATCCGCAGTGGACACAAACCTGGGACACCAGCTCGGGACTGTATTATTATTTCTTATCGTTACAACAGGTGAACTTGTGTGTTTATTATTTTCATTTGAAAAATTAAAACAATTATTATTTTTCACTCCTCGTCTCTGGCACCTCATTCTGCACTACCACAGACAAATGGCAATCCTCACGGTACACAATGACTAAGAGTATAGTATTGGAAGTAAAGATGCATGCAAAATGCAATTCAAGTAGGTGAGTAGAAAAGCTTCTATTACATGCAGTCGTATACTGTTTCATACATGCTAACATTCTGAGAATAAAACTTAAATATTGAACACCTGGCTTGGCATGTTTTATGTTTATAAATATTTTAGTAAGGTCCTGCACCAGGGCCCATCTTTCTCTTCCGCCACTGGACTGATCCATGTAATCCTTGTAATTGACAGCTTTATCTCACTTCTCTCTTTGTCATGTAAATTATTTGCTCTTTGGAAAGATTCTAGAAACAGAAATGCCCATTGCGTCTGTAATGCCAGTAGTATGTAAAATCACTGTTTTCTCTCATTGTCGCAATTGTCACATCATTATTGGCCTTTGCACTACCGCATGGTTAGAGAGTGAAACCGGATGGGTCTCGTTTGCACCATTTCATGACAGTGACCGCTATTGCTCAGGTTTGATGGGTAGGTGGTTTGGCGCAGTAAACTAATGCAACATATATAATTTGTTATTGTTTTGTATTTTTGATTTTAAAACCTTGTGAGGATGCATGACTGATCAGCTACTGATTATTTAACTAGCTGACAGTCACGCATCCTTATTAAACTTGTGCAGTATATAAAAGCCTGCAGCTGTCTGCGCTCAAAGAAGAGGGTGTTCGAGAGTGGAGAACAAGTGAGGAGTTAGGAGGTAAAAGGATTAAACGAGAATAAACAATTGCTATACGTGCTGGCTAAAGACCAGCACGATACCTGTTTGTTTGGCCAACGTGCCTTTTTGTTTGGTGTTTTCTGTTTGTTTAAATCTTTTGTTTATTATTTAATAAAACACTGAGCGCCGTAGGGTCTCAGTTTGCACCGCTATTCCTTGTTTTGGTTTCTGTTCTGGTCTAACGTCACCCCTGCAAAGCCACCCTTTCACAAGAACATTTTTGACTAAAATAAACAAGATTATATTTTCACAAAGCATAATGAAAAATAATACAAAACTCAAACTCAACCGGTAAAACCTAATTTGAAGGACAAGCACAAACCTCTATTGTTGCTTAATATCTGAAAAAATACTTTTACATTTTTAAACTTTTACCATCTTTCTCATCAACCACCCTTTGGATGTCCATGGTAACAGCAAAAGCTTAGAACATAATTATTAATGGAACAACTTGGTTGTAAGTCTCAAGTGGTTGTTACGGTAAAGGTCACAACATTGGCAAATCTTAAATGTTGACATTTACAAAGTAAAGAGGTAAATGTCTGAACTAAACATGATAACACTTTACTTCGGATATTTGCAGGTAAATCTAAAGAATATCCAAGTGCCTTTGACTAATAACCGAATGTCTTTCTAATCACTTTCGCACTTTTATGTAGTTGAGAACATGACACAGACATTTTTTCTAAGCAGTATCTTTCTGGTGGGCAAGGGTTCAAATAATGTATGTGCAATAAAAAGTGTTCCAAAAGACCTTGTGATGCGTCAAATGGGTTTCAATTTGTAATTCAGACTCCCGACAGCAGAAGGTATCAAATCAACCCAAGGCTTCCCTCACCAAGATCATGTGACCGTGATGTAAGTCACCTTTATGGGGGGCGCCATCTTGGTGCAGGGCGGAAGTCTGCCATCAACTGGACAGAGATGGCAGCTCAAGAAACAGACCAGCGCTCAAAGTTTTGTTTATATTTAATCCCTCACTGCAATCCGGTCATGGTTTTCCTTTTTTCTGTTAATAAATCTTCTTTTTGCCACACTTTGTTATATGCATGCCCCATCATTCACAGTGCTACTGTAAGACTTCAGGAGTCCTGTGGAACTTCAAGTGCCACAAGGGTCTACCATGCTGCAATAAGTAACTATATCTATTCACTGTCTGTCTTTGTGGCGTTTTGTGTCATACCCAAATTGTGATTTTCTGTTGAAAAAATGAAGGTTCTAAATGATTTAATTTGCATTAACAGAATGCTATTTTTCATCAATCTACGACGTATTTGGCGTACTATATCCTTTAAAATTGTTTTATATGCAAATTTACTAGAATGTTGGTTGTTCTACATAAGTGGATCACAATATTGTTCAGTACTATGTTGAACTAGTTTAAATTGCTAAGTAGTGCATAACTGTAATCTCATTAATGATTATTTTGTTCATGGAAAATGTGTATGCAGTACGCTTTGATAAATCATAAGGTGGTAAATGTCTGAAATTATGAAAAAATAGATTGCTTTTCGGACATTAACCGATAAATGTCCGAAAAGCAATCCTATTTTTTCATAATTTCAGACATTTACCACCTTATTTGGTAAATGTTGATATTTACTGGTGAAACTTAAGTTTGACCAGATTCTGACTTTTACCGTAACATATATATATATATATTATTTAGTATTATGATGTTTACCCCATTATAGAAATAAACCATTTTAATATGAGATTATTCTAGTAATATTACTATTAGATTATGCTTTATTGAAGAATGAATGATAAATAAATAAATCAAAGGTCACTGATTTTGTAGGTATGTGCCGAGTAACAAGTATAAACGAGTAAGCATAACAAGGATGTTGTTTTCTTCAAGCAATACACGATTACAAAGCTTATTACTCGTACTTTTTTTTTTTTAGAGAAATGTTTAAAAAAGTGTTTTTAAACCACATCTGGTTTTTGTCACGTGCACTTACAAATACAATGGAGTTCCAAACAAATACAATGGCTCAGAGTATGAATACGACATATGGTTCCTCTGCACGCCCTGGCAGTCCTTAAAACAGATGTTGCTATTTAAATGAATTAATTGTCTAGGGTTAGACATAAAATAGTCTTTATAGCTAAATTACTGTATTCCTTCGAATGTAAGACACCCTCAAATTTAAGATGCAGCCCAATTTCCTACCTTCAATTTGAAGGCAATTTGAGGCCGTCTGCTATCACCCAGAGTATTACAGTTATGTGCTGCTTCTCGTTTTCAGCCAGGATTGCTCACACATGCTTTTCTCCCAATTTGTGAACTGTGGTATTGCTTGGCATGTCAAAAAATACAGGGGTCTGATCAGCATTTCTGATCTGTCCAAGCTGGTACTGTTTGTTATAAACTCTGAAATTGTAAAAGCTTCTATTTGAATTCCCCGGGAAGCTAATGATGCTTCTTTGAAAATGGCTGCCTGTATGTCATGGATCATTTGAGATCGGGCAGTAACGGTTTGGTTCATCTTTTCTCAGCAGTCAGTCACGTTGCTGTTTGTGTACTCGTGTAGTCACGTCTTTTGTTGATAGGTTTAATACATGCATCACTATACTGAAACCTGTGTGCCTGTGGGGCGCGTCAACCCCTACCTCCATCTCTGACTCCTGTCAATCAGTGAATACCCACACCCCATATTTGATCTTTCTACATACACACTCTGCTTGCCCTTGGATTGTACCTTGTAAATCATATCTACTCCACTGGAATTGGAAATCAGTAGTATTACATGTATTGCTCACTTGCTTTCACATTACGCATGCCATTGTATGTAGTGTACCACTGGAGGAGGAACAAGTCAATATACTGCTTTAATTAACCTATGGGGATAACTTTAAAACATCCCTATTAATTTATTAACATTACATTTTCTGAGCATGTCTTAAGATTGGCTTCAGCTCAACATGCATTGTATCATTTTAATAAAATGTTATTAATACAAATAAAATAATTAAAAGTTGCATTTCTTTCAATCTATTTGATTAGACAAAAATCTTTTCAATCACTTGTGTTAATATGTCATTATTTTTAAGTAATTAAAAATTAAAAGTCATTTAGCTTGATAACTTCATGCTGCTGGTTTACAGTATATAATTGTTATTTTGTGTTTTGTCTGATATAATCTACATGTTACCATGTAGGCCATTTCTGATGATTATAATGTGATAGATAGAATGTTTTATTAACTGTGTTTTCAAATCAATTTGTATATATATATATATATATATATATATATATATATATATATATATATATATATATATATATATATATCTCAAAGTATATACAAGTATACAAGTTAACTTCTGCTATTAATGTGTTCATTTCTTTGGAGATTAATTTTTTTAACACGCGTTAATCATGCATTTGTCTTTATTATTTCTTGACGTTTACTTTTTTAATATTAATACAAAATATTAATATTAATACAAAAATTTTTGTATTAATATTTGTTTGTGCACTGTACCGATTGCTTCCTGGCTTCCCCTGGTAACAGAGGGGCGGGGAAGTGTGTGCAGAAAGAAAACAAAATCCCACTTTGCAATAAGTGTCTCTTTCTGTCACAGCTGATGTGTCAGTGATATGCGACGTAAAAAAAAGAATCATATCGAACATAGCATCGCCTGTATTAGTGAAATGCAACTCCTATTACAGGTACTTAAAAAAAATATATATACACTGTATATATATATATATATATATATATATATATATATATATATATATATATATATATATATACTGTATCAGTGAATAAAAATGTTTTTGCTATATTAATGCTGCCAGTCTATAAATTACCAAGATAAATAATAAGTCATGTATAAGGTGACTAGATTTTTAAGTCCTTAACCTGGGACAGTATAGAAATATTGGGAATAATTATGTCAATGTTATGGGGAAGATCTCAGGTTTTTATTTTCACTTTGGCAATGTTTGATCTAATATCATATTAAAAGTGAATGCAGAGACTCATGGTGATATCCAGAGTGGAATCTTTTACTTTCAAAAACTTTTTTGTGAATAAATGATCTTATTGTCTTTGTGATGTCATTTCTACACAACAAGTACAGTCATTACGTTACACAGTAGCAATTCAATAATATCAAATTCAGAGATTCTATTTTATTGCTGATTATGCTGCAAATCTAGTCCCTTTTCTGCCTAAGAAACTGCATCTTCTCTCTCTGATTTCCACTTTCATCTTGTTCTCTCTCTATCTCTATGCTACCCTCCAGTGTCCAATCTGCAAACCAGGCCCTGCCTGTATGAAAACATTACATATCTCAATATTTCTATTTATTAAAAGGTTACTTCATAGAATCTATTTTTTCAAAATATTGAATTTCTTACCATTTAATATGGTATTTGTTCTGTATATTTTTTTCTATTGCAGTTTCTGCTTGGATCATTAGTGTGCCGTGATTAATAGATACTAGGATTTTTTTTCAGCCACTTTCTACTATAAAAATATTACTATAAAATGTGTTAAATATCCTCTTTTGACCATGTGCAGGGTCATTCTACAGAAATGGGACAAACTGAGTCCCCACCTGAAAGTAAAGTGGATTTAAATATTTAGAAAGTTTTGTCGGATGCAATATACAAATATTTCTTTCACTGTTTTCATTAACATTTAGTAAATATGCATAATTATTTTTATGCAATTGTGACAGGATGGTGTGTGTGGTGACGTCAGGCCAGAATGCAGGAAGCAAAACAGACAAGGTACTGCAGGGCAAAAAGACGAGTGGTGCACCGTTTATTCAAAAACAATACAAAAATAAAATAAAAGCTTTAAAAAAAAAAACACTTGCTCACAGAGCATAAAAGAAAAAGTGTAAATAAAACAAACACTAAACACAAAACTGAATAGGTCAGGCTGGGCTATCGCCTTCACTGTTCCTATATATTTTTATTTTTAGTTTTGTTTCGTTTCTCTCCTCTCGCACTCCCGTTCCTCCTCCGAACACCCACCATGAGTGCAGAGTGCTGCAGGTTTATATGCAGGTGACCATCTCCCAATTTAGCAACAAATTAATCACTTAATTAATTGGGGAGATGGTCACCTTCTGCACAAGGTTTTTTAATTACTGTGGATGGGGCTTCCCATCCATGCTATTAAACAAAACAATAACAAACCCTTGGCTACGCCGTCAATACATTTAAAATATAAATAAACAATAACACGGCTTTCGCCGTCATATTTACACCTACAATAATAAATAAATCATAATACAACAAATACAAAACAATAAATTGCCTAGGGGCGGATGGGGAAGACCCCGTTCTAAAAATAAATAAACAAATGCATGTACAGGGCTCCTCGCCCTGTTACAGCAATAGTAACATTTAAGGGTGATTTTTTTTTACAAAAATTCAGTGTCCCCACTTCCAGCTCTTATACTTTCTCATGAAAACAAATGTATTTTATGTAACCATTTTAAAACATGACATTATTTTTTAAAAAGGAATGTTGAACTAGTATTTTAAAATATTTTTCCTATTTTTGAATAGAAAGCCATTGAAAACGTGTCCCCAGTTTTCAATGTGATTATCGTAACAGACAATGTATTGTCCCCTAGTGAAAATATGCCTTAGGCCACCCCTTTGAGCATGTGATCATAAAAAGTGATCATTTCCAACATGGCCACATGGTGAGTAGTTTCAAACATTTATTTAAAAAAATCACTTCAAGTGTCTGAAAATCATTGATTAGGTTTATTATGCGTCTTTACCCTACATGCTATTCTGCTATCATTTAAATGTTTTACGAAATGATTATAGGTTAGAATTATTTCATGATTTATATGTTCAAAGTTAGGCAAGGTCAGAATGTGTAGGCCTCAGATTTTTATGAATTCATAAAATTCTTAAAATTGTCATTAACATAACAGTCATTACCGTAATGACGGAACTGTTACAGTAATTACACATTTTAGGAATGCTTTATACTAAATTATTGATAAATATAAATCAATTCATTAGTATTTCACAAAAGTATTTTCTTTGAATGCAGAATGACTAGGGGAGGGGCATTTTGCCCTTTTAGTCCACTCCCATCTGCATTACTCGAAAGTTGATTATATTTTGGGGTACATATTCCCTTGCAAGATGGCCTTGTGATTGAAATATTTGCCTATTAATAATAATTAATATATAATAGAAATATTTTGCTCTGTTTAACAATGCCAAGATATTTAGTCAGTCAGGGGGTTATGTAAGGTGAAATGATCAATAAAGGCCTCAACCCCACCAAATCCAATAGGACAGAAATGCACACAATAACGTGGCCAGGCATTGCATATCCTAATGCTTCACTGTATTTACACTTTTTTACAGTAAAGGCACACAATGACGCGATGCGACAAGTGAATGTGTCACACCACGACAACAAAAAAAACCCTTTTCTTTTCCGTGTGCCAAGAGGACTTTGCTGCCCTACCTCTGACATACGGTAACCAGTGGAGTACCACAGGGATCAGTATTAGGTCCTCTGCTCTTCCTAATCTACATTAATGACTTAGATTCTGATATAGTAAGCAAACATGGTAAATTTGCAGACAGCACAAAAATAGGAGGAGAAGCAAACACCGTTGCAGCAGCAAAAGTCATTAAAAATGATCTAGACAGCATTCAGAACTGGGCAGGCACATGGCAAATGACACTAAATATAGAAACATGTAAGGTACTGCACATAGGCAATAAAGTTATAAATACCATATGGGAGATACTGAAATCAAAGAAGAAATCTATAAAAAAGATCTAGGAGTTTATGTTGACTCAGAAATGTCTTCATCTAGACAATGTGGGGAAGCTATAAAAAAGGCCAACAAAATGCTCGGCTATATAGTGAAAAGTGTTGAATTTAAATCAAGGGAAGTAATGTTAAAACTTGCGTTAGTAAGACCTCATCTAGAATATTGTGTTCAGTTCTGGTCACCTAGTTACAAAAAGGATATTGCTGCTCTAGAAATAGTGCAAAGAAGAGCGACCAGAATTATTCCGGGTTTAAAAAGCATGTTGTATGCAGACAGGCTAAAATAATTGAATCTATTCAGTCTTGAACAAAAACGACTATGTGGCGATCTGATTCAAGCATTCAGAATTCTAAAAGGTATTGACAATGTTGACCCAAGGGACTTTTTCGACCTGAAAAAAGAAACAAGGACCAGGGGTCACAAAGGGAGATTAGATAAAGGGGCATTCAGAACAGAAAATAGGAGGCACTTTTTTACACAGAGAATTGTGGGAGTCTGGAACCAACTCCCCAGTAATGTTGTTGAAGCTGACACCCTGGGATTCTTCAAGAAGCTGCTTGATGAGATTCTGGGATCAATAAGCTGCTAACAACCAAACGAGCAAGATGGGCCGAATGGCCTCCTCTCGTTTGTAAACTTTCTTATGTTCTCATGTATATGTTTTTGTTTGGTTTGATTTTCCTGCTTCACAAATCTCATACAGTGTCTACTGCTTTCCATACCCCTAACTCACCTCCCCTCTGGGCTTTAAGTGCCTCCGCTAAATCCCCTGATGCACAGGCGGAACTCATTGCGACCCTCATTATCATGATTGTAGCTCATTATTTGTGCTTGTTGAGTAATGTGCATTGCTCTTAAGTTTATATAAGCCACAGTGCAAAATAATTGCCTGGCTGCTAGGGAATTTGGATTTTGCAGCCACAATTGTTAGCACTACGCCTATCCTTACATCTGCCCCAATGCGTTTTAGTTTTACGATTTCTAATAAAACCTATTTTGGAATCTGTGTAGTGTCATTATAAATGGTTTATTTCTTTACATATTTATTTTAAATCACAGTTTAAATCTTTGTGTCATTACTGTAACAAGATGTCATTACCGTAACAATAGTTATTTTAGTGAATAAAACTGCAGCAGCATTGGCAAGAGTGAAAGTTATATTAGCAATGGGTTAAGGGGCTTATATTTAAAAAAATGAAATAGTTTGGTATACTTTTAATCATTGCTAACATATTTCTTAATTAAAAATATCAGGTTAAAACCTGATAAGTGCCAAAATGAAGTTTAACTAATTTGTATTAGTCAATAAATCAAAGTTTATCTTTTGAAAAATGAAAGAAATATTTTCACTAATGTGTAATGTTATAATGCCTAATCGATTTTATGTATATTTCTCTTTATACAACAGTTTTTAGCTGTGTTACGGCAGTGATGCACAACTCAGGTCATGGGGGGCCGGTGTCCCTCCTGGTTTTTGTTCTAACCATACCCTAAATTAGTTAATTGGACCAATTACGCTTCTAATAAGGTCCAATAAAATACTTTAGGGTACAGTTGGAATAAATACCTGCAGGGACAGCGGCCCTCCAGGACCGAGTTGTGCACCACTGTGTTACAGTAATGACAGATTTATGTGCTAAAACATTTTTGAACAAAAATATTCAAAAATACAGTACAATTTCAGTTTGGCTGAGTTATGTTATATGCAGATAACACTTTTTCTTATTTCATTTTGGTTGTTTCACTAAAAAAAATATCACATCAATTTCTCAATTTTTTGGAACCCCAATTTGTCCTTCTGTAGAATGACCCTACAATAAATGAAGCACAGTATTTGCTTTCTCGTTATCATTGACTGGTTCTGAAAAACTGCATAGGCAAGGCAGGAAATACCATCATACAATTAACATGTCTGTTTTAAGTGATACCTGTCAGATTAAAACATGTTAAAAAAAGAAATTTGGAAATAAACCCATTTGGAGAAACTTAAAGGGATCTCCAGTAATTCGATCCCTGACATTTGTCTCTTTTGCTGAAGGACAAACATATGTTTTTATCAATGAGGTTCTCTTTTATTAAACTAAAAGCTGTGATAAAGTAAAATACTTTATAGAGCTATCACACCTAAGCAACATATATCATTAAACTTAAATGTGAGTTGTTTTTATTTTCTCCTTAAACTTTGCAGGATAAAATATACATTTAACACAGAAATAAAAATAAGGGGTCACCAAATTTAAAAGAGATGACTCTAAGGGCCAGACCAAATCAAACCCTGATCGCTCTTGCGAAAGAGTATTTATGCAATAATATTGCTGGTTTCCACATCGCATTTTCTTTATTACGAAACCAAAACTAGCCATTTCCAATCCGCAAAATGGGCTGAGAGAAGTTTTGCAGTAGTAGGAGGGACCGCCAAAAGCAACATGAAAACAGCTGTTGACCAATCCCCAGCCAGTATTTGTACATTTTGAAGGGGCGGAAACAAGGTGGTAACATGCAAAAAGGCAGGCGAAGACAACCAGGGCAGAAAAAAAATAAAATAAGTCTGTGTTGTACTACTGTTTGAATATCAGTGAATGAATGCTATTACATGCAACTATGACTAGTAGTAATAATAATAATAATAATAATAATAATAATAATAATAATAATAATAATAATAATAATAATAATAATCTGCTTTTATTTTTATTGTGTAAAATATTGAAAAATACAGACACACACACGCACACATAGAAAACACACACACGCACACAAACTTGGCAATTACTTCATTTCCACAATGTCTGCAGCATCGTGCTGCATTGTTCTGTCACTGTTATGAAAGCTTCCCACATTGTTTTCATGATTTTTGTAAAAATCCATACCGTGCCCTGGCTTGTGTCAGCACCATGCAATGCTAGCATCCTGATACCTGACTGGCACAGTGCTGCCCAGAGCCCTGTTGGGCACAAGGCTGTATAGTAACTGCACAAGAACGAAGATTAAAAAAAAAAAAACTTGGGGTGAATAGAACATCCAAAAACCAACATAACACTGTCGCCAGGATCAGTACCGGTACATATTATATACAATAAGAAGTCGAATGAAATGCTATCCAGTGCTGTGAAAAAAATAATAATAATAATTATTATTTTAAATGGGTCAAGTAGTTTTATTATTATTATTATTATTATTATTATTATTATTATTATTATTATTATTATTATTATTATTATTATGTCTTCTGTCAAAAACCCAAAGCAAATTAAAAACTTCATCTTGATGCTTCTTTGATGACCTTTATAGGTATTATGCAATTTTGTTATCTACACGGATTTATACGTTTCGAGGGGACCGCTTGGCATGCTGACACGGTATAGCCAAAATGTGCTCCCTTGTACTGGAACGGTGGGCTTGTTCTTACATGCCGAGAATTTGGCTTCATAATGTTTCTGTCTAGACCGACATGTTGAAGTACTTTACGAGAATAACCAAGTGTTTAAAACTAAAAGTTAATATCTTTAAAGTGGTTAAAACATTAATATGTTCTTTATTAGTATTCTAGTTTGTTTACATTTGTTAGCCTTGAGTTTGATCGAAGTTCAATGTAATGAAGCACTGTGCCTTTAAGAAATGAATAAATTGAACAGAGGTAGGTGACGTCACAGATGACGTGTGAATATGTCTATGGACTTAAAGTGACTTAAAGTGTACCGTCCGTAGTTGTAGCTTACTACAAAGATATGAAATAAAAGAAAATATATCTAAAATGCTTTACTATCACTGAAAGTGAACACTGCTTCAAGCAAACCTCTCTGTGAGTAGAAAAGAGTTTATTGTTTGTACGTTTTAAAAAAATAATACGTATTGCTTTATTAAACATTTAACTCGAACTGTGGCAAAAAAAAAAAAATAGGCTAAAGAAGTCTAGGAGAAGAAGGCTAGGAGAAGAATTTTGTCAGTTGAAGTGCAGATTAGGAAGAGGCATTGCAAGAACTCTACAATAAAATCAGAGTTATTCTTTGGTGGATGATACATAACAGCAAGGGTGATGGACATGGGAGAGGAGAGCTTGATAGCAACATGCTCAAACGAAGAGAAGGCTGGCATAAAGAGCGTTGAGGCAAGCACAGAATTAGCAATAACAGCAGTGCCCCCACTTCTACCAGTGAGTTGTGGCTTGTCAAAGAGCGAGTAGCCATTTGGGGTGTATAGATGTTGTGAGTGCTTATTATTTACGGAGTGCCAGGTTTGTGCTAGACCGAGAAGATCAAGATTAGAATCAATTATAAGTTTATTGAGAAGCAGAGATTTGTTGGTCAGAGAACAGTCATTCAGGAAGGAGAATTTACAGTCTGTAGCAGGCAGTACAGGGGGAGAGGGAGTTAGTGACGGTATCTGAAGCAACTACTTGCCAATGTTCATTCTAGGAGGGGAGAAAGAGTGAGCCTGTTTTGTCCAGGGGATCCAGACGTTTAGTGTCAGAGTAGGAATGAGGCCTCTAGTAGCCATTGGGAGAGAGTTGGGAAAGGTTCTCGCTCCAACTGTCCTCACTCTGATTGCCACAGCTCAGACTGCCCTTGAACATGTGGCCGTTAGATGGCTGGCATTCTAAGACACTGTTTGCCAATTTATACTATCTAGTAGGCCTATTTCGATGTTGTTTCAAATAGCAGCACAGGTATCAGCCAGCGAGTAAAAGCACAGGTGTCTTCAGTTACAATCCGAAACGGAACTGGGTTTAAATTACATTAAAACACTGAATGTTCATACCTACAGATTGATTATGGATTGATATAAAATATTTCTGGATTTTTCAAGGAAAGTGTTCTACAATATGCCAGCAAGCCAGCACAACAAAATGAAACAGAGCGCAAGCCTGTGATTCTGTCTAACGACTACTACATATATTTTTTTTTAATAAAATAATAATAATTATTATTATTATAAAGAATGATTTATATATATATATATATATATATATATATATATATATATATATATATATATACAGTACTGTGCAAAAAGTTTTAGGCAGGTGTGAAAAAATGCTGTAAAGTAAGAATGCTTTCAAAAATAGACATGTTAATAGATTATATTTATCAGTTAACTAAATGCAAAGTGAGTGAACAGAAGAAAAATCTACATCAAATCCATATTTGGTGTGACCACCCTTTGCCTTCAAAACAGCATCAATTCTTCTAGGTACACTTGCACAAAGTCAGGGATTTTGTAGGCATATAGTCAGGTGTATGATTAAACAATTATACCAAACAGGTGCTAATGATCATCAATTCAATATGTAGGTTTGAAACACAATCATTAACTGAAACAGAAACAGCTGTGGGAGGAATAAAACTGGGTGAGGAACAGCCAAACTCAGCTAACAAGGTGAGGTTGCTGAAGACAGTTTACTGTCAAAAGTCATACACCATGGCAAGACTGAGCACAGCAACAAGACACAAGGTAGTTATACTGCATCAGCAAGGTCTATCCCAGGCAGAAATTTCAAGGCAGACAGGGGTTTCCAGATGTGCTGTCCAAGCTCTTTGAAGAAGCACAAAGAAACAGGCAACGTTGAGGACCGTAGACGCAGTGGTCGGCCAAGAAACTTACTACAGCAGATGAAAGACACATCATGCTTACTTCCCTTAGCAATCGGAAGATGTCCAGCAGTGCCATCAGCTCAGAACTGGCAGAAAACAGTGGGACCCTGGTACACCCATCTACTGTCCGGAGAAGTCTGGTCAGAAGTGGCCTTCATGGAAGACTTGCGGCCAAAAAGCCATACCTCTGACGTGGAAACAAGGCCAAACGACTCAACTATGCACGAAAACACAGGAACTGGGGTGCAGAAAAATGGCAGCAGGTGCTCTGGACTGATGAGTCAAAATTTGAAATATTTGGCTGTAGCAGAAGGCAGTTTGTTCGCGAAGGGCTGGAGAGCGGTACACGAATGAGTGTCTGCAGGCAACAGTGAAGCATGGTGGAGGTTCCTTGCAAGTTTGGGGCTGCATTTCTGCAAATGGAGTTGGGGATTTGGTCAGAATGAATGGTCTCCTCAATGCTGAGAAGTACAGGCAGATACTTATCCATCATGCAATACCATCAGGGAGGCATCTGATTGGCCCCAAATTTATTCTGCAGCATGACAACGACCCCAAACATACAGCGAAAGTCATTAAGAACTATCTTCAGCGTAAAGAAGAACAAGGAGTCCTGGAAGTGATGGTATGGCCCCCACAGAGCCCTGATCTCAACATCATCGAGTCTGTCTGGGATTACATGAAGAGAGAAGCAACTGAGGCTGCCTAAATCCACAGAAGAACTGTGGTTAGTTCTCCAAGATGTTTGGGCCAACCTACCTGCGAGTTCCTTCAAAAACTGTGTGCAAGTGTACCTAGAAGAATTGATGCTTGATGCTGTTTTGAAGGCAAAGGGTGGTCACACAAATATGGATTTGATGTAGATTTTTCTTCTGTTCACTCACTTTGCATTTAGTTAATTGATAAATATAATCTATTAACATGTCTATTTTTGAAAGCATTCTTACTTTACAGCATTTTTCACACCTGCCTAAAACTTTTATACTATATATATATATATATATATATATATATATAGATACTATATATATATATATATATATATATATATATATATATATATATATATATATATATATATATATTGTGATAGAGTGACCAATGGCCAAGGCAAACCACGGTAGGAAATATGCAAAACACAGGAGTTGCAGTGAAACGCCGTAGCATATGTTTATTATATAGTCGTTGGTGGGCAAAACAAAAATAAGTTCTTCTTGAATACTCACAGTAATCTTTCATAAAAACCACATGTCTCGCTCTACAAACAGCTCCCTGGTAGTCTCTCTCTGAACTGGATTTGAGGCTGGCTTTCTACAGCTAGGACCTTGCCCTAACAAGACAGACCTGTGTCCTGTTAACCAATTAACTTCAGCCATTCTGACTATGGCCTTCTGGGAAACTTAGTATTTTAGTCAGCAGCCATTTTACCCCACTACACACAAATCACAGTATACAGACATCTATTCATTGTGGAAACAGGATTGTTTTCATTATGTTACTTACGTATGCATTGTTACACACTTTACCATACGTCCCATTAACTACTCTGTCACACATTCCCCCCCTCGGTTCAAACCTATGTTTGCAGCGACTTTTACCGAGAGGCAGTGGACTCTTGACAACCCATCAGCGTTGCCATTCTCTTTACCCTTCCTGTGCTCTATCTTGAATTTATAAGGCTGTAAAGACAAAAACCGCTGAGTTACTCTCGCATTCTTTTCTTTATTCACCTTCATCCATTGTAAGGGTGCATGGTCTGTTACTAGAGCAAATTATCTGCCCAACAAGTAATACTTGAGCGCTTCTACTGCCCATTTTACAGCGAGACACTCTTTCTCAACCGTAGCATACCTGGATAGCAATTTTTTACTCAGATACACTATTGGCTGCTCTTCCCCTTCAATCACCTGTGACAGTACTGCCCCCAAGCCAATTGCAAAAGAATTGCTGAAATAAATAATTGTAGACATTTATTTCTTGTAACTTTTTTTCCTCATCCACAAAAGCAAAACTTTTGCTACAGAAGATTATTCATATAATTAGTTTTTATGTATTCTTTGCAGAAAACGTTGTTAATGCATCAGTTAGGGAAATGTAATGTTAGGGTTTTTAACCCTAACTCTACATTTTCTCCCACCCCTTACAAGCAGTGGAAGGGGCAAGGCAACACAAACAACCACAGCTAGCCATTACCAGTTAAATCACCAGTTACCATACAACTCTCTGCAGATAACACAAGAGTCATCCATCTGCACTGCATAAGGATGGATATTTAAAGAATGCATGTGTGTGCTATCTGTCAACGTAGTCCTAAAACACTGGAGAATACAGAATATACTGGTATTACAGCACAACATATACAGCAGAACTGTGACGGTGAGGCCATCCCTCCCATTAAACTGTATTCTGTTGCTCATCCAGTATGACACTGAAAAACTCTTGGTTGATCCCTGTTGTTGGTGCTGCCCTCTCAAACTGGCATGATACAGCACATTCCACTCACCCATGTAAACAGTTTCATAACAGTGTACCTCATACACTTCCATGTTCATAAAGTGCTCCCATTCCCCCTGTCCTTGTTACTATGAATGCTAACGCCAGCCCATCACTTGCAAAAGACTGTATTATGCCATTGAACATCTGCAATTCCATACAACAGAAAGTTATGCTAGGACATAGATTCATATTACAGCACTATTGGTAGTCCTTCTGTCATGCACCTGTGTCTCACGATTTACCAAACATATAAACTTGTTGCCCTGCTTGCAGTTCCCCACTCCCCACCCAACAAACTGATGCACATCAAACATGTGGATGACAGACTAGACATTGATCATGGCAGTGGAATTCATAGAGATACAGTGTGATGTTGGTACCACTATTATACATCTGTCTCCTACTAGACCTGCATAAGCAATGCCCAGATATACATGACCCCCCAACATATATTTATAGCTAGAAAGCCTATATATTCTATTATAGAGCACAAAAAGTAAAACTGGCTATATTTGTAAACTTGATTAAACACGTCACAGCTGTATATATGTTAAACACTGACACAGGTTTATAAATAATACACATGATTAGTTTTTCTTCACCTATTCACACAAAGTGTTTAGCGAGGTTGGCCCCATCCCAACCCTGTGCAGGTGCTACATTTTACTGGTCCCTGGTGCAAGACTGTGAAGTTTTGCATCGCCCTATATAATTAAATCATTTTGCTTCACGGAGTCGAATGAAGCCTGTGGAATAATGCTATGTTAACATACCGAACTGCATTCCGCTTTATCGATTTCCATACTTAACGAAAAACTGTGACATTTAAAACGTGACATTTCGAAATCCAACATGCCTTAAATAATACTGTACAACTATTATGGCTTCCAGGAGATTTTCGCAATATCGTTCTGTAGTTTTTTTGATTACATGATGTTAAATAAAACTTTATGTTAAAAATTATGTTAATCTAGGCTTATTTATTTATTTTTTATTTGTCTCAATCCAAAAAAAAAAAAAGTGATGCAAAGGTTGTGGCCATAGCTGTACCATCTCTCTCAGCAAAAAAATAAAAAAAATATGTAATGTAATCGCTGATATTACTCTAAGTAAATATAATTATAATGCATTAGTTTAAGTAAATATAAATCATACGCTTATCACATTTAATTAATAAGTTTAGCATGTTAATTATACATCTTGACTTAACACCTTCACAGAAAATAGACTTCAGCCTACTTCCTTAAAAACCTGCAAGACCAAACCACACCCTGACCTTTTGACTGATAAAAATACACTGTCTAGATGGCCGTTACTGGGTATAAGCTTGTTTGTCAGAGAAAATGGTTAGTTAGAAAAAGCCCCACGCTCTGGCCTCGTTTATAAATACTTGAGGTGTTGCTGCTTTGCTCAAAAGGTGTTGAAACAAAAGACAACTATAATTCATCTTTTAGAGAAAACTGGTGCTAGTGACCAGAAAGCATAGGTTTATTTTTTAATTATAGAAAATGCAATATGCATCTATACTTAATAAAAACTATTTAGCAGCAAGCAAGCTCTTCTCTTCAGGTCAAGAGGGACCCCATCTTTTTCTGTTGCCCTCTTCTCCCTCAAACAGCAAGGCTGGTCTCAGGCACCCAGTATCTTGCATCACAGATATGGCTGGCACCTGTAATTTACTGCAACTCCATCAGTAAGCTCCCTACACTGCAGACATACTGGCTGTTTACACTTATTTCCTTTCCTTTGAAATTAGACACTGGCTCTCCTGAACTAAGTATAAACACAACATCTTCCAGGGGAGCAAACTGTACAAACTCTCTTTTTAAATGGACCCTGTCTTAGCTGGCACTTGACACAACAACAATCTGGGTGTCATGGAGAAGCTTATCACTTGGAATTTATCACTCTCAAACCTAACCTTGTGGAATCCCCTGCAGGACAGTTATGGAAAGTCCCATACTTATCCATCTCAGTCTGCTCACATGAATACACTAATCTGGGCACACCATGGGCCATTTTACTGTCTCTAATATAATATGGACTTGCCTCCATGTCTGCCACTTTCCACTCCTCTGTGCTGTAGTCACAGTCAGTGGGTATTTGCAACAACAGATTAGACAAGGAGCCTATCTGAACACCAGTATTTATTTTATGTATTCTCCACACCGTGCCAGGCTCAAGGGTGTGATTAACTCTGTGATAGTGGTGCAAATACAAAAGTATGTATTATCTGTAAAACGTCTTGAAGAAAGAAACAATGATAATTATAATTAAGTGTTCATTTGGTCTATTTATCATTATAAATAGACAAAAGCAACACTATCTAATCCATGCAGACTTTGCATAATGATTGTGCCTTATAAATGACAGGTAACTGAAGAATAATGAGTTGCATCTAATCACAGAAAGTGCTGTCAAGGTAGAAATGTCAGTGACTCACAAGTTCATTTTGTCTACATTAATGTGTTGTGCATATTTAAAAATGTATCAGTTAGAGATTACATATTAAACATGTAAACACTACCTGTATTTACATCCCATTTGATTAAGATTTGAGAAAGTATCATTTGTAAAGTACAGTTAACATATATTAATAAGTTTAATCTTCCATGACTTATGGGTAGAAACCTACTGAGTTTTCCAGTTAACAAAGTAAGCCAACATCATTTGTCAAACTGTGTACTGTTGCTTGATGCATGCCTTTGGAAATTGCATTAAATGCACAGTACAGGTATTGTCATAACATCTATAATTTGTATGAATATGTATATATTTTTACATTCTTCCTAAATGTGTTTAAATCTTGTGAAACCTGATTCATTGTGTATATTCATACTTATTTACTTACATCACTTTTTATTGTCTTTTTGTGTATAATATTCTAACTATTCAAACATTTTAAGTGCTGAAGGTATTTTTTAGTCAAAACGCAAAAAGCAACTGTATAGCATTTGTAATATTGTTTGGTATTTGTATTGCTGCGCTACACCGACTTGCTGTAAATTGTAGGAACAATTCAATAATTGATAATTTAATGTTTATCTGGGTTGATTAGTTCTCTTACTAACAATATTTAATTGACGTGTTACAAAGATCGAGGATTTGCTATGAACACACATTCTCACGCAGACACAAGGAATGTTTAATCAATAGTAGTACTTTATTAAGTACACAAATAATAAACAGAAATCAGAAAAGTCAGAAAGCAACTCTCTTAGTCTCTAAACACAAAACACAATTCAAAAACTCTCACTGCCTTAACTTGACTAGCAGGCAATTGAAATATGACACCGCCTGTCTCCTCACACACCAGCAGCACTCAAGCAAGCAAGCAGGCTGTGAGGTAGTAGCTTGCTCACACACACACACACACACCCACATCCAAGCACACAGCCTCAACTGAGATGATGCAGACAATCTTAGAATATATCACATTAAGCTTATTAATGGTATCTAGATTAAGTATACGGCAAGTTTACTTTTAAATAAATTCTTCATACAACAATATGAGATAGATTACTTATAGTTACTTCATCAAGTTTCACTAAAGTTATTTCACAGGCAAAGTGTGCAAACTAAATAATTAACAGTTAAATTCTATGTGAATGTGTTACAATTAATTAATTTAGTTCCATGAAAGGAAAATGCAAATAGAATTATACTCAACAGTTCCTTGAAGCTTAGACTTTTGGTCCGCTGGAAATTCAATCTGTTGAAGTGTCCAGTACAAAAAGCTCTCATAACGAAGTCTTCAATCCCACTTTGGATCAAACTCGGCAACAAAGCTTTCAACAGCGCCCGCCCGCTCTGTCCTCTTCGCTGAATCTTTAGCTACGCAGGTAGCAGGGCACAGTTTCTTTTGGATACTGTGGTTTTAGGTGTACTGCAGACCCAGGCTGGTTTGTCTGATAACAGTCTTTGTAAGTTTTACGGCAGTCCTCCAGCCGGGCTTCAGTCTCGTTGCTTGTGGTCATTGACTCGCTTGCAGCTTGCTTCCTTAGCAGAGTGACAGAACCTTGTTTAGCATTCGATGTGGAGCGCAAAATATTTAGTTCTGCTTGGATATTTATAGTCTTTTTCACTCTGCTAAATAGCCACTTTCATGTGATCATTTGGGTATCTTGCCTTTTTTTAAACTCACAGTCCTTTGATGTTTTAACCCTTTGCCGGTCCTATGTCGGACCAGGTCCGACATTACAATTTTCCCTTTCTGCTCAAAGAATATCACAGACATTTGCAGAGCTTTTTGAGATGTTATAGTAATAAAATAATGACTTCCATCGCATTATTGAGGAGTTTGGTGATAAAACGATTGAGCAGGAGATGATTTATCAGTATACACGACTATGAAGAGGTATGTGAAAAATACAGCGAACAAAGGGTGGGGCAGGGCTGGAGATGCAGTACTGAGTGTCCTGTTGATATGCAGTGCCTTTTAAACCTGTTTTACTGTGAAAAAAATAATTTTAAACAGTGTGTTTAAAATAAACTGTGCATGTGAAAATAAATTGGACCTGACGTGCCTGAGACGTGCTGAATAAATAGACTGCAAAGGGTTAATGTCCTTTTCCACTGGGACATCGCTTGTTGATGTCTTCCTTGCAACAAAACAATTGTTGTTGCATGTGTGAATTATCTGTACATAACTCAACTGTCTGCTCAGCCTAATCCAGTTCAGGCGCTGGTCCTCTAATCAGTATGTCACATAGTTCAGTATGTCTGCAAGCCAGAGGCCCCCATCTCTAGACACAGCAGTTTGCCCTGTTTCTCAAGACGCACAGTTTCATTAATAAATCCAGTTACATTTCTAATACACATTCATGTATTATCATATTCAGGGAATATGTCCCACAAAATTAAGCAAAGCGGTGGTTCTGACAAGGAACGCCTCCTCCTCCCCAGCCTCCACCTGCTTTGTTGCTTTGTCTAACGGGGGAGGGCAGCTATCCTGCCCCCTTGTCCATGGCTTCCCTCTCCACTTATCTGCAAGCTAATTTATGGGCAGGGGTACAGGGGCGGGGTACACCTGCCCCTGTGCATATATTATTATTTAAATGTATGTATTTGGGCACAGGTGTTTAAAGTCAACAGGGAAGGATTAATTGCCTTCCCTTGCCCAAGCATTTCACGTGCAGACTGTGCCTGGACTTGACTAAATGATTAACAAGCAATCGAATCCTGGCACAGCTGCATAAAAAGAGGCAGTTTTCCCTCACATGGGGTTGGTTGTTCAGAGGGGGAACGTGAGTAACAGAGAAACTAATTTAGTGTAAAATATGTATAACGTAGTAGTGTTGTCTTGTCTATGTTTTAATAAATAATATATCTGTAACAGGGGCATTCATTACATGTGTGGGTTGTCAGTGAATAATAATAAGGCAGACACAGAGCATGGGTGTTGACACGCAGCACAGGCACACAGATTTAATACAACACAAGTGCTGCCACTAGGGTATCAACAATGGTAACCCTTGTGTCAGGTTTAATAAAGAAAACAAAACAAAACAAAGCTAAAAATAAATGTTTGCCACATAAGGTGAGCGCTAGTCTCACTAAAAAAGACATGTCCCGCTCCACACTACACTATGAAAACCCTCTCTATACACTATTTGGGATCAACCTCCCCTAAACTAACCTACTTTTGGGCTCCTGGAGTCCTAGCATCCTCACGGCAACTCCTGCCTCTTCAAATGGCCTTGGCTGGGCAATACCTTCACAAGCACTGTCTTGCAGTTGAAGGGTTCCATAGTAGTTAATACTGCAGAGTGGACGCTCTCCTTGAGGCTCTCCGCGCCCGTCTGTGTAGGAATGGCTGTGCAGTAGCCTCGAGTTGTGGTACAGATGCTTTTTGAGCTCCTCGCAGCCTCCTCGGGCACGCCCCCCAGCAAATCCAGACCTCCAGATAGGCTGAGCGCTGGACAAGCCAAACTGCTCAATTGATTGCCTTGTAACTTTTTCTCCTGTTTCGTGTCCCAGCTGTACACATTTGTGCAAGAACCAGAGACAAGGGCTATCCTTGTCACACTATATCGCATGAGTTTCCTGACTGAAATTAGTGTTATGGCTAAGATAGTAATACTTTGTTACTCTGTCTTGACATGTAACACTATGCATTTAAAAAGAAGCACAGAGACAGTATTCTGTGCCATGGCCAGATGCTCCACTTGAGGCAGTGTCATGTGGAATGCATTCAAAATAAATGGCAAATGTTCCATGCCAAAGGCATGGAATTAAAAAGAAAGAAAAAAACAGAATCCACTCATATGAAGATCAAGAAACTCAGGTGTGATCATGCATTATTTAAGTAGCGTGAATACAGTATTAGTTGCTCTGTACAGGCATATAATATACGGTACAACAAACTGTCAGCAAACTTCAGTGAGTAAGTTTAACTAAGGAGCTACACAATGCACTAAATTTGACCCATCAAACAGTGTTGACAAGCAGTACCTATGGGGAGTTGGCTGATATTACAGATACGCTTATCAAAGTGTTATTTTACTAGATGGCATGTGGTGCATCTCTCTTATAATGGGAATTACAAAAAATCTGTCTCTCTGATCGCATGCCACAAAGCTGTGTATTAACTGCATAGCAATTACACACTGAGTTTGCATGCCAAGGCACCTATGATAACCAGAAAGCCACTTGAGATATACCGAATTGAATTGAAGATGTGATTTATATGGAACGTGTCTAAACAATAACTGAAAGTTATTTATAAACAATTACTGAAAACAAGTTTCAATACTATTTGCAAAACAGCAGGGCTGTATTCCATAGTGCTGTTGATCCATAGAAACTATACAGGTTTACGCTTATATTTGTGTGGATTTTTCCCCCCAAAACAACAAGAACACAGTTTATGATATTTGAAATTAAATCAGCGATAATATAGTATCACGTCTTTCTTAACAGCTTGCCTGTACAAGTTTAAATTCCAAAAGAAATTAACTAGGGTTCCAACTGTAATTTGTAACTTATGTTACTTATCAATAAATCACATCTACTATTTTAACTTTCTTATCTCTTCATAAAATATAATATATATATATATATATATATATATATATATATATATATATATATATATATATATATATATATATATATATACTTTTAAAATCTTCATTATTTCAATATCTTAGAATTTATTGACTCTTACATACAGGTATTTCCCAAAAAAGTGTAATTCAACAGCATGTACAGTTTAAAAAACATAATTTATTTTACTAATTTCACTTCAATTACTATAAAAATAAGTAAAATTGGTAAATCGTCACAGTTTTACAAATATTCAACTCCCATGTATTTATATTTTTATTTTCAAGTGCAACACTGTAGCGGCATGCTCAGTAAGTTAACAACAGAGCACTATTTTAATGGTTGTGTTAACGCCATTCAAAAATAAAATAAAAATCTTAGGGAATAGTAATTCTGATTATGTGTCTATGTTTAAAGTGTAATCTATTTTTTCCAACATGGTTTTTTTTTACATTTATAATGTTTTGGTTAGATGAAATCGGGTGCTAGACGACAATGAAAAACAAGTTGTTATGCTCTGCAATAAATACTGTATACCCAGTGTTTATTTTTAAAATTACGATTGCGTTATCACAGGCTACTGTATACTCGTATAGCTACAGGGGTGCTCCAGCAGCAGTGAATTGAAGAAGAAAAAAAAGATCCCTGTTTTTTTGAAGGCTACTATGTAAATTTGGTAACCCTATGGCAGCGATGTTCTTGAAAGTGCTGTTCATGATTTATTTTTAGCTTTTTTTAGCTTAAGGCCTGCTCAGTTTGTAACAAGCGCCATGAAACCATGAAAGCCTCTCCTCTTCTGGTAGTAGCTCCGTGGTCATGCACGTTGCCCGATCGGTCCTTGGAAGGTGAAAGAAACAGTTAGATCGCCCAGGAACATCAGCAAGCTGCTCTGTGATCAACCGGAGGTTGTTTGTAAGCACAAACAACTGCTGGTTCAATTAGCTGACCTCTGCTCTCTGGTGGTTATCCGTGGAAAGAGAATGAATGTGTTAATGCACTCTGTCTTAGTGTAGGTGGGTTGAACCATTGTCCGCTGTGGGTAGGGCATTTGTACGGTTCCAACTAAAGTTGCAATAATAATAAAGTTGGGGAGCGGTGCACAGAGCAATCCACCGCTACAGAGCTGAATGCAACCAAAATATGTTTTTCAGTTTGTTCTTTACTGTGGTAGAACTGCTATTTCTATGGGAAGGTGTGAGTGGAGGTCCTTTTGCTGCAGTTACCAAATAGAAAGGGTTAAAGAAAATCAAATCACCTCTTCCCTAACCAGGTACAAAGTGATTGTGGGAAAGATGGATCCTGGCATGTCACACAGCAATTACTACCTGTTGTTATTTATAGTAACAGGAACATGATGCCCCTCAAGACTATTACCGTGCTAATGGTCTATCCATTCTGCTTTAGCCTTGTATAAGGAAGCAATACATCACTGTTTACTCTGGGACTGTGGGCTGCTTTCCTCACACCAGAAAATTAGAGAGATTAATAGTGTCCAAACTTTATTTGCAGGAGCAGAGATTTAAATCAAGACACTATTTTAAAAGCAGAATTGACAGCACAGGGTGATAGCTGGTGTGCTCACAAAAGATAAAGAACTGACATTGATGTTTGCTTAAGAACTTACAAATAGTGCAGTTGAATGTTCCACAAAAAGGACATATTGCCTAAAACAGCAGTGGAATTCACTATTGGGGTTCTAATCCGAATGATCCAACTAGTTGGGACCACGTCCCATTCAGATTGAAAAGTTCTGATACTAATGAGATTGTGACGGGGTACATCCCGTCCTTGTGTGTATTTTGTTTATTTTGTATTATTATTATTTAAATGTATGGTTTGACCCAGATGGCTTGTGGGTCACGTCAGACCAGGAAAAGAATGGACAGACAGTACTACAGGGTATGAAGCGCTGGTGTGCAGATTTATTAAACAAAAAGTTTTAACAAAACAAAACACTTTTCAAATAAAAAGGCATGACAGCCCAAACAGACAGACAATAAACACACACCGTGAACGAGTAGCAGTTGTTTTCTATAGTATTTACTTTCACTCATGACTCACGTCTCATGTCTCTTGTTCTGCCTCTGAACCAAACCAACCCCGTTCAGCCAAAGCTGCAGGTTTTTATACATGTAACTGTCTCCAGATTACCAATACATTAATCCATCTGGAGACGGTCAAATTCTACACAGGTTTAGCATGGATGGGGAATTTTAACCCCATCCATGCTGTAAAATAATTAACAATAAACAGGTTTTAAAACACCAAACCATACATTTAAATAATAATAATACAAAATAAACAAAATACACATAGGGGCGGCGTGTTCCCTGTCACAGATATCTATATAAAAAGATGCACAACCAAATGTGAAAATTGTTACCTGTAATTAAAGCACGCACGCACACACAGACAAAAAACCTAGTTATTTTCCAGAAAGGGGTTCCAGTTTTTCATTAAGTATATGGAAAAATACAAAGCGGTATTTAATGCAATATGTCAACGTAACAATATTCAGCAGGTTTTCGACTTTATGAAGCAAAATAAGATAATGCTATATGGTGATACAAAACTTTTACCCATAACTGTATTTAAAACCTTGTTTGAACATTTTATATAGCATTTGAAAAGCTGCCAATTGCCACTCTTCATATACAATAATTTAAAAGAATAAAGAAGCTTTTAAGACAAAATTGCTCAGCAAGCTCGCCTGGGAATTTTTTTTAACAAATGAATAAACTTGGTACTGTCACTCATATTGTCACCTGTGGGCCTAGAGGCTGTTTTAAATTAAATTGAAGGGTGTTTTTTTCATTACAGGGATTTAGCCCAGGGTTTAACCTCAGGTCAAACCAGATTTAACAGCTTGTAATAAACTATCCTCAGAACTTCAAATGTCAAGCAGTTATCGTAATGCAATCGAAATATACTCAGGCATTGTCACTTCTGATAAGGAAGTCACAAGCTTTATACAAAAAATACAAGAGGTAGCGACAGCAAGATTAAGCTGTGGCCAGCCTTTTGGGGTTTATGATTATGTGAGGTAAAAAAAAAGTAAACAAACAAAATAAACAAACAATGATTTAACCCTCTGGGAAACTAAATCTGAGTAAAAATAATAATAATAAAAAAAACAACTTCTTCGTCTAAAAAAATATATAAGTGTAAAAAATGACACCATATCACTGTCAAACAGGCCACCATGGGAAGCAAAGACAACAGTGATTCAACAAGATAAGTCTGCCTAGTATAAAATACAGTCTTTTCCAAATTTACATAGAACTTCTGCATGTTATAGTCAGTATGGGTATGTGGCAAAGTGCCCCCCCGTGTGTATTTTGTGTTACGTGTTGTGTGTAAATGTTGGTGTATAGGCATTGGTACACGGGATATAAGCGGGTCTGTGTTTCACATGTGTTTAAATTGTAGTTTTATATTTAGGCACGGAGGGCACAAATCACTTCACGTGCTAGTTAAAATGTAATGTGTGGTCACGGGAGTGCACTTAATTAATTCACGTGCAGTTGTACCGAGATTCCAATTGAATGATTGACTAGCAATCGAGTCTCGGTACAACTGCATAAAAACAGCATGTTTTCACTCACTCGGGGTTGGGTGTTCGGTGAGTGGAGAACGGGTGTAGCGAGTAGGAAAGTTAAAGATACCAATTGCTATCGCGTGCTGGTAGGACCAGCACGATACTTGTTTGTTTAAACTCACCGTGTTTGTGTGTCTGTCCATCCACCGTTTGTTAATGTTAGTCCGTTTTGTTGGTCTATTTATTTTGGCGTAAGTGCCGTGTCCTGTGTTTGTTTGTACAACCGTTTATTTTTTCTGTTCTGTTTGATTATTAAATGCTGAGCGCGATCACGCGCTCAGCTTCACCAAAACCCCAAGTCTCTGTCTGTGCTGTGTGTTTCTATCTCTGTTCTGTGTTCCTGCTTCTGCCGTGACGTCACCGCTCAGTCGTCTTTGTGACACGTGGTGTCAGAACCGGGATAACAGCGCCTCCAGGACTCAGGCCAGAGCGGGTACCGCAGTTTTTTTCCAGTTTTGCCAGTAGGGTTTTTTTTTTTTTTTTTTGTTGCTGCAGTAAAACGAGGATGGGGAGAAAGAGCTGCAGGAAGCAGCAGCAGCAGCAACAACAACAACAGCTGCAGCACTCGCCCTGCATGCCGGGCTGGGAGGAGGACAGCCACAACGGGCAGGGTGCCCGTATCGTGGGCTCAGGGAAAGCAGCAGCTGTCACCCCAAGCATCAGTAGCCACCCCCTCTACCCCCCACTGCCACCGGGTTCCCCACCGTCCCGGGAAATATGGGACTGGCTGGTGCACCCCGAGGGGAACTTCGCCAGTGACCTCCCTGGGTTATTAACACACTGCGGATGCGAGATGGGGAACGATGGGAGGACTGGGAGCAACAGCACAACCCGGCATCAGTTCGTGACCTTGCCGCGGTGGTGCTGGGGTACCTAGCTGCAGACATGGGAGGGGTGCCTTCCAGTGAGCAAGAGGGAGAGGAGCAGTCGCTGCCCTCTCCAGTACCTGAGTGGGAGGAGCCCGAACGTCCTACGCCTGAGTGGGAGGAGCCTGAACGTCCTACGCCTGAGTGGGAGGAGCCTGAACGTCCTACGCCTGAGTGGGAGGAGCCCGAACGTCCTACGCCTGAGTGGGAGGAGTCGGTGCGTCCACAGCCCAAGAGGGAGGAGTCGGTGGCCCACAGCCCAAGAGGGAGGAGTCGGTGCGCCCACAGCCCAAAAGGGAGGAGTCGGTGCGTCCACAGCCCAAAAGGGGAAGGTAGAGTGTCCACAGCCCCAGTCTCCACTAGCAGAGGGTGAATTCCTGCTGGTTCCACCTCCATTGCCATGGGAGGACTGCTTGCAGCTCCCACCTCCACCAGCAGAGGGTGAATTCCTGCTGGTTCCACCTCCATTGCCATGGGAGGACTGCTTGCAGCTCCCACCTCCACCAGCAGAGGGTGAATTCCTGCTGGTCCCGCCTTCGCCACCTCCATCGGCAGGAGCAGAGCAGCAGGAGCTGTCTCTGCCTCCGCCACCTCCACCGCCAGGAGCAGAGCAGCAGGAGCTGCCTCTGCCTCCTCCACCAGCAGAGGGTGAATGCCTGCTGGGTCCCTGTCCACCAGCAGAGGGTGAATGCCTGCTGGGTCCCTGTCCACCAGCAGAGGGTGAATGCCTGCTGGGTCCCTGTCCACCAGCAGAGGGTGAATGCCTGCTGGGTCCCTGTCCACCAGCAGAGCGTGAATGCCTGCTGGGTCCCTGTCCACCAGCAGAGCGTGAATGCCTGCTGGGTCCCTGTCCACCAGCAGAGGGTGAATGCCTGCTGGGTCCCTGTCCACCAGCAGAGGGTGAATGCCTGCTGGGTCCCTGTCCACCAGCAGAGGGTGAATGCCTGCTGGGTCCCTGTCCACCAGCAGAGGGTGAATGCCTGCTGGTCTCCCCTTCCGAGGTGGAGCCGCACCAGTCCCCTGCAAGAGAGGGAGGGCCGCACCAGTCCCCTGAAACAAGGGTAGACTACACGCCGCTCCCACCTCCGCCGCCAGGAGACTACACGCCGCTCCCACCTCCACTGGCAGGAGCAGAGCAGCAGGAGCTGCCTCTGCCTCCACCACCTTCACTGGCAGGAGCAGAGCAGCAGGAGCTGCCTCTGCCTCGGCCAACCCCACCAGCAGAGGAGGAATGCCTGCTGGTATCACTTTCCCCACCAGCAGAGGATGAATGCCTGCTGGTAACACTTCCCCAACCAGCAGAGGAGGAATGCCTGCTGGTATCACTTTCCCCACCAGCAGAGGATGAATGCCTGCTGGTAACACTTCCCCAACCAGCAGAGGATGAATGCCTGCTGGTATCACTTCCCCACCGCCACGAGGAGAGGAGCAGGAGCTGCCTCTCCCTTCACCAGAAGGACCCGGACTAGATGCTGGCGGTCCTCGGCAGCCCTTGCATAGGCTGCTGAGGGAAGCACGGGAAGAACCGCCCGGCCGCAGAGGCCGAGAAGAGGGCCAACACCTGCACCCCAGCTAGTCCTGACTCCCTGCCCCGCCGCCCAAGGATGCCTGCCCCGCCGCCCAAGGATGCCTGCCCCGCTTCGCCAAGGATGCCTGCCCCGCCGCCCAAGGATGCCTGCCTCGCCGCCCAAGGATGCCTGCCCCCGCTTCGCCAAGGATGCCTGCCTCGCTCGCCCAAGGATGCCTGCCTCGCTGCCGCCAAGGATGCTTGCCTTGCATCGCCTGGGGTTGCCAGCCGCGCAGACGCTGGGGTTGCCAGCCGCCTCGCATCGCCTGGGGTTGCCAGCCGCCCGCGACGCCTGGGGTTGCCAGCCGCTCCGCGATCGCCTGGGGTTGCCAGCCGCCCGCGACGCCTGGGGCTGCCTGTCGCCCGCATTGCCTGGGGCTGCCTTTGCTCCACACAGGGTACAGGGTACGAGGGAGAAGTGGAGCTCCCGCTGCCGCCTCTATGGCCAGGGGCTCCCCTCCCGAGTTCGCCTCCCGAGGGTCCGCTGCTGCTGCCGCCGCCTCCCGAGGGTCCGCTGCTGCTGCCGCCGCCTCCCGAGGGTCCGCTGCCGCCGCCTGGGGTCGCCAGGGATCCTGCTTCGCCTGGGGTAGTCGAGGGTCCTGCTTCGGTCGCTACACTATGGCCAGAACCCCATGAAGGGGAGCTGTCGGCCATGAAGAAAGGGGGAGGTCAGGAGACCAGCTCCCCAGCCGCATTTCCGTGGCAGGAAACACGGTGGCCAGAGCCCCACGGAGGGGAGCTAGGCCACGAAGGAGGGGGGAGGTCAGGAGACCCGCTCCCTCGCAGCAGTTTCGCTGCCGGAATTGGTGTGGCCGGAACTGCCCCATGAAGAACGGAGGGGAACTGCCGCAGCATGAAGAAGGTGGTCGGAGGTCACGGAGAGGAGGGGAACTGCCGCCATGAAGAAGGGGAGGTCAGGAGACCAGCTTCCCCGCAGCAGTTTCGCTGCCGGAGATTGTGTGGTCGGAGCCCCACGGAGGGGAACTGCCGCCATGAAGAAGGGGAGGTCAGGAGACCAGCTCCCCAGCTGCACTTTCGCAGGAGATAGTGTGGCTGAAGCCCCGGAAGAGGGAGCTGCCAGCCACGAAGAATTGGGGTGCCAGACATTTCACCATGGCCACCCCCAGAAACAACTTGCTTCCCCTTCCGGGACTTTGGGACTGAGGGGAGGTGGCCATTGAGGCCATGTGTGCTTTGCACAAGGGGGTATATGTGGCAAAGTGCCCCCATGTGTATTTTGTGTTACGTGTTGTGTGTAAATGTTGGTGTATAGGCATTGGTACACGGGATATAAGCGGTCTGTGTTTCACATGTGTTTAAATTGTAGTTTTATATTTAGGCACGGAGGGCACAAATCACTTCACGTGCTAGTTAAAATGTAATGTGTGGTCACGGGAGTGCACTTAATTAATTCACGTGCAGTTGTACCGAGATTCCAATTGAATGATTGACTAGCAATCGAAGTCTCGGTACAACTGCATAAAAACAGCATGTTTTCACTCACTCGGGTTGGGTGTTCGTGAGTGGAGAACGGGTGTAGCGAGTAGGAAAGTTAAAGATACCAATTGCTATCGCGTGCTGGTAGGACCAGCACGATACTTGTTTGTTTAAACTCACCGTGTTTGTGTGTCTGTCCATCCACCGTTTGTTAATGTTAGTCCGTTTTGTTGGTCTATTTATTTTGGCGTAGTGCCGCGGTCCTGTGTTTGTTTGTACAACCGTTTATTTTTTCTGTTCTGTTTGATTATTAAATGCTGAGCGCGATCACGCGCTCAGCTTCACCAAAACCCCAAGTCTCTGTCTGTGCTGTGTGTTTCTATCTCTGTTCTGTGTTCCTGCTTCTGCCGTGACGTCACCGCTCAGTCGTCTTTGTGACAGGGTAACACATTATTTACAAGTGTAAGTGTATGTTGGTGCTGCAAACAACACATAACTTGAAGCTGAATAGAGAACAGGGTTTAAAAGGGTGCATGTTATACAAGAAATGTAATCCAAGTCAGCGTGTTATTAAAAAACTCATGGTGAGTGACTATTGCTTAATAGTTACTGCCTCTCAGCTGAAAAGTCTGTTCTCCAGAAACGGGCCATAGATTAATGACTATTGAGGCTGCTAATTGTGAAACATTACTAATTTCTTAAGTCTTTGATACAGGAGCTGACACCTGATAGTAGGTATTCAGCTGAAACTGTGGGAGTCAGCACATTCCTGGATCTAGTTTTTTTGAAAATGTGTTACGTGCAGAGCCAGTTAAGTGCCCATTGTGAAGAATCCTATGTAAGCTCTGTAAGGATTTTAAAGCTCTTGCTTCAATGACCTTGTAGCTCTTTAGCTTGGCATGTAGCCCGAAATACACCCATGTTGGAGTGTCTGCTTTCATAACTCAGAGTGCAGCGGTGACCTCGGAGGGATAATAAAACCTTTGTTTCTGCTTAATAAGCTGTTTTGAACCTATGTACAAACCATAATCAAACCAATTAAAACTGGTTCTAAAACCCCTTTTGTAAAAGTGACATGCTATAACTTTAGGTAAGTGTCACGAAATACATAATAACACACTATATAATTGGAACACGTAGGCTTTTTCTGATAACCGCGCACCTTGTGTGGGGCACTGTACACTAGGTTTTTCCAGTTAAATTGCACAAGATCTTATTGTTTCATCAGCCTTTGTTCCTTTTCATTATACAACCCTTTACTTATGCTTCCCATTTAAATGATGAAGGAAGTGAGAAATCATTGAAATTGTCTGGAAACATTGTGTGATTTTCCTGTGTTTAATGTAATCTCTGAATCAACGCAGGGTTAATGAACTCTTAAAATTAAGCTGTACATGGCTGGTGCACATCAGCAATTTGCAATCACCAGCCCTGTCGTTCGACCTTGTTATGCATGGGTATAGCACTTTCCTTTCCATTGTTCTTAAATGTAACTTCTTGTCATCTGGGTTTCTGCTGACATTGGTAAAGTGAAGAAGAAACACTATTAATGCATTTTATCTCACACCATGCATCACTTTAAGGAAATAAGACCAAATTTGGTCAAGGAAATCACGTAAGCTAGTTGTATATCTGTGCTGTTCAAAGTAATTTATGGGCTCAGCCCAGAAGCTAACATCTACACTGATGGCATTTCAGAAACTAACATCTCTGTGCCGTGCCGGCTCAGAAAAAAGCCATCATCTCTGATGCCATGAAAGCTCAGCTCGGCTCAGAAGTAAATAACATCTACACTGATGCCAGCTCAGAACACCATCAGCTGAGACTTGTGTGTGAGATCACTGATGTATCGCCTTTGACTTGTTTTGTTCCTGTTTGCATTCTGATTTCTGAATAAACTATGTTTGATTGACTTTACCTGAAGAAGATGAATGATTTTTTAAGAAGAAATCAAACCTTTTACAGCTCCATAGAAGTCTGTAGGTCTGAGATATAATAAAGGACATCGCCCGTGAAAAGACTAAAATACAGTTCAAGCATAATACAGTAACACAGGTAGTGTGCATTCAATTTCAATGAGAGACTACAAATATGGCGTGTGTGAAGACTAACATGTATCTGGTAACAAGCATCTGGCAATTCCAGTCAAAATGGCAGTTGTACAGTGACCATGAAGCATAAATGCAAATAGTTCAAAGCGTCTCTGCTAATAAAGAAAAAGCAAATGTAGCCTATTCTGGGTATAAGCATCTGTGAGACAGGTGATAGAGGTCTCTCAGCAATATGATAGTGTTCCAAGATTACATGCCAGGATCCTTTTTAGGTAAATCAACTATTATGGTAAGTCTTGTAAAAATATAATATGCTTTTGAGCATATTACAAGTGTCAAAAACATATAATTATTGTGGGGTTGGCTCCATAAGAGAATGAGGAGAAGAGTGCGGCACACCCAGAGTTTAAACAGTTCGAGTAGAATAGTAATTGTTACAGAGCACATAGTATTGATTACCCCACATACAAATTGGTAGAGAATTCAGTTAAAACCTAATTATGGTTCAAATGATTTCTAAAAGTCTAGTTAAAGTGTCCAGAAGTGTAAATTTCCAGAATGGGCTGCTAGCAATAGGATTAGAAACTTTAAAATACAAAACAAAGCATGCTAAACTATTTATAAAAGCAAGTAAACTGTAAAACTTACCTTGGAAAGAAGGATGTGGGCACACTGTACCCGGTTGTAAAAACAAATTTATTTCTTCCAGCGGTTGTATAAAAACAGAACTCATACCTTCTGATTAAAAGCACCACGGCCATGAGCAAATACATCAATACATTTTTAAAGCACCAATAGCCATGAAAAGATCAGATAAAACCCCTGCTATAATGAGATAAAGAGATTTATCTTGGTTTAGATATCTCTAATCCTGTGGGCCCATAGCACATAAAATCGCTAAATTATGTGATCAAACATGGGATAACTATATATGAAAATTTGTAAAATGGCCACTTGCTTGCATGTTTCAGATTTCTTTCATCTGATATTTTTTCCAAACTGCAGATAAATCTGCTGTATAAAAGACGCTGTGTCGAATTTAAAAGAAGTGATCTGTAAGTGACGCATGCCATTCAAAAGGCCAAATCAGAGAACATTAAATTATGGTAGCTAAATATTTGAAAGCTTTATCAAACTATTTTTATTTCTTCAAGTATTTATTTTCTTAAATTCCTAACATGCTGTGACTCTGCTGGAAGTATTGACTCTCAGTGGGATTTTTGAAGGGATCTGAACTCCCCAATGTCCCAGTAGACACAACGAGAAAGGGATCATTATAAACATTGTTATACTGCTTTCAGAACCAACGGCTATCAGGACAGTTAGAAATGATACAATGATGGAAATGGCATGATTTGCATACAAAATGAAAAAACCATAACTCAAAATGTCACGGTGAAGTTGAATTTATTTAAAGGGCAACAATTATCTTTACTGTAAAAACCATCAAATGTTAACCACCCCCAGCTTTAGTGAAGTATGTTATTATTCATCATTCAGACAAGTACCTTTTACCCAAAAGAAAGGATAACCTCTAAATCATTTTAATACTAATTATTTGTACATTTATTAAAAGATCTTTATAATTAGCTTGGCCATTTTACTACGACTACTGTATATTGCTAATGAGTGACATATGACATTGTTATTGTTGACTTTCATTTCACACATTTTTTGTTTAAAACAAATATCAGACTGCCTCTGAATGTCCAGAATATTCTCTTTCTTATATAAAAAAAAATATCCATATGACCACAGATCAATAATATAAGTCTTTATTTAACGTATACTCAACATCGACTGATAATAATGTGTTTTATACTGTACATCTTTACTGTAACAGTGCATTTTTTGATGTAATTATATAAATTAAATTATTGATAAATGTACATATATATATATATATATATATATATATATATATATATATATATATATATATATATATATATATATATATTCAGGTAGACCATTACATGAAATAATCGAAAAAACATAACCCAAAAGAAAAGATAGAGATGATGTTTTCATTATTTATTTATTTATTTATTTATTTTAAATATTAGTGATGTGAAGTAATATATTGGATCCTAAGTAGTTTTTAATGGTGTTACATAATTTGGATATTTAAATTGGAAAAAAAATATTTATAGAAATGATTCAGGCGTGTAATTATGAATTATGTGTAAACAAACCTACTGAATGAAGATTACAAATATGCAGCGGGTTTGTACATTTGAGAAAGGAGAGGAAGACTCATGAGATGAATTGGAGACTGAAGTTGATGAGAAGCAATTACCCTCCGCTGTACAAATTAAAACGGTGTGCTGCTTTTTATATGAAAAATGAGAAAAAGCCAGTTGCATAGCGGATTTATACTGGACCCTGATGCCCCTGATAAAATGAGGGTGTGGTTGTACAGTATTTATTTGTTAGTCTATTTGTTTTTCTATGGGTCTCTCGCTATATTAAGGCCCCTCGATATATAGCAGATTTATATTGGACCCCGACACCCGCGATATATCGAGTGGGTGGTGTATTACCTATTCTATATTTTTCATCATACATCAGATACAGTGTTTAATATGAAATGTTCTGAAAAATAAACCATATTATGTGCTACTAGATAATACTATTGTGTATTTACATAGTAGTTACTTAGTAAATGTATGTGTACTTACACATAATTACAATGTTATTATGCAGTTATTGAAATGGTAACCGTATTAGTCCAGAGATGATAGGCAAAGAGAAGGAGATATATAACCTATAACCCTAATCCTAACCCTAACCCTAACCCTAACTCTAAACCTAATTCTAAACATAACCCTAACTCTAAACCTAACCCTAATCATTTTCTGATACAATTGTGTATTTACATATACTTTGCAAAAATATTTACATGTTAAATACATTGTAACTATGAATAATAACATAGAGTAAAGGTCTCCGCACACCAGACGCGATGCAATTTTTTAATTGGTGACGAGACACTTTCACGGCGACATGACCATTGTGGTGGAGTGTCCCGCCCCTTTGTTTGTTATTTATTTATATTATGATTTATGTTTAGATGACGATTGTTATTTGTTATTGTTTTGTGTTTTGATTATTAAACCTCGTGAGGATGCGTGACTGATCAGCTACTGATTATTTAACTAGCTGACAGTCGTGCATCCTTACTAAACTCGTGCAGACTATGGCCGAGGGGTAATAAGATCATTAACAGCTAGTTAACCCCTCAGCCAGAATATAAAAGCCTGCAGCTGTCTGCACTCAAGGGAGAGTGTACAGAGGAGAGTACGGGAGAGCGAGCAAGGAGAGAGAAAGTAAAACATAAACAACTGCTAAGCGTGCTGGTTTTTACACCAGCACAAAACTATCTGTTTATTTATGTTTGTTTGGCCAACACGCCTTTTTGTTTAGTGTGTTTGTGTTTGTTTAAATCTTTTGTTTTGTTATTATTTAATAAAATAGCTGAGCGCCATTGTGCTTCAGTTCCACCCGCTACTTCCTGAGTCTGTGTTTCTGGTCTGACATCACCACTGAAAGCCATTCTGATCACACTATACACACCAGAAGTGACACGGAGGTGATGCGACAGGTTTGAAAACTGCCAGATCTATACAACTGTTAAAAATTGCTTTTGACAAAACTATGATCAAGACTAGTACATATTCGTCAACATGATGTAGTAATTATGAGTCTCTTCTCTGATGGTATTTCAACACATATGGCAATAAATCATACAAACATCCAGTTACTTCGAAATGGACTCCCATGTATTGTCTTTCAAATCTGTATCTTTATATAGATAACCTTTGTCATAAAGCTCTGGGTATTTTTTCAGGTATTATTGTTTCCTCCAGCATTTTGGATACTGCTTCACCCTGCTGGACCACTTGCATTGAAGCTGTTCTCTGATTGCTCAATTACCTAGTTGATGCGTGTCAAATCGCAAAAAATAGTATTCAATCCTATTTATTCCGCGCTGCTCCAGTGCCGCCCTGATGCTGCTCCAACTTCGCCTGTCATGTCGCCTGTGGTGAAAGATACTTATCAGAAGTATAGGTTCTATTCATTTTGTCATTTAAACTCTAAGCCACTGCCAGATTCAATGCTATTTAATCACTTCAGACTGGGCTTGTTTCCAGACCAACCTTTTAAGTGAAACTACAGCAGCCTTATCAGGAGGAAAATGCTCTTGTGCATGGAGTTAGTTAGTTTAAGACCATATTGAAATAGCTTAAGCAACTAGACTGATTTAGTGCACAGGGATTAAAGGATTTCATCATTTGAATATTAATACAAAAATAAAAAAATTACACCAACATGTAATTTACTATAAATATAACAAATACATTCTGCAGATTCACAGTGTGGAAGCTGTTAATAAAAAGTCTGAAACTTAACAAAAAGTTATCATTGATTTTTTTTTATATACTAGCATGATAAGAGCTTAACAAACTGGGTCTTGCTTTATATGGATTTCTATTTAGTGTATTATACAACAAAAATGTTCAACAAATACCAAATCTCTATTTAGGGATTATCAACTAGAACATATAATTTAAATGGGGTTACTTTTGTTTAAAAGCACTTTTCAGTAACGAGATATCCACCAAAGATTGATTTGACCAATTCTTTATTGTGTTTGACAGAGGGCCCAAGAGAAACAGGATATATTTTTCGGCCCTTGTCCATTGGTGTTCTTAAGCTGCCCCGTGCTGGCTGACTGTGAGATAAATAATTATTGCTTGATAGCAGCTATTGCCAGCGGGATGGACAAATGGCACTCTGGGCCACGTTTCCCTGCCACATATACTGGCTGACTGTGATGTAATGATTATTGATTAATGACAGTTATAACCAGCAGCAGGATCAGTGGCACTCTGGGCCACCTTTCTCTCCATGTACTGTCTGAATTGTGATGTAATGATTATGACAGCTATTGCCAGTGGCAGGGCAAGTGGCGCTCCGGCTAAAAAAAAAGCAATGAAAGCGTAGTAAAGCAGAATCAAACTTTGTCAAGCTAAGGAATATATATAGGGCAGCAGTGTGGAGTCGTGGTTAGGGCTCTGGACTCCTGACCAGAGGGTTGTGGTTTCAATCCCAGGTGGGGGACACTGCTGCTGTACCCTTGAGCAAGGTTCTTTACCTAGATTGCTTCAGTAAAAAACCCAACTGTAGAAATGGGTAATTGTATTTAAAAATAATGTGTAAAAAATAATGTGATATCTTGTAACGATTGTAAGTCGCCCTGGATAAGGGTGTCTGCTAAGAAATAAATAATATATATATATATATATTTCCCTTGACAAAGGTATGTAAACATATCGAAATGTTGGGAAGTTGGCTCTTTTGAGCAAAAACGTATATAGTCAAACCTGCTCATGTGACCACTTTTATTTAGTGAGCACCTGGTCTAAGCGACCACTTTAAATTCCTCCCAATTATATTTGTGCTTTAATTTAACTGTATTAAGCGACCACCTGTCTAATGCAACCAGTGACCACAATTCTCTTACCCAGCAACGGACTCAAACCTGTATTAAGCACCCTTACACAGGGCTATTGTTATAAGACAAATATGGTTTTAAATGGCACGTCCTAAATTCAAAGGAATACGGTAACCATTTTAGCGGTCTTTTATCCGTAATCAATAAAACAACAGTGCTCTCTTGTAAAGGAAGAGAGAAAACAATTCGGCACTAGAAAGACGCAGATACAGCATTGTGAAACGGAAAGAACTAGGGCTTGAAGTTTTAGGTTTTTATTTTTGTTCAAGTGACCGTGTTTTGAGCCAATTCAATCTCTTAATTAAACTGTTAATTACTAAACAAATTTGCTTCTTTTTACCTTGATGTCCTGATTGGCTTGCTGATTCTGTTTCACCATCTTCATTATTTGAACACAAGAGCAAGCAATGACATTAATCACTTCCCCCAGATGCTACTTTAACTTGCATTTCGTTCTCACACATGTGTGGAAACTAGGTATCTTCCAATGTGTCCGTTTCGTGTTGTGTTGTTCTTTCCCGCTAATTTAACAAAATGTTCTCATAATTAGGATGTGGCGGCTTAAGACTGAAAGACAACCTGTTAAAAGGAAAATAAACACCGAAAAATTCAAGCCATACTTAGAATATGAAAACAATGTGCACGGTATATCGAAAAAGATCTTATGCTGGCAATGGTTTCAGGATGCAATGAAACAACACGTACCTGAAAGGCAGACACAGGCATTGAAATTTGCAAAGGATTTAAAACATTTTGTGTGACCTGAGACAGGCAAGCATTCATTACTTTCACATAATAATTTGTTTTGTAAATGTGTTATCTAAATGTATGTTATTAAATTACATGTTTCCTTTTGTTCATATTACATCTGCTGGCTTTTACAGTGTATGTAAGACATACATAATTACAGGAAAGCATGTCAGAGACAAATAGAAAATTCATGTTATGGGCCCTCTTTTAAGAGACCACCTGTGTTAAGAGACCACTATTAGACAATTGAGTGGTCTCTTAATACAGGTTTGACTGTATATTGTAACGGAGCTGAGCGTCTCTTTTCCAGCACAAAAATTGACTGTCACACACAGGACTGGGTTTAAATGCGCGGTTGCGCTTTTTATTTACACAAAATAAATTAAAAACCAAACAAAAACCTAGCTCCATTTTATAGCTCTAAACTAAAACTGAACACAGGTTTGAGGGTTAAACCCAACTTAATGTTCATCAAATAATGAACACAAAAGTTCAGTGTTTTTTAAAGTCCCGAACTGTTGCAGAGCTCCACCCACCATCCACTTAAACCTCCTGGCGTGGAATGGCAAGGTGAGTATTTAAACACTGCCCTGGAATTTTAATGAGCCCTGTGGTTGGCTGGTCTACTGGTTTTCTTTTCTTTTCCAGGTTTCCAATGCTGACCAGTAGAGGGCACTGCTGAGCTGACACTCCCAGGTAAGCCTCTGTAACTCCAAGGCTTGAAACAGCACAGCTCGAGTGCTGCCACTCCTGGATCTCCGCAGCAAGTACAAGACAAGTGGCTCCGTACTGCCCCTCCTGGAACTCCATGGAACCAGCAGTCACTTTGTACTTGCAGTGATTCTCTCAGTCTGTACCACTTTGCTGGAGGTTGTTACTGTAGTCCAGCTCTGGGTATTTAGCTTTGTCCAAGAGCTGTTTGGTGCAAAGTGTATTTCCTCAGTATTGCTAGTACACAGTAAAACAAACTTGCTGCTGAAACAGGTTTATAGCCTGTTACTATTATTTACAGTTCCGTTTCTCTCAGCAGTTCTGAGAAGTGTTATCAAGGTGATTTAAAAGGTACAGCACAACAGTCCCGCACACAATTGTAGTTCCTTTCTAATAATATAACCTACGGCAATTAGTTTCACTTCCGCCACTTTGTGGTGTTTCACAATGCACTCAATGCTCGTTGAAACAGTGTATTAACAAATCCACTTGCTGGTATTTTAAACAAACACAATGCTCGTTGAATCTGTGTGTAAACAAGTCCACTTGCTAGTTTAAACACACACACATGCACTTTTTAAATGGAAAATTATTTTAAATGCATTTCCTCGCATTAAGGGTGTAAAGGCGATTTACTGCGTTACTTTTGTTTGGATTGGAGCGTTGCTTCATTGTCCAATCTGAGCATATGCATGCTGAAGTCTATAGTAAACCTCGTTAATGCTTTGCATACGCTAGGGAAAGGCATTTAAAAATAAAAAAATAAAAAAAAATAAAAATAAAAAATAAACTGTGGGAATGTACCATGGTAAATATTTAGACAAATTCCCTTTTTTGAAAATACAGTACACCCTCGCTATAACGCCTTTCATTATAACAAACCTTCTGGTATAATGAACCTGGCCCTTGGACTCCAAATAAAAAATAAATAAAAGATAATATAAACACACACTGCCACCTCCGCGAGTGAAGTCAACTCTTTGTCTTAATAAAAAGTGTGCGCTGTGTAGCTATGCCTCCGAAATGAATATATATATATATATATATATATATATATATATATATATATATATATGTCGCAACAAAGAGGTAACTATATTGATCGTTTGAAAAAAGGAGTAACGCAGGCATATATCTGTCATAAAAAAGCGCTCTGTTTTTTGGCTTGTTCAGCAACCATGCAGCAAAGCAAAATTGATTAAAGAAAAAAAAACAAAAAACAACTTGAGGATCTGATTAACTTTTCATGTCAAACTTTTCATGTTGGGTTGATCTGGAATAAAAGATCAGTTTGGGATTCTTGCATGTTGGATTAAGACGTGGTGCACTTTGAAACGATTCATGTCAGATTGATTTTCAATAAAAGTTCAGCTTTGTAACATGATGGCTTGTTTGTGGTGACGTCAGAGCCGGAAGAAACACACACAGCACTGGGGTATGAATACACTGTTGTGCGGTTTATTATAAATAAAAGGTTTAAACAAACAAAACATGTCACACAAAAGAAAACAACATGATGGCCAAAACAGACACGGAAACAAATACTAAATAAAAAAAAGTATCACGCTGGTTTAGAACCAGCACGTGTAGCAATTGTTTGCCTTAGTTCTACTTCAACTCCCAACTCTCGTTCTGCCTCTGAACACACCAACCCTGAGTGAAAGATGTGTGACTCATTTATGCAGCTGTGCCTGGTTTGATTGCTTGTTAAATCATTCAATTGAGCCGGCACAGTCTGCACGTGAACTAATTGTGCACTCCCCGTGCCCCCATACAAATACCCACTTTAATCTGCACGTGAAGTGATTGTGCAATCCCTGTGCCTAAATACAAATATACATTTTAAATCACTTGTACTACATTAACCACACTCCATGCATCACTACATGCATACATATAACATACAACATATAACACAAATGCCACAATGTTTTAATTCTTTAATGAATAGGATAAAGCTAAGGCAGAATACTGCATAGATGAGATGAACAGGTATATGTAATTGTACTTTTATTCACAATCTCATCTCATTAACTTACGCCAACAGTTTATCCTTCATTTTGACCTGCTGTTGATATATTGAAATTGATGTTTTCTTTGAACAGGGTAGTCATCGAGTTGCAATAAAGAGAGGCAAGTTGTTTGTTAAAGTAACATCTCTGCTTCTTTGGGGCTAACGTAAATACGAATAGCTGCTCTGGGATTCCTATTGCACAGCACTTACATCCACCTTGAACATATACATACCACCACCTACATGAACAAAGAACACAACACAAATGTTTTGTGTTATTTTGTATTTGTTGTATTATTATTTAAATGTGCTGTTTTGTGTTTATTTAAAAAAACATGCCATTTTATTGTTGTTATTGTTTGACAGCCTGGGTGGAGTTAAAATGCCCCATCCAGATAAACTTGTGAGAGTGCATGGTCAACAGCGAATGATTATTGACAAACTGGCTGTTGACCACGCACATGAGAAACCCTGTGCTGAATGTGGTCGAGGGGTAAATTAGGTAATTGATAGCAATACTTGTTTTTGTTTTGTGTCTGTTTTGGCCACTGTGCTCTTTTATTTTGTTTTGTAAAAGTGTTTTCATTTGTTCAATTATTTATTATTTGTTTATTATTAAAATAAGCAAGCAGTGCTGTCTGAGTTTCCATTCTCTTCTGGGTCTGACGTCACCACAAGCCAGCTTGTCACACAAATCATACTAAATAAATACTACCACTATACGTATTGTGGCGATGTCAAGAAAGACACAAGGCAAGGAGTTCAAAGCTAAAGTTTTTATTTTGTTTTAGCTTCAATAATCTCTTTAAAAAGCTGCTGTCAGCCACAGCTCACACTTTCACAAGTCTGCTCTCTCTTCTCTTTAGCTTTCTCTTTCGTTAGCTGTTTTTTTCGACGCGTTCTGTTCACCTTCTTCCAGTCCGACCCTGGGATCCAGCTCTCAGACCATTTATAAGAGAGCTGGAGGGAGGCAGTGTCCGTTCCAGCCAATCCAGTACGGACACCACACCAGGCTGGAATTTCCCCAAATGGCAGCTGGATGGAAATCCCCCAGCTCAGGGGCCTCAGCCCGCCTCGGGACCCGCCGTTACAGTATTAATATTCAATGTTTAAGGGGGAACATTACCTTTGACTGTACTGCAGTATTCCACAGCTAGCAAAAGTTCACCGTAGTGCTGAAGCCATGCTGTTAAAAAGCACAGCGAGTCCGCCCATCAGTGTAACTGTCTTCAAACATGCTGCGTCGTGGGTTATCTGTTTGCAGTGACCTCCCGCACTGGTTTTCTGTTAAGGTGCTGATTCAGGGGGTTACATAATGGACAAAAGGCTTGGACCCCAACAGGTTCATTATAGGGTGTACTGTATGAACATTGGTGCATTGGTGAAGACCTAAACGTCTTTCTTTTTTTATGTTAGTTTATCAATTTGAAAAGTTTGTTTACATTTTTTAATACATTTTGGCACTCAGATGATTTATTCTTTCATATTAATAGCGATTCAGTTGAATATCTAAAATATGGCCAAAGGGGAGAAAAATATTTTAAATATCTTAGCTTAAGAATTTAAAAGCTGTATTTTCACTTCATGGACCCAGTTCCAAAACGTCAACTGATGAGGGGTGAGAGGAAAGAATTCAGTTTATGGCTGCTATCGCTGTCCACCAATTGGGAAACACACAGTAGATAATAGACCTGCTGTGCCTTTTTTATTAAACTTTTAAAGACAATGAAAGGGCTGAGGCCAGTGGCACAACTTACACAAGGAACATGAAAAGTCTTTGCCAGCTAAAGTAATATTTCATTTTTTGAAAAAGCAAACTATTGCACTAATCGATTCATGTACCGTATTGGCGATTAATGATGGGGACACCTTTGTGCAAGTAGAGTAAATGCCAGTATACGATGCACAATGGAAAGACCTGCATTTACCTGCCATTTTCAAGGAAGGTTCCTAAATCAGAAAGCACTGAAATCCTAGAAGCTGAGAGTGCTGCAGAATACTAATACTGATATAAATAATGGTTTATATAGCTTGTCATTCAGTGATTGGAGGGACCAGATGAATTGATTAATGGCTACCCTAGAGACGAATGCAGAGAGAATTTCATTATGTGGTTTCACTTTAACTATAACCATAGTCCCATATTCCCAACTTTTATACAACTAATGCAATCAGAGCCCTTTGTTAAATGACAATACTCATTTCACAATAGCCATCAGTCTGTAGGAAAATGCTTATTGAAAAATAAATGTGTTATAAAATCAGACTTAAAAGAATAATGTGTTATTTAGAATTGTAACAACAGTAGAATGCAGTCGGCCTACAGTATATTGAAATTCATATGACAATATTTGGTTTGTTTGTATTATTTCAGTTTTCAAAGTTGTTAGGTACAACTCATACCTCATTTAATTCTTGTTATGATACAGTAGCTGTTCTACCACATTTATTCACTGCCTTTCCAGTGCATTTTCTTAGATAATTTTCTAATTGTCTGCTTCCGTATGGCAACAAACAATTCATCACTCAGATTCACCCGACCTGTTTGTGGAATAGCTTTCTGGCAGTACAATGATAACTGACAATGTGGCACTAAAACATGAAGATGAATCACTACCGTTAGTAATGCTGTGAAATGATGCTCAAGTACAGTCTCTTTGTTCTACAAGACACATAGCCAAAGTATGCATTCACTTACTGTATTATAAAATACCTTTAGTTAACTGATCATTCATATTGTGTTAACAATTCAAGTTTTATTGCACATCTTTGTCATTCATAGAATTGTAATTAATTGATTGCTTTTTATAGATGTTAATGTAGTCAGGCTTAGCAAATGAGGCTTTATTTCATTATAGTAGATGATGCACAGGAGTTTCAGGTGTCCTATTATTTGGAATAAAACACACCAGGAATAAATTTGGTGGTCTCTCTGAACAGTTTATGGTTAAACAAACAGGTTGTCAGTAATGGTTCCATTGTGACCATGAGGTGAGGAGAGATAAGGAAAAACAGTATTATCAATCGAAGAATTCCCACTAGAAATACATGAAAGCCATTTTTATATAGTACAAAAGAAAAAAAAGAAAAATAAATATATGAATAAAAACTCGGTCACTCTCTCTCTCCTACTCAATCCTAAAATTCTAGGTCATGCAAAACTTTTGGCCATGTATATTTCTATTTTATATGTATGTATGTGATGCTATTTAAGTCAGGCTAATCTTGCATTAAATAACCTCCTTTATTATACAGTCAGCAGTCACATTTCCAACCCCAGAACATTTTCACTTCAGTGACGGTTAAACGCATGTGACGCATATCTGATTATTTCATTTTGGCCCATTCCAACACTTGTCTGTTTTTCAGGGAACACAAAAAAAAAAAATACAACATCACAAATACATAGATGAAAGGACTGTGTTTTAAAATAAGTAGGCTTCCACTTAGATGTACTGTATTGTTTTTTTTGTTTTTTTTGGTACAGTACTATATTTTCAACAGAATAAGAATTTTAATTCAGAAAAAATATGATTCTGAAAATATCCCTTGCCAAAACTAAGGAGATGACACGTTAACTGCAATACAGTACATACTTTTAAATCCGGTACATATTGTAGCAGTATGTAAAATTTCCAATTAACACACCTAACAGCAAAATTAAATCTAAATGTTATCCATGTACAGAACTGCGTAAAATGTAAAGCAATGCAATTTAACAAAACCAAAAGATTTAAAAACAACAACAACAACAACAACAACAGTTTCCAGAATTAAAACAGTTTCCAAAGTCAGTAGTAAATTTCAGAATATAGTGCTCAATAAGGCCCTAATGTCACAGTTAACTTGCAAATAAAAATGCACAAAAACAACTAAGGATCACAGATGAAAAAAATACACCACAGTATCTAGAACTGTTTAATGATTAACTGTTACATTACCCTAGCTTGTCTCGTGCGCTTTATTTTGCTGCATTTTCGTCAGGTGAAAGTGGAGGAAGCACTGTTTAACTGCACAGTGAAGACTGATTTGGCATTAGAGATTTATTTTTTTTAATTTTTTTTAAAACACAGGCTGTGACGGATATTCAGATAAATTGTAACATTGAAGAGATGGGCTTCGTATCAGAAAACTGGTGACAGAGACTGGTGACAGAGTAAGTGCATTCATTTGTTATATATATATATATATATATATATATATATATATATATATATATATATATATATATATATATATATATATATATATATATGTAACACACGACTGATGCATATCTGGGTAACGGATAACCGAGTGCTGACTGTAATCCAAAATCTTACAGATTTCCAAACACATTGAACTCAAACAATGGTTGAAGAAAAATAAAAAAGTAGGATAAAAATAGTAGGAGCACAGCCTCATCCTTCAGAGCATTACGGTGCCGCCTGATGCATATCTGGGTAACGGATAACCGAGTGCTGACTGTAATCCAAAATCTTACAGATTTCCAAACACATTGAACTCAAACAATGGTTGAAGAAAAATAAAAAAGTAGGATAAAAATAGTTGGAGCACAGCCTCATCCTTCAGAGCATTACGGTGCCGCCTGCTAAAAAACTAAGAATAAAATATATGCAACGTGTTCAATCAGGTGAACAAGAAATATTAGAACAAGAATTACTAGGAACTGTATTAATGATACTATAGATGTTCTGCCTGAAAACCTCACAAGCTTTACAAAATTATGGTTCAAAACTATCATAGGCTGTCTATGAATCCACAACCTACAACATCATAAAATTGACTGTTTCACCACTTTCTCATTGAAGGCAGTGGTTGGGGGGTGACAAGTAAAGGTTGTAAGGGTTTGTAAACTCTGACCTGGCGCTGTATTGATTTGGGAATCTATACCCATGCTCATTTGCACCTTTGCTATTTCTAGATCTAATGTTGTCCTTTGTTAGCTTTTTGTACTCTCCTTTGAAAGTTTTTTGTTTTCTTGACATTTTTGCTTATAGAATGCGAAGGCCAACACGTGAAACTATGGCAATTTCCCTTCTCCTGCGCCTGGGTCGCAACGATCGTTACTACGCCATGATTTTGCTTTGGTGCACTTGACATGGAATTTACTGTTAAATCGGGCTTAAGTTGGAAGTAGTAACAACGGCATAAGCAGTTGCGACAACGTAATTTTTTACACATTTTTTTTTTCTATGTATCGAAAGATATACTTCGGCTTTTAATTTGCATACTTAGCATGCATACTTTGTAAACTAAATATGTGCTGTAATGACGACATCGAGTACCAATCATTTGAAAATACAGATGAAGCCGTTTTATATCACTTTGCTTAATATAATATCCCGTTTATTATTATTATTTAGCAGACGCCTTTATCCAAGGCGACTTACAGAGACTAGGGTGTGTGAACTATGCATCAGCTGCAGAGTCACTTACAATTACGTCTCACCCGAGACGGAGCACACGGATTTAAGTGATTTGCTCAGGGTTACACAATGAATCAGTGGAGGAGGTAGGATTTGAACCGGGGACTTCCTGGTTACAAGCCCGTTTCTTTAACCACTGGACCACACAGCCTCCTATTAGTATGGATTTGTTTAAATGTAAAGAACGACTTAATGTACAGTATTAAAAAACCGCTTTAATTAACCGTTAGTTTTTTGTACTGTCAGGCAAACGTGAAACCAGGTTTATCATGACACGCTTATATCACGAATTATGCCTGCACGATAAATAAAAGCTTTTTCTAGATCTATTCATTTCTCGTTTATCGCAGGTCTGTGAAATGTGCTATGTAAATACAATTGGCTGTGTTCTCGTCCATCGTTAATGTACAGGATGATTATGACCCTTTCATTACACAAATAGCAAGTATTTTTTTTTAAGTTATACCAAAACGAAAAAACAAGAGCATATATGATTTTTTTTGCAATTCCAGGAAACGTTCTAAAAATTTTAACTATTACACATCGAAAAAAGTAAAAACAAATGTATTAAAAAAGAAAAGAAAAAACAGATATACTAATCATATCACTAACTATTCTAAAAAAGTACAGAAATAAGTTGCGCTTGACTTAGATGGTACGACTTGGAAGCTGAAAATATTTTCTTGTTTGTGTTTATGATGGGAAGGCAGCACTGTGTTGACGTTGCTGCTTGGTGTGCAGGGCCTGCAGCCTGTTGTGTATTTTCTCCAATCTTGCTGGAATATTTCCTGCGTTTACACTAGCAAAGTAGGAGTTCAGAATACGAACTAAACTTTTGTGAGGATAAGACGATGGGTTCCGGAACGAGTACGTTCGCTAGCGTTTACACTCAATATTCTGGAATATGTCCTCTTGTCCGCTCGTTCCAGAATATTTGTGCTAGTGTAAACGCACCTATCAGAAGCATACTTTGACACCCACGATCTGCATTCCATGCTATTGACTATGCTTCTGAATAGAGTAGTGTTTTCAGCATTGTGGGTTTGTTTTACAGTCCACACTTCTAGTTTATGTATAGTGTAAGGAGCACTGGTCGGAGCTACTCATAACACCGGCTGACAGGAGCGTTTCTGAAAAATAAAGAGTAGAGTTTGATGCTAGAGATATTTTGTCCGTTTTCTTCATGTTGACACTTATCCAGTTTGCAAGTCGCTACAATATATTTTTTATTTAAATTATATGTTGAATAGCCTACACTATCCTGTGGACCATTGTTTCATTTCTCCATTTAGTAGCTTATTTATATATTTGTGGGGGTGGGCATGCAACTTCGGGGGTGCCAGTGCTACCGATGTGTGTTGAGTTTTGATTCTGCATTCCATGTGCAGGTTACATTTGACAGTAGACTCGTCTGAAGAATATTGGTATGTATTGTACACCTATGCTGCTTGGCAGGGTAACAGTCCATTGTCGTGTAGTATTCCAATTCCGCGCATTCAGGCGTAGCTCTTGTGCATTTCAGATATATTGGTAATGAATGCGCAGGTGGTTTTGTGTGGCACAAAATTGAGCAAAAAACTGCTATTTTCCAACTTCGTGCAACTGTTTTGTGCCGTGTTGCAAAACATAATTTTTTGTGCAAAAGCACTAATTTTTTGCAAGGCACAAATTTTGGACCTATGTGTTGTTTAATATTTTATTTTCGTAAAGTAATGTCAATCAAGCAGCTACAATCAATTTGTTACAAGTCATAATTACAGGGGTATAAATACCATAATGAAATATAAATCATTTTATATTGAAAATGGCCCGTTACAGACAGGTGTATAATCTGCATAACTGTATTTAGTCGACTAGTGAGAGCCTAATAATTATATTAAAGTATGAATATGAGGAATAAAGATAAGTAAATCGAGTTTCTTATATTTGTATGTACATGTACTATCCTATTGTTATTATTGGCCCAAAATCATTGCCAAAAAGTGGCAATGCTGGCACCACTACGTCACTTTCGGTCAAATCACATTTTTTCAGGAAGCATGAACAAATGCCTCACAAAATCCATAATATCTCAGTTGTTTTAAAATATTTTTTTACCATTTAAAAAACATTTAGATGATCTTGTTACAAGTATTTATAAGTATTACTTACCGCATTTTTGATAGAAAACTTAACAGATGATTATAAAGCTGTGTATGTTATTGGAGTACTAGGCTTGTTATCCAAAGTTTCTAAAGGTCAGAATTACAGTTACACATTTTTAACCAGGTTAAGCGTTTTTAATTTCACAATAAGCCTTTTAGGATGTCCGATTTGTAAATTCTGGAGAATACGATTTTTTTTTTTTTTTACTTCAAATAGTAAAAAAATACTTTTTAAGGCACGTTTTTACTTTGTCCCTTGCAGGCAGATGAGTGATTGACAGCAGTGACTATATATATATATATATATATATATATATATATATATATATATATATATATATATATATATATAGTTGTAGTCAAAAGTTTACATACCCCAATGGAAATTTATAATTTTTAGAAATTTCTCAAAAACTAACCATTTTAGGAAAAATCTTTTGTAGCAAAAGCTTTGCTTTTGTGGATGAGGAAAAAAAAGTTAGAAGAAATAGATGTCTACAATTATTTATTTCAGCAAATTTTTCCTCCAAAAGTACAAAAATGCTAATTCAAAAGTATTCATACCCTTTGATGCTTCGATAGCATTGTCTACAAGGTGTTATAAATTAGAACCTAATTCTAGAAAAGTCTAGAAAATGCTGGATTGTAGGTGAACATTCTTATAGAGTCTAAAAGGGTTAGGCATAGGATGATTGCTGTCATTACCAATAAGTCAATATGGGAAAAAGTAAAGAGCTATCTGAAGACCTTAGACAGAAAATGATTTATTGTCATAAAGCTGGAGAAGGATACAAGAAGATTTCCAAGCATTTGAGTATCCCAATTTCAACTATTGTTTCTATTATCAAGAAGTACAAGACTCATGGTACTGTCACAGCGCTCCCTCGGTCTGGAAGAAAGAAGGTTCTTTCACCAAGAACAAGCAGGAGAATTGTGAGGAAGGTTAATAACAATCCAAGATTGACTACCAAAAGATATTCAAAGTGAATTGGATGCAAGTGGGACTGAGGTTTCCATTTCAACCATAGGTCGAGTATTGCATGGTGATGGTCTCAATGGTCGCAGGCCAAGGAAAAAGCCACTCTTATAAAACGTCACAAGGACAATCACTTAAAGTTTGCAAAACGGCATTTGAATGATTGATATGAGTTCTGGTCAAAGGTTTTGTGGTGATGAAACAAACCTCATTTCACACATAGTGTAACTGATACTAACTACTTTTCGATTGTTCAGCAGTAAAGTATTTTTATATGTGGCTGCAGTACAAGCAGCCTCTTTTCCATCCTAATAACCACTGTACACTAGAGATTGAAGTTACTCTGCCCTAGTGGGTTGCGGTGACACATCTTCAAATGATTGTGGGATATGATCTTTACAACAGCAAAGGGCAAAACTATCCAAACAGGTATATTCGGATGTGACCTGCATAGCTACTGTAGCTTTTTGAGTCGACCGACTTCCATAGACTAGTGATTGAAATTCTTATGGCCTCACAAAAAGAACAGATCTATTTTGGAGTTTTAGAATTAGTGAGGTTTGTTTCACTACAGTGGTAAATATGTTTTCTGGGGTTCAGTATTGCATAAATCATAAGCTGGAAAATCTAACAGCTATTTCAATGACACTATACATAATGAAAGATAACAGGCGTCTGCTAAATAAACTAATAATAATAATAATAATAATAATAATAATAATAATAATAATAATAATAATAATAATAATAATAATAATGTTTGTTTAGGAATTAATTATCAATGTGTGCAGCAGTTTCTACACATAGAAATGACTAGCAGAACAGCTAAAAAAAAAACAATTACATCACTAGATTTAGGATTTCAGGTCAACATTTAATTCCTTGCCAGAAACATTTGTATGTCTTCACAATCTAGGTAGTTTAAGGACTTTTGGGTGGTGGGTTAAGACCTATGTACACACACACACACACATATATTTTTTCAAAAAAAAAATAAAATAATTGACTTGTCTGTTGCGTCTCCACTAAAATACCACAGTTGTGCCCCACCTAAACCATTTTACAGACATGCAATTTCATCGTACAGTTCTTGCATAGTGTGATAATTCATCGCAGAAGTTGGTGGTGCTGTGATGTGCGAAACAAGTTGTTGCTAACAATAAAGCGACCTTACCTTTCATTGAAAGCTGGCTGTGTCTGAAATGAAACTGCAGTATTATCTACACATGTGGGTTACAAAGTTCAACTTCAAAGGCAGCTCAGTTGTGCCTTATGAAACGTGGCTAACTAAGTACAGCACTGCATATCCTTGTTTGGTCTTTCGGATACTCTACCTGCCAATCATGATTAATCTCATTTAATCATTCCCTGGGATTTCACTGATATTCAAAGCATCTGTTTATCTCTTACCCCTTGATACTTGTGATTGTAATTCAAATTAAGTGCAAAAAGCCTACTGTAGCCCAAGACACAGCAGTCACAGCAGTTGCTTAGTGACACTGGTGGTGTGCATATAAGAGCATTGTGGGAAACTGTTTGGAAGATTGATACAGAACATTTTTACTTGCCGTAAGCTAATATAGTATAAATGGTCCATGTTGTCATTGAACCAGTCATGAAGAATCAAAATGAAAGAAACATTTACAGTTGTATGCAATACAAATAAATGAAATACAGTACATTGTGAGTGCATTGCTGTTAATTGCAAATCTTGGTACATGTATAAATATAAGCTGAATCATTTGGACATTTGGAAAAAAATTGTTATACAGTGCTACCCCGTTATAATGCGGTTGTCGAGTCCATAATTGGAGACTGCATTATTTGTGTTTCGCCTTATAACGAATATTGGCATTTTTGTTTCCGAAATGATTTACAATGGCCAAATTAATACTGTAGCATACCGTCAAAAATGAAAGAAGGAGAAACGCACAATTTGGAGGTACTCGAATCCACGGTTTATTGGGACAACTATTCCTGGCCCCTGTCACCTGATCCACACGAAAAACAACAAACAGTCTTGCACATTCACACAGCAGCTTGTCTGACTCAGCTGTCAGCTCTTTCATGTCCCCGCCAACCTGGATGTCAGTCAATCCCGGCTGAGGCAAGCTTACGCTTCCCTGCTTACACACACACACGCACACACACACGGTCCGTAGACCAGTCCTGCAACAGTATAAATCCCAGGTTTTACAATATATACAGTATAATAGAAACTGCTATTCCACCAGTTTAAAGTTTACAACACTCTTATTTAAATTGTATATTTGTATAATAAATGTTGTAAACTGTAAATAAATAGCACATAATCCAAGGACGTGTATACACACTTGTATTGTTTCGTAGAAAAATACAGTGCAAGCATGGGTGCTGTATAAGTACTATATGTCCCAGTTTCAACTTCAATGTGTTTAAATAACAATAAAACCCAACGTTTGTGAGTCAAATTGCATTATGGGGGGAAAGGGAACCACGCACTTACCGTGTTATAACTGATTCCACACTATAACGGGTTGCGTTATAATGGGTTAGCACTGTATTAGTATTACAGAAAGTCAACAAAGTGTCAAACAAGCAAAATATATAGTACATTAACTGGAGGAGGACATTCAGAACATTTCACATGCACTTGTGACCATGATTAATATAATTAACTATGCTCCATATACTTAAGAAACTGAAATATTGAGTAAGATAGCAGAATTATGATCAATTACTAGGGTGTAACTGCTGTAATGTACTGTCTGAGTTGTGCACTAATATGACTACTACCAATAAAATACAAATTATAATTTGACTACTGTCACTGCTACTATTACTACTATGACTAATAATAAAATTAATGATGGCAATGGTGATTTAAACAAAAAAGAAAAACATTTGCATTGTTTTAAAGCATATTCACTCAACACCTTTTGCTTTTCATAAAAATCAGTGGCTTGGATTGATTTCCACTACACAAGACAGCAACATTGTTTAGGGTAGTACGTGGTCTTCATTGACTGCCTCCTTCAGCTCAAGGCACCTAACTATTGCCCCGGTGAACTTACTAGCCGGTAATAACCTCTGCAACATGAATCAATGCTTAAAAACATGTAGAATTTCCAGTACTCAATAAAGTAATTTGCTGTAGCTCTGTCTCAGCTTCCTGACCTACAAACTGTTCCTTTGACAGTCCAGTGTGTCTAAAATCAAAGAAATCAACGCACACAATCCCAGGAAGCAAAAAAACAAATAATAATAATTATCATTTAAGGTACAGTTCTGGAGGAGGCAAGGTCAATTATCCTGTTTACCATTTACAAACACAAAATAACTAAATCCTATTTTTTTTCTTTTGTTTGTGCATAGTGCTAGTCATTTAAGCTGTTTGTTTAATTTTGATTCCTCTAAAAACAAAACAAAATAAACATTAAAAAAAAAACGCCAAATTAAACCCAAGGCTATACTGCATTGAAAACAGGGGTGCCCAAATTGCCCAATATGACCAAATTGCATGGATTGCACGTTTCAAGTACCTTTTTCAAGTGCATTTATTTACATATCTGTCTACATTGAGTTTTCAAAATAAGGGAGCTTTTGCAAACTGAAATCTCAGTGCCTGAATTGAAGTGAATACCTACAAAGGCATACAACTATTCCACTTTATCACTTGGTAGAATGATAGACTGTGATACGGTGCTCCTTCGAATTGCTTTTAAAAAGGAAAAATATCAAGCACAAAAACAACCATGACATGCTTCACAATCAAAATCTCTCTTGGCCCCTGTGGTTGTTATTGTACTGTAGTTGTAGGTGGCTGATTTGGCAGCAGCCAGTACTTCAGGTCTACTCTAGTTGATTTTGCATGACAGCAAAGCATACTCAGTTGGCGTTGTTACTTTCATCCCACAAAAAACTTTGTTTATATATATATATATATATATATATATATATATATATATATATATATATATATACACAATCTTGTTTTTATCTCTACTGGACCTGGCAGCCATCTATTCCTTCATTTTGTACAAGAAATGCACTGGGGAAAATATCAGTAGGAGAGATTTCATTATGAAGCTAGCCAAGACGCTTCAGCAGAAACATTTTGATCAGAAAACTGCAAAGCTGCAGGCTGCAGCATCTCAACCTGGATTCTGTGCTGCGAATGACACACACGCAAGAGAAATCACATGTTACTTTCGTTTCAGATTAAAACTACTTTTGTTTTTACAGTTTTGTATGTACATAAACCTGTTTACACAGTAGTTTCTTTTGAAATGTTTATTTTATTATAGTTTTTCATTTTTTGAAGTAGTGCTTTATATGTGGTAAGTTAGAAAATAAACCCTTTTTTGTTTAATTGTTCATTAAAATACGCCGTTTCGGCTGTGCAGATGTTTGATATGATGTGCTGGAATAAAACTTTTGAGTTGTATCCAATAGTTTGTCTTTCATTTTAATACTGATGATGTTTAAAATGTACCGTGATAATGACTGCTGTCGGCAGTTGTAGGTATGAGTATAACTGTGGTGGTTCTTGTGTTAAATTAGGCCATAAATGTACATTTTGTGTGTGGGTTTTGTACAGCATTTCTGCTGGAGATTATGTGAGATTAAGTCAGAAGAACTGGATCTTGACTGCTGAACTCTTGTGAGCCACAAGCACGATTCCTGCTCAGGTTTACATGGCTTTTTACAGCTATTTTTATCGTGAGAAAGTGATTGACCCTGCCCTTAAAGTCACGCTGCCAAAAGGACATCCTTTTGCTGTTTCACGATGTAGTCATGTGACAACGTCACACAGTCATGACTGTAGAGTCGATTTTCATGTGCATGTAAACCTAGCCAATATGTATCGCGCAGGTAAACCGCGGGGTTCAGTCCCGAAATAATAATAGACACTAACTAAGGCACACACAAACACAACACAGTCACAAGTCCAGAGTGAGTGCTCTTAGTGTAAGTGGTGATTTACAGGTTTATACGTGCACAATGGTGAAGTGGAGTCCGGGTTTAATTGCCAGCTGTTTAGCTACAGCTCCTGGATATTAGCCTTCTATAAACGACAAACGTAACAGTTTAATAGAGAAACAAAACAACACACAAAAACTTACGGTTTCTTTATAACACAGTACTCTTTCACTGGTCCTTTTGTAACCATAACAAAGGAACAGATTGCTTTGCCACATCCCCAGAGATACCCTCAGTCACGCCCCCTTTGGTAGCGAGTGCAATCACGTATCCTCCAATCCATGACTGACACATCGCCTACTGCATTAAGGCGATGACTTCTGGTATTGTGATTCTGCCCCCTTTCTGGATGGCTGACTTCCAACTGACCCTGGAATGAACTGGCAAACCATCCAGTCTGGGACACACTATTCCTGTTATACAGCATCCTCACAGGTCGGGATGGAGATTGTTGACTAGGATTTATTCGCACTCTGTCACAGTCAATCATAATTAAAAAAAACAAATAACCAAAATAACAATGTGGTATTGCAACGTTATTCATTACACTGCACATATGTGGCGGATCACTAGTACCACTGTGTGAACAGGATGGCTGGTGGGTGCCATCAGAACAGGAAGACACAGGCACAAGTACTGCAGGGTTAAGATGAAAATGAGCTTTTTATTTATTAACTAAAATAAAAGATCTGAGCATAAACACAATACTAAACACAAAACAAAATGCCGCAGTGGCCAAAATAAACAGATACAATAATTTAAACAAGTATCGTGCTGGTAAAATGAAAAGCAGCAACTGCTGGACACAAACCTAGAAAGTACAAGATGTGTTGATAAATAGTCTGATAAATTCATAACAGAATTCCAAATTTTGGTGAAAGAGAAAGACTGCAACGTTTTACACTGAATAATGGTAAATGATTGTTAAGTAGATGTTTGTTAAGTAAATATACATGTAAACATACATTTTTGTTAAAAGAAAGAAAAAAACATTATTGTGTTGTTGTTTGTTGATTTTACCACTAATACAGACTTGTGTTATTAAAACACATTATAATAAAATAATCTCTAAGATAATATTTCAAATTCTAAAATGATCTGATTATAACAAATATCTAGCATTGAATTGGTTTTTACTATCCTGTTTAACCACTGGCTCAGGAAATAACTGGAATGAAGGAGAAATGACTATTATTATTATTATTATTATTATTATTATTATTATTATTATTATTATTATTGTTATTTTAAAATGATCTGTTTTTATGCCTGTAGAAGGTATACCTTCTGGGGGTGGAAAGCCATTCACTATAAGGTAGTCTAAAGGTGAACAAGGTTTTTATATGCATAGCATTTAAATTAGGTTGGCACCATCAGCCCTCCTTATCACAAATGAAGGATTTTTTATTTGGGGAGGAGGTTGATTTGTCCCTGTAAACTATGGCCAAGTTGCAGCCATGTGATCAGGGCATCATTGAAACCTGTAAATCTCAGTAGTTGCTCTGAGGCATTTCCACACACATGTGATAACAGAAAATGCATTGCATGGTAATGTGGGGGGTTAAATATTTATTGTTGCAAATGTGTTTAATAATAATTAAAATCTAATAACAAAAAGGCCATATATTGGCCTTAACCTTGACCTCTTGTTATTAATGGATGTATGGTTCGTTGGACACCCCCAAGAGAGAGTTTCCTCTACTATTGGCAAAACACCAGTATCATATTATTATTGAAACCTAGGAATGTTGTGTCATAATTCACACCAAACTGTTTTACAGGAAATGTACAATATATTAAAACAGGACCCTAAAAGAAACAGTGGTTAAGATGTTTCAATTAATTAATTCAATCTGTGTTATTGTTTGCTGTGTTTTGTAATTACAGAATAGTGGAGACTTGGGAGCTGTCGCATTACTGGAATTAACAACGTGAATTATTTTTTATTGACATTTGTGTTTTGGACTGTAGCCTGCCGGTGGATTATTATTATTATTATTATTATTATTATTATTATTATTATTATTATTATTATTAAAACTGACATTTTGTGATGACTGAACTGCTGTTTTGAACATTCAATCCTTTCCCACACCACTCACATCCTGACAGGGCTACATAGACAAAGGCCAATGTACCTTGCTATACAACAGTAGAATTGTCTCCTGCCTACAATCTGCAGAAGTTATTTAGAAGGTTAATACTATCTGCACTGTCAAATGCTTTTGTCAGTGGACAAAATAATCTACTGGTTTATAGATCACCCAGACAGTTCTGCTTCAAATTCTGGGCTTTGCTAAAGATTTTTCTTTGTAGTCATTTTCCAGTAATTGTATTTCGTCTGGTGCAGCTTCCTGAATTGATGTACAGATGTGAGTAGACTATAATAGAGTTGGAGTTTCAAATCATGACTATTTTTATTTCCTTTTCTTTTGTTTTTGGTCCACCAACCTACAATTTAAACAGTGTTCACTGTGGAAACGCTAAATCATGCAAACCTGATGACCCCTCTAAGAAACTTCCATTGTGGATGCACTGGTCGCTAGTTCTGTAAATAAGCAGATGCATAAATAACTTGCTTTTGTGAGCTAGCGCTCCTTTTTGCCTTCCCAATAGGAAGCTAGTCCAAGTTTATGGTGCTGCCAAAAATATACTTTATAATGGCTATGATATCAAGAGGCCTTTCACTTAATCTGCTTTAATTGACTGCACTAAATAATTTGAGCTATGCAGAGTCCAAGCTGCATGGACCTGATGTGTATACAGGAAGCAAGAAACGAGCATGTACAATGCAAATACTGGTTTGTCTTTAACAGGGTTGTGCTCAATTACTTAAGTTTAGGCTACTGGCTTTTATAGGGTGCCTTGTTTCAGTATTTCAATATATATTAATTGTACATTGAGATTACAATATTTTGGAAAAGTATTTATCGGGTAACTGTTGGGATTTATATAGGCCTACTGCTATTGTCTCCATAAGGAAGTTTACTTTAGCAGAATAAGCAATGGTGTGTGCATTATGCTGACATGATCATCTAAAAGTGTGTTTTAACCTTGTGGCAGTGTGCCCCGCCCTTGTGTGCATTTCTGTGTTATATGTTGTTTGTCTGTTTGTCCACTGTTTTAGTGTTAATCCGTTTTGTTTGTCTATTTATTTTGGCCTCAAGTGCCGTATGCTGTTTTTGTTCAGCATTTTATTTTCTGTGTATCATTAAACATACTGAGCACCGCAGCGTCTCAGTTTCAACCACAGTACTGCCTGTCTGTGTGTGTGTTTCTTTCTGGCCTGACGTCACCCCTACAGCTAGCCTGTTCACAAACCTCTATATCATTGTTTTGCTGTTCTGTTCCCATTTTTGATCTATAATATGTCAAACCATAAAACAGCCTTGAGGTAGTGTGGGCCACTGGTAGTTGGATCTGAGGGCAGCAATTATATAAATATGAATATGAACGATATAGCAATCATTACAGTGTTCATATTCATGTTACACATGTTCGATGCAGAACTGTTTGCATTTTATAATTTTTGAATATCACTGAACACAGCAATACTAAAGAGATGATTAAAGCAGATCTGGCTAATACCGACTCCAAAGTATCAATACTAACTACACCTGTGATTTTTTTAATTTATTTATTTTTTTAATTTGAAGTGAATGTCTCTTGCTATATATGTGTAGACCACTCTACGGAAATTTTTGAGACAAATACTGTATTCTTTCGAATTTAAGACGCACCTTTAAACCATTTTTTTTTCTTCAAACAAATTCCCTGCATCTTAAATTCGAGTATAGTGTATTCAAATGCCCTGCATCTTAAATTCGAGTATAGTGTATTCAAATGCCCTGCAGCAGTGTGGAGTAGTGGTTAGGGCTCTGGACTCTTGACCGGAGGGTCGTGGGTTCAATCCCAGGTGGGGAAACTGCTGCTGTCGCCTTAAGCAAGGTACTTTACCTAGATTGCTGCAGTACAAACCCAACTGTATAAATGGGTAATTGTATGTAAAAATAATGTGATATCTTGTAACAATTGTAAGTCGCCCTGGATAAGGGTGTTGGCTAATAAATAAATAACAATAATAATAATAATAAGTGTATTCAAATGCCCTGCGTCTTAGATTTGAGTGTAGTGTATTCAAATGTCCTGTGTCTTACATTCGAGTATAGTGACGTGTGTATTAAAATCACCAACAAAAGATGTGAATACCCAAGCACACAAACAGCAACATGACTGGCTGCCGAGAAAAGATGAACAAAGACGTCACTGCCCAGTCTCGAATCATCCATGATAATACAGGCAGCCATTTTCAAAGAAGTGTCATTAGCTTCCTGAGGAATTCGCAAAGCAGCTTTTACAATTTCAGCGTTTTGTTATTAAGCACCATTCTAACAAACCTTACCAGCTTGGACAGATCAGAAATGCTGCTCAGACCCCCGTATTTTTCAACATTCCAAGTAATACCACAGTTCACAAAAAGGGAGAAAAACAGATGTGAGTAATGACGTGAGTGATTGTATCTTTGTAAATGCAGCTTTATTTGATGTTGTATGTTTTATTTTTTCCTCAAATTCAGGGTGGGAAATTTGGGCTTCGTCTTAAATTCGATGACCTCTTCAATTTGAATGAATACGGTAAGTTAATACCAACAACTGGGAGTGGTCATTGTTGTCTGTTTTACCCCATTCATACCCCTTGCTTACGAAATATTATGCTATTCCTAAATAGATAATTGTCTCCTCTTCAATTATATACCCAAGGCAGAGGTACCCCAAGTATTCTTATTTTGCTGATAATACAGAACAACTGGGCAGGACATTTATTTCTTCATTTTACTCAAATACGATGATGATCAAGAGCTGTAAGATATTCAAAAATCCCTGAAAGAAAATCAAAGTCAAAACCTCTTAATGGATTTTCTGAGTTGTTTATAGAAAATTGGACCCTATTAGAACCAGTCTCAACTTGTTAAACGTTTACCCAAAGACCAAGAGGGCATCTGTACTCTTATGTTGTTTTAAATGGGAGTAAACTGCTCTCAGCTACAGAAATCAGACAGACAGCATCAAGCTCCTTGTCAGGAAAAGTTAAATGTCTGTCACTCGGAGATGTGTGTTGTTTAATAATTCTCACAGAGCAAAAAGTGAATTTTGATTCAAAGAAAGCTGGTAAGCATCACCTTGGCACATTTAAAAGCCACCTGGCACACAGGGCTCTTATGTCCTGGTGTTTAGTTTACTTGTTGCTCTATCTCACCAGCATAAAATGAATCACTGATAGTAGATGCTTGGCTATTGATAGTATGTCAGTATGTCAAAAATGTACTGTTACCTATAATTGCAGAGCCAGCTGGGAAGATGTAACCCTTTAAATGAAGCATAAGGCAATTACATTCATAAAATGAGTAATACCTGTAGGAAAGAATGTTTGCAGCATGAGTGTCATTCACTCAGGGATTGCATTAAATTAGACTTCATCGGGCTGTCAACAATATAAGAACACAGAGATCAAGTTCATGGTGGCAATCAAACAAAATATTGTGTATTGTTTTATTTGGCAAATATGCAGTATGACTATATACAATAAATAGGTCTGTGTAAATAGGTTCTGAGTTCTCAGAGGAAACTCCCTTGGTTCCTCTATAGGGGATAATACTTGCATGAGGTGCCCACTCATCCAAACCCAAGACAACAACACAGTCTCCAGTGCTGCTGAATTTGATACGGTTTAGCACTGAGGACCTGACTTCAGTCAAGGTTTCAAATACATTTTTCTGGATGATTTTGAGTAGCAGAAGTTTCAATCATTTTAAAGTAAAGTTTATTTGGTCACACTCAGAGTTATTCCACAAGTCTTTTCTGCTCCGTATTTTAACTGGAAGTCAATATGAATCATCCACAGTACATTCAGAATATGAATTGTTCTTTTTGTATATCGGAAGCTTATGAACTCCATGCTACATATTGCAGATACAGATCAGGTAGATGCTTTTTATATCTATGGCTGGACAATCTCTCTGAAATCAGTAATTTTTGTAGTGTGTTATTAGCATTGCCTGATAGAGATTACATTATTTTAATACCAGCCTTCTGTATTATTTCAATAATAGGTTACGCAAAAAAAAAACAAAAAAAAAACAAACATTCATATCAGTACAGCAGGCCGTCTAGCATACAGTGTGTATTTGTTTTTAAAATCTAAAGCTACTATACTGTTGAAGATGTCTGGTATTAAAAATATGCTTATACATCCCCCACAAAACAGAACATTATTTCTTTCTTAATTAACTAATAATAGTACATCTGCAAGAAACTGCTCTATTGTTTTATTTTCTTGCTCCAGCAATAGGATTTAAGAATGTGCGGTACATCATGCTGAAATACAGCTATGTAGAGAAAATGACAAATAAAAGAGGCCGAGGAGCTTTGTGAATGCAGGGGGTACATCATAGTTATGTCTTTGAAGCCTATCACCTCCGTGCTACTTATCGTGGTTAAAGATTGAGTTTTACTCTCAAAAGGGTGCTTTTAACTGGCTAATTTTTTCAAGCATGCACGTGCCAAACACACACTAAAAAAGAAAACTGAGTTTTAAACATGTTCAGATTTTTTAAAAAAAACATACAATTTGCTTTATAGAAAATAAAAATCTAACAAATTAACTGTATAGAAAAATAATACTTTACAAAGACACTATCTTGTTACTGTTCCAAAATATGAGGAAATAATCTATCTACCTGTACATTGAACTAGCTAGACACTGTTTAATGACGTAGGACACCCATTTTTCTTCCCACAAATGACAGGTAGCTGTGTTATAAGCGATATAGATCATGGGAACCGCACGGCCCGTCGTATATATATATATATATAACGATTCTAAAAACTAACAAAAGAGAGATGAGCATGTTCCACAGAGGACTAAAAATCAGAGTTGGTCAAAAGAGAAGACATCGTAACCCCCCAGGCGTGGATTAGTTTTCATCAAGGAAAGTCAGTAAATTCCAAAATGAAATGCGATGTTGGCAAGAGAAGACGCTTTTGTGTATGATTTGTAAACAATGAACCAGATGTAAATAACTCATTTTGTTGAACCTTTCCCAAAGGCTAGAATAACCCTGTTGTCCTTTCAATGATATGTATTTCAATACATATCTTCAAATCCACCATTCAAAACATCCATTTTTTAAGAGTTGCCAATTTACGTTTTATATTTTGGCCCGTCCCCAATTTGGTTATGCCCAAGCGCAGCGTTTTACTGAACTGTAAAATCTCAGGACAGGTTGTACCAGTTTTAATATTATATTGTGGTTTATTGTAAATGATGGTATTGCTGTGAGGTGAATACCACAGAAATGCTTATACCCGACTCTTATAAATGTTATACTGTAATGGGATTTGCAGCGGATATTGTGACACGTTGGCTCTACCTGCTTTATGGTATAGAACAGGTGGAGCCAACAGACTTGAAAAGTCACATGATTTTTCAAGAACCAAAACCCAAATACACATGACATAACAACATATGTGTGGAGCTAAGATATAAAAATAGAAGATAAAATCTCAATATTAAACAGAACACTAATCCTGCATTCAGAATAATTTCAACATCATAAAAAGGTTAAAGAAGGTTGTGGGAGGGTGTGGGAAGTTCACTGACACAGGAGACAGAAGGTTGGAGTTTGAAACACCGCCTGAGTGCACTGATTAATTTTAAAGGTAAAGGTCTATGGTAAAGGTCTATAAATGCCGATCAAATTAATATATAAAGATCCCGGCTGGTAAGGGACCAAAATATCTTAAATTAGCAATCACATTGACACCAGCTGTGACCCATCAGTATCAAAATGGCATTATCTTAGGATTTGATATTTATCCTATTGATTTGTTTCACCAAGATTGTTAATTATTATTTAAATCCAATGCTGACTAGTAGGTGCTCAAAATAGCAGTATTGGGTTTTATTTATTTATTAATTAATTTATTTTTGCTTTATGGGAGGATGCAGATCACATATCGTGTCAGCTGCAGTGTGTTCTAAAATGCATCAGACTTAAAGAATGACCGCAAGTAGTATTGTATTTAAATAGATGTAACAGGGCAAGGAGCCCTGTACATGGATTTGGTTATTTATTTTTAGAGCTGGGTCTCCCCCTCCGCCCCTGTGCAGGCTATTGTTTTGTATTTGTTTGTCGTATGATTTATTTGTATTTATATGACGGCGAAGCGCCATATGTTTTGTTGTTTATTTGTATTTATGTATAAACATAGCGGAGTAGCCACATTGGGTGTTTTTATTATTGTTTTGTTTAGTAGCGTGGATGGGTAGCCCCATCCACCGTAAATTAATAAACTCGTGCAAATTGTGGCCGAGGGGTAATAGAATAATTACTAGCCAATTAAACCCCTCGGCCACAATACAAAAGCCTGCAGCTCACTGCACTCCTGGTGTGGGTGTTAGGAGCGAGGAGTGAAACGAAACAAAACGAAACGAAACGAAACAAAACGAAACAAAAACCCACCGCACACACGTACAGGATCAGTGAAGGCTACGGCCCAGCCTGACCTGTATTGTTTTGTATTTTGTGTTCGTGACTTGTTTTTGTTTACTGTTTTATTTTCGCTCTGTGAGCAAGTTTGTTTTTGTTTAAACCTTTTTATTTTATTTTTGTTATTTAAATAAACGGTGCCCCGCGTCTTTTTGAACTGCAGTACTTCCTTTTGACTGCACCGCACATCCACCCTGTCACAGTTGACAATCAGTCAGATGGTAAATGGTGAATGTTAGGCATCTTCAAGGTAAATCTTTCAAATTGACTATGATTTTTTTGAAAATGGTAGTTTTTTCTAAAAGACACTGTTCTGTTAATTGCGGGCAATGATCAGAACAAAGACGATTTTGTAAGGCTGTAAGTTATTTATACTGTAGTAAAGTTCTATTTTTACAGTGGCACCAAGAAGAAAACAATGAACGGATGGTACTGTAGTCAGGAAAGCAACCCTAGCATAACATACACCAACCTCCTTAGCATGCACAAACCTACTCAGTCATACAAGACCTTAAGAATCTGAAGAAGTTTTGGATTTATTGAAATGTTACAGCTTTGGGAAACAAAGTATTCCTTTCTTCTTAGAGATTAGGGGATATGCTGAAGCACACTTATGAAATAATTAAGTTGCTGTTCTAAATCCTTTTCAGAGTTTGAATATTATCTCCTCAGGAAAGTTATTTAAAAAATAATTCCTTATCAGCAAGCTTTTTTCAGCAATGCTGTAATTTCTTGGTGTAGTGTGTAAGGTATATTTGTATTTGGACTAGTTTAAATTGTAATAATAAAATACCTTATTTGAATTCAAGTCATGTAGAACCCACCATGATCGAAATAATCAGACTGGACAACATTTCTAGAAATAAAACTAAATAAAGGAAAAATTAAAGGTGCAACAACTAATCTAAAGTAATACAGAAAGGAAGACTTAACTAAACTAAGCAGTACAGAAAAGAAAATATAAACAACATCACCCCACTCTTGCTGGTTGACCAGCGATCCAACGCAATCTATGGGAGATTCCCTTAAAGGTTACAACTGCATTCCTGACAGCTATTTAAGACGAAGGTTAGTCTTAACAGGGGTATCGTTTGTAACACAAATACTTACTTTTGTTACTATTTGATAATCAAAGCATCGTTAAGTCAGTCGCATTGCCATAGTTTTGGTTCAGAAGGCAATTCTCACTCTTGCAAGATAAAGACGCTCTTTGCGTCCAGACAACCTATCGAGAATGATCTATTACCAGTACAGCAAAATTTGGATTCTCGCTTTAAATGCAGAATGATAATTGCCTTATGAAACCCACCTCAATTTGTATAAATCACATACAAACAATTACCGCAATGTTCATTAACTCAATGCACGAATTAAAAGCAATAATACTTTTCTTACATTCTACCTAAAACAAAACGTTAATTTTACTTTAAGGTCTGCTTATTCTCAAGTTCATCAGAGGATTAAAACACTACTTATTGAATACTTAACAGACCACTGCCTCCTCCAGTTGACCTGTGTCTCTGACAATACAGACGCTCGAAGGCTCTCCTGCTGGCAAGGACAGGTCCAGGTTCTGGGGTCTGCCTATATTTTAATTTATGTTGACTTCAAATGTTCATCCAATTCTTTCTCTGGTGATAAATCGGGGCTAAGTTAGAGATTTGATTACAAGTACTTTAGGATTTTAGACATCTTTTGCAGCGGATTCCCACACCAAGGCAAACACAAGAATAATTATCTATTATTAGAGTGTCTGAAAATGGTACCTCTGTTCCAGCTGGTCGCAGGCTGGATCTCCAGATTGTCACAGTTCAAAGACTGGTTTGTGTATCAGAACCATGGATTTCGTGTCGGGAGCGCTGTTTGAGTGTCACGCTCATACTTTTGTAATCTTCTCTTTATCCCTGTGATTGGATAGTTTGGTTATTTTGGGCGGTACCTGAGTCCACGAGGAGTGTTTCTCATTGGTTGTTCTTGTTCCGATGTGGCCGCTTGTTCTCAATTGGTCCGCTATTCCGCCCCCTGTCGGCTGGATTTATGAGATGGACTGTTTTCTGTCCTAGGTGTCAAAGCACCCAGAACTGTCTGGCTTGCGGCGCCAAAGGATCCATTCAGTAATCGTGAAGACAAGCCATTTGTCTGGTATTTAGTTTACGACTCTTTTTAAAAGCATTCTTTATCAGTGGGGGAGTTTGGGACCAGAAAACAAGTAGACACAGAGAATGGCTTAAAATCCCCCCTCTGTATATTTCAATTCTGTTACTTTCATATACAGAATGATGGTATGACCCACTCTGATGCTACATTGATAAAGATTTGTTAATTGATATTTTTAAGATAACCTGCTGTTATCGTTAACGTTAATAACGTTTTTCTTTTTTATGATCTTTTAAGGTACAGTACATTTTTTATCAGCCAACTCTTTTTGCACTGAATACTTAGGTGCCTGATAGTAATGGAAACATGCAGGTTGTCAGTTTGCCCAAGACTAAATGCTGTGGGAGCCTCCACACTTTAAATAGCATAGTGTTCAATAGTGAATATTAATTCAATCATCCTGCTAAGAGACTGCAGCAATTATGCAATCTGATAGTGACTTTAAGGTTAGGATTAAGTTAAAGGATAAAATTGTCAAGCATCTTATAACATCTTATAAAACATGTTATATAATCTTGCACAGTAATTGTTCAGTTTCCTCATGCTCCATGTTTTGACAGTTTTTTAAACATGATTTACCGTACCTCTCTGTGCTTTACACTGCTTACATATGCTTTATTATGCCTTTCTGAATTACTCCTTTAAATTACACATTAGGTAATTCCACACTGTTGTGCCATTGGACCTGCATTGTGATTATCCAGAAGGATCATCAATCTTTCAAGCAAACCAGTGCTCTAATGCTAATGTGTGACATGGCTGTGTGGTGTGAATCACAGGCTGGCTGGGATATAGGTGTGATGTAAACACAAACCCTTTCATATTTTAACAACATAAGGCAGCAATAAAATGCTGTACAATGTGAACTGCAAACCTAGTGCTGTTTATAAGAAGCAGAGCATATCCTGGAGTTACCCTTGTTGCTATGATAAAAAAAAAAGTGGAATCGGTTAACCCCTTTCACGTCTAAGAGTACTTGTAGCCTTTGTAGTATTGTAGTACTGGGAGCTTACTTTTGAGATAACCATGAACTTATAGGATCACAGTAAAAATGAGACTGCATTTCAGTTCTGCTTGCACCAGTCTGAATGTGACCTTTTTCAAAACAAGGAGCAATACTAGAAACCTAGCAAGAAGCAGCTTGGTACAAACAGTTAACGTCCTGAGATGTTACTATTTTTATAAATTTTACTTTGTTTTTCTCCTTGTCAAAAAATCGAGGCAAACTTTGTAAACAGAACAGAATTTGTGACCAGTTGAACGAATTTAAAAATGTGAGGCCTAATTTTAAAATGCAAAGTAATTCAACTGGTTCACCCCCTCCATGTATTATGAGTCATTTGATCTGGGTTCTTTTGAATAAGACAAAATCACATACTGTACATAATTACATTTCATTTGTAAGCCCTATACAACCTGATTTGCTTAGAAGTAGAATGAACACTGCATGCCTGGAAGTACGAACAGGTTAGATGAAGTAGCCATACTTGTAAACCGTATTGTAAAGCCCTCCAGGCTAGCCATAGTTTTTTCAACATTTTCTTTTCCTTAAAAATAAACAAGTAACAAAACTGCCTGAGATAACAATTTGCTGAATACTTACTTTTACTGTGACTATAACCAGATTATTTCGCTTCATAAATATTTACCTGTCAAGATTATCAGGAAGAATACACACTCACAATATACCCCACCTTAACCTTGACTTATCTGAATATTAAAAGGAAAGCAATAGGACAATAACTAATATTAATTACACTTTCACTATATTGCAACTTAACAGCAGTATACAGTTTTTGAAAGCTTCTAAAAAAATTGCAGAACAGTGACAACACTGTATACAAATATAGAACAGAAATCTACACAAATATAGGGAAATTGAATTAGATATTGTTGTATACCATGGAATAAATTGTACTAAAAGCAATAACATGATAGCACATGGTAAACTCATGTGGCAAACTGAAAAATATCATTTCAGATTTATCATACTGAACCATATACATAAGGTTAGGCCTCTGTTTCCCACTGCACTGCACTTAAGAATATTTCTGTGAGTAGCCACACTGGTATGGGATTCAGTATGTCTTCCAGTACCACAATAGTTTTCTGGTTCCCTTTCAATTCGAAGATGTCCACCAACCAATACTTTTGGGATATGCCTGCCACAGTTCAGGTATTTGCTGAGCATTTTATGTCAGAGCTGCCGATAGGCCCCTCTGGGAAGTGACGTCCTCGGCCCCGCCTCCCGAGGTAGCAAACAATCACTCCACGGAGCTCACTTCCTCTTTTGCTTCTCACTCAGGTAGGTAAGGTAGGTATACTAACCTCTCCAGTTGCTGTGATTGACGCTGTGTGAAAGAGCTCTCACTCGAGTTTGTCTGGAGTTTCCCTGCAATATTTATATTGCTGGAAGTCAGCTTGCCACTTCCCCGGAATCAGAAACTCGGTATCTGTAGATTGAGCTATAAACATTGAGCAACGGCGCTTCATTAAATATTCGCTTTGTGATTGTTTAGTCTGCTTTCTAACTCTGCAGCATCTGCTGTTATGTGTGTCCTTTCTCCTGCTATTGCAGCTAAAAAGAGATGTATGATTTCCTCCACCGGGACCGGCTCTGCCGTGCACTGCTGTTGAGTCGACAGAATGTCTCGGCCCGTCCGCTCGGTGCGCATGGCCTAAAAAAAATAAAAATAATAATAAACATTTAATAGTTCTCCCTCCTGGCATGGTGACTGTTCTACCCCACAGCTTGCTGTTGTGTGTGCGTTCTTTCTTTTCTGCTCTTGCAGTTAAAAAAAAAAGCAGTACATTCTCTCTACCACAGCTCTTCAGCCTCATGTAACCGTGCTTTACTGTACTGCTCTCCTGTGTCTAACCGCAGCCACTCGAGCCTCCGTATCCACCTCGGCGTATGCTACGCGCTACCCTGGGTTGTGTGACTGCACACGGTTAAGGCTAAGCACCTGCTCAGTACCCTCGGTGCTCGGTGCCCTTGGTACCTCAGAGCCTCGTGCTTCTACGCCCTCAGTGCTTAGATGCTTCGGTGCCCTTGGTGCTCGCTGTCCTTGGTGCTTCGGCGCCCTCGGTGCCTTGGTGCTTCGGTGCCCTGGGTGCTTAGATGCTCTGTGCCTCGATATATATCTCTGCTTTGCTTTTCAGGGAAGCATCTTTGAGTTTTCCGTGCTGCCATTTGGCCTCTCCTTAGCCCCCTGCACGTTTTCAAAGTGCATGGATGCCATCCTGGCCCCCTTGCTGCTGCAAGGGATCAGGGTGTTGAATTACCTGGACAACTGGTTGATCTGTTCCCAGTCACAGGAAGGAGCAGTGGCCCACACGGCAATCGTGACGGAGCATCTGTCAAGGCTGGGTCTCACCCTCAACGATGCCAAAAGCCAGTTCATTCCGGTGCAAAATACGGTTTACCTTGGACTCCGGCTGGACTCCCTCATAATGCAGGCCTACTTGTCAGATGACAGAGTGACTGCCATTCAGAAGTGTCTGTCCTTGTTTCCTATGGTTCTCCCTCCACCGTAAAGGCAGTCCACTAGGCATCGACACCCTAGCCCACGAGTGGCTCTGGACGCTCTTATACGCATTCCCACCAATACCATTGATCCCGGCCTTCTTAGAGAAGGTCCGGAGAGAGAAGGTGATAGTTCTCCTGGTGGCCGTCAGACGGCCCAGGAGCATCTGGTTTTTCGACCCTTTGCCAACTACTGCAAGGCCAGCCCTAGGAGGTCCTGCTGTGACTGGATCTCCTCAGTCAGACAAGAGGCACTCTCTGGCAATCAGAACCGGGCAGACTCCAACTATGGGTCTGGCCCCATAGTTGCCTTAGGGCTCTCAGATGCTGTTGTTAGTACACTGCAAAATGCTAAGTCCTCCTCCACAAGGTCGTTGTATGCCTACAAATGGAGGTATTTTCAAGATTGGTGTCTGACTGATCTCTTACCCTATAGCGTTCATTTTACAATTCCTGCAAAAACTGCTAGAGGCATGTAGATCCCCCTTTATGCTGAAAGTGTACTTGGCAGCCAAATCTGCATGCCATGTCCCCGTGGACTTGGTGTCCCCAGACGCTTATGTCCTGGCGACCCATTTTTTCAGGGGTGCTCGGCAGTTATGTCCTCCTAGAAAGGACGCCACCCCTAAGTGGAGTCTAGATGTGGTACTTTTGCAGTAGCGAGACATCCCTTGTCTGCTGTCTCCACTCATGCTCCCTCGGGACGGCTACTCCCAAAAGTATTGGTTGGTGGTCGTCTTCGAATTGAAAGGGAACGTTAGGTTACGGATGTAACTCTGGTTCAATGCAAAAGAGGAAGTGAGCTCCGTGGAGTGACTGTTTGTTCCCTCGGGAGGCGGGACGGAGGACATCACTCCCCGGAGGGGCCTATTAGCAGCTCTGACATAAAATGCTCAGCAAACACCTAACCTGTGGCAGGCATATCCCAAAAGTATTGGTTGGTGGTCATCTTCTCTTTCAGGGAACCAGGGTTACATCCATACCATAACGTTCTTTGTCGTTGATGTTGTTCCTCGACCAGTTGCCTTTCAATCCATTGCCCTTCTATCTTCCCAGCTTTTTCTGTCTCCTCTAATCCACTCCTGATAACGGAGGACAAATGTTGCCAACATGAAAGGCTCAGTGTATTTTGGAGCATGTTTTACTAGACATTCATCTTCTTGAAATTTCAGCACTTTGAAATGTGAAACAGCACTGCTTTTCAATAAGAAGCCACCTTGCCAAATTTGAAACCGCTTGATTGGACTGCACAGGCTCCTTACAGCTGACTTTACATTTGCTGCATCAGTATCATTATATTATTCATTTTCCCTGTCAAAAGCAATTCTGTATTAATTTGTAATTGCCTTTCTTTTTTGCTCATTCTTGGTTTTAGCTATGTGCATCTGATATGCATAATATTAACCTTGTACATCTAATATGCATAATATTAACATTCTAATGTAATGCAACAGGGCCAACATGAGGAAACATGACAGGGTAAAGGTATCGTGAAGACTGAAGTATTGTTTAGTTTGGTAACTTCTTACTAAATAATCAGACCAACCAGCTGGCAAAAATTATAAGAATCTGAGATAAATGTACATTTTTGGGATATGTATAAAGTCTGGTCAGTGTGCAAGGCAGTCATGTGACTCCTGAATATATAGCAAATAAATGAAAGCAATAAAACCAAGAGAGACACGAAATACATTTTTTAGTGGACAGCTTTTTTTGATAGTGCTTTAGATTGCAGGACATACATAACCATGTAATAACTGGGTAACTACCAGTGGTTCCTGCTCTAACATGCTAACTACTGGTGTATTAAAATAAAATTGTAAATACATGTAAATGTTGTCACAATGCCATTTTCATGTATTTACACACTATTTACCATGTAAAAGCAGAAACCATTCCTAATTACTCACTTATTACAATACAACTGCATGGTTATCCATGCCCTGTAATCTAAAGTGGAAGGGCTTTTTTGTTCTCAAAAGGATGTTTAACATACTTGTATAAAGTCTACTGACAAAAACATATAATATGCCGAATGATCGGAAAAGCATATTACAATGAGTTGGCAGTGCAAATTGCCAAGTATCTAAGATGTTACCATAATGATACATGATTTATAAAAGCTGTCCTTTAGAGAAATATTCAGATCTTTGATTATCCACACACAACTGAGCACATCTTAGGGGCATATAATACAAGTTGGGTATATCTGTTCAATTGCATTTCTCCAGTAAGTTGCAATATTGTGTACAGTCATCAAAATCTCATCAGAACTCAGCTGTTGCATGATTTCATTTTAAGTGACAAGAATGACAAAGGACTATGCTAACTACTTGTGACTGCGTAGACAGCTGCAATTGAATTTACTGTCAAAATAGCATCAATCAGATCCTGGTATATGTAATCCACACATATTAATATCAACAATCATAACAAATGATCCTCAGGAAGGTAATTAAACCCCAGTGCCTTAGGTGTACCCATATAACCATGAACATTATTGCATGGCTTCACTATGAGTTTTCATTGTCAGAATTTAAAAGAAAAATAAGCATTTTGTGATGAATAATATGTGTTAAAAAATAAAAAGTTAAATGTTAAATGGTTAACATTCAAAACAAAATGTCCATAGTTGAAAAAATAAACAAATTCACAATCAGATTTTAAGGAACCACTTACATTTTAGGTGGTAACCCTGCATGACAGGAGTTCTCTGACATTTTAGGTATATGACTCCCTTTCATAGAAGCAGATAACTTGCCAACCCAAAATTATCAGGTAACCAAAAGTCATGAGAAAATGGGTCAAATTCTAACTATAGTTCTGGGAGTTCTTGACACAGGTAAAAAAAAAAAAGGCTTAGCAATGGTCTGTCTTTCCATATTTCTTGTTACCAATATTTTAAAAACTAGTAAATACATTTTATATTTCTGATTTAACTAAACCTAGCCAAAACAGGTCTTTCTATAAGCTTTATGTTTGAGTGTTTTGTCACTTACGAGCACTTCTTTAATTCTCTAATAGAACCAGGGGAGGCTGACAGGAGGACAAATAGATCTTTTAAACTCCTACAGAGGATCGTTCGTGTACTGGCTTATAGAATTGTACATACCCAGACAACCTTCAATCAAGAATAATCACACAGACTCAGTTTAATCAAAGTTTAATGAATCATAGTATATATTTACTTCATCGGTTTATTAACGCTTAAATGGATCGAGTGATTGCAGATCGACGTCTAATCCGAGCTTGTAGACAATCCAGGCAGTCTGTTGTCTTTGCAAACTAACAGTATTAATACTATGAAGCAATATGGTTACAACACAAAGTTTAGTCTAAAAGCACCCAAAACTATCCTAAAGCATACAAATAACAACCTCTCTAAAGCTAAATATAATAATCCTATACTTATAGCCTTATGCTTCAATATAGGTGAGATATAAATTCAAGATTATTCTTACCCTCTTTTTAGAGAAGTATGTCTTGAAATATAAAACAGAACAAAGAAAGGACAGTCGTCCAAACCAGAGGCTCTGAATACAACACCAGCAGTCAGCTTCACAGGAAGATCTCCAGAAGGTGGACCAGCAGAGTCTGTGTTACCAAACTCGACTGATGAATAAACTGCAGTTTTGCCCCAACATTTCTAAGACTTTTTCTCTGCTTCATGCATCAAAAGGCTTAATTAAACCTAAAACATCTGGCTTTTTAGACAGCCTTCATCTCTAAAATAAGTAATATACTTTCTAACGTCAGGCTACTCCTTAAAGTGAATAATATGTAGTACCAGGCTTTTCCCTATTTTTATAACCCCATGATATATGAGGTCATCTATAAAGCTAATAACTCCATGGTACCAGAAAATATGTTATCTCACTTTGTTAAAATAAAAATCATGTGCCCCAAATTTAAAGCACCTGTTTTGTCAGTGAGGCCTGCCTTGGTTTAAAATATATTTCTCTCTGATACCAAGGAGATCCTACTACAGATAAGAGGGGCCCCTGTTTAGGTTAGGCTGCTTCTGCTGATAAGAAATTTGGCTACAAGCACATTCCAAGGGGCTTCATCAAGGTTATTAAATTAGGTCATAGTTTTACTAAATCTCATTTTAGGCTAAAACATATTACAACATTATAGTATTATTGTCCTTAACAGTTACTTTTAACAATGGTCTTTTAATCACAGTGACCAGTTTGCATCCAGGATATCAGACTGCTCCTAGCAGGATTGAAAATCTTTGTCCGGTTCTGCTCTCAGTGGTTCTGTAAAAGCCACCACAGGGTCCGGAATCCATCACTGAGCACTGCATGTGTGGGTGACAGTTTTAAAAACCTTTTATCATTTCCATCGGTGGGGAACCCCCAGGAAATTAAGTTGGTTCAATCGAAGGGCCATATAGTTCTGCAGCATTAGCTTTCAATTCAAAAGGAGCTAGCACATACAAGATAGAAGGGGTTTTAGGGTCACTTGTTACAGTTTGAAGTAATTGGTGCTATACCCTGTTTTGATTGAAATAAAATCATACAGACTGGCTGTGGCTAACCTGGACCAAGATTTGTTACAGACAGTCACAATGATTATATGATCAGCCATCTTCATGTACCATAGGACAGTGAAGCTGGGCCAACTTGATACTAAGCAGTTGATAGATCCTCTTGTTCTGTGCTGGCTCTTTTTTGGATTTTCTGGTAGGACTACGTGTGAAGTACTGTATGTATGTATAGGGGATAGCAACATAGAAACACCTGCCTTAACACAGCCAGTCTGTTCTCATGAATGGCCCATAGCATATGTTCTTTATATGAAACATCAGTGTGTTGTGCAGCCAAGGCTATGGAAGCAGTGGATATTAACCCTCTGTGAAAGTCAAGGTTATTCAAGTATTGCGACTACTGCAGAGGAGAGCAAAATAAACAGCACAAATGTCAAAATTGAAAAGAATGAAAAGTAAAAGGAAGTGAACAAAACATGTTTTTAAGTAATTTTCAAAAAAGCACAGTGAACTGGGAAGTAAACATTCCAAACTTTAAAATAAACTTCACAGTTTATTAGAATTCATAATGTTTATCATCCCATAAACTACACTTAATAGTACACATGATCACTTATGTAAAGATCAGTCACAAACATCATTTATTTTTCTTGTTCCAGGGATATCATGCCTTCACGTGAGAATTCACATGCAGATTGATCAATATTTTATCTAAAAAGTGAATTATTATGATGATGCACAGATACTATCTGGGTATGGTCTGGTAAATAAACAAAGGGTAGCAGATAATGAACCCTTTATTAACATAATACACAGATCAGCAATTTTTAAATTTGAATAGATAATTGAGTATATAAGCATGCTTATCCTATCCACACTAAGTAATGCAAGATCAAAATGCATTAAAACCACAGGATTGCCTTTCATGTCATTCATGCTTTCTGCCTGTGGTGACTGTTTGTTTGTTTGTTTATTTAGCAGACGCCTTTATCCAAGGCGACTTACAGAGACTAGGGTGTGAACTATGCATCAGCTGCAGTCACTTACAACTACGTCTCACCCGAAAGACGGAGCACAAGGAGGTTAAGTGACTTGCTCAGGGTCACACACAGACTGGGCGTTATTTAGGCTGTGTGAATCTGACAGCATCGTCAAATGCAACCAATGGACATAGAAAGTGTCTTGCTGCTCAGCTCCAGCAAATATTCATAAACCAATCCTTGCTTACAGCATCTTTTTGTCACAAAGATATATAGTGCTCAAATAGTATTTTTACTGTATCATTTTTCCTGTTTCTTACTATGGTAAAACTATTCAAGGTGGCAGAATTCCCTCCAGAACTGCTGTGCTAAAAGTATAGATAAAGACAAAACTGTAGTTAATGGAAAAGAAAATCCTAATAAATATGTATACTTCGTGCAAGAAATTGGTTCAGTGGACTAAACCCTGATGCTTTAAGGTAATTAAATACAAATGATGTTTCTCCTTAATCTTTTGACAGAGACATGCAGGGGGTATTTGAAGACTGCAGTGGCACAGTGCATGCCTTGCAACCTTTAATCATGAATTCAGGTTAGTTCCTCAAGAAAGGAGACCTTTTCTTATTGACTACTGTATATACAGATGCGTTACATTTTATATTATTAATTCTATTAAGTTTTGATGTACAGAAAACACTAATTCTTTTCAACATTATTTCTTTTTTTTCAATGTCTTTGTGTGTTGATCCACCAAAATAGTGAGTAATTTGTTTTACTATGTTTTACTTGCTAAATAAATGTCATGGTTCCACAGGTAAATGTAGCAGATTGCTAAAAAAACATGCAAGAATGTTTATAAAAGGTAAGATATTGTATGTAGAGCAGCCTTGTGAAAGGAAAGTAAACTGCTGCGCTTACAAGATTAATCACAAACCATGTTGGAATACTTTATGTTTGTTACTAGATTTGTTGTTATGTTGTTAGATTTACTAGAAATTGTGCAAATTGCATTTTGATAAATCAGTCCCCTTGTCAGGATGCGAGAGGTTCAGCAATGAATCAATGTCCAAAAATAGGGTGTATTTACAAAACCGTCCCATTTTATTTAGAAATGTTATCCCCACTACCAACAATGGTATTGGGGATGATAGATGGTGAGATTGCAGTCCCAAACAAAATAAGTGTTCCTAAATAATAAAAAATAATCACACGTTATAATCCACAGGTGCATGCACAGGTTAGGTGGTGGGGAAGTGTAGGCGCTCCAAGTGAAAGTCTGCCGGATCTGTAGAGGTCTGCCAATAAATCAAAAACAACAATGGTTCGGCTAGTTAAGGTTTCAGTGTAAGGGGATGTACTCACGTAGCTGCGTCCCTATTGTACTGTTAAACCCCTCTCCATGATCAGCACGGCGCCACGGTCTATCCAATCGCCACGCACAACACAGCTGATCATAATAGAGTTGTTCAGCCATCTTACAGCTATGTCCTTCCATTAAGATGTCCGACTTCCGATTCCGTCCTACCATCCTGTGAAGGCCTACCACCAACCGAGAGGTAGATTTGCAGCTCAGATTCATTCTGTCCCGTTCACACCCCTATTTCTATTACCCATACCTAATGACTTCCAATGACAATGTAGTTGCTCTACAATGCCTTCAAATTAAGGAGTTTGACATCTTAGAAATAACACCTGCAGTAATGATCTCTTGGGCATTACAGCAGTCCACATATAAAAAATAAATTAAAAAAAGGCATTATGAGTCACATTTTTTACAAAAAGAAAGAATAAAAAGTATCCTTAGTGAATATAAATACTAATTAAAAAAAGAGAAATACAGATTAGAGAGTAATTAAATGGGCATACACACATACATATAGGAATATTATTATACATCTACAGGTAGTGGACAAAAAAATGGAAACACCAGGGTAAATGAGGGACACCATGTGGCTCATGCGTTAATTAAGCAAATAACATCCTAGCATGCTTAGGGTCATGTATAAAAATGTTGGACAAGCCTGGTTGCCTATAATTATGGCTAGCATGGCTGCAATAGGAGACCTCAGTGACTTTGAAAGAGGGGTGATTGTTGGGGCGCGTTTGCCAGGAGCTTATACAATTTTTTTCGATGTTTTGGAGTTGACCAGTTGTATCAGTGCACTGTACTAGTTTACTTTCAATCTCTTTCATCCATTGCTCATGTTCTATACCTTTCATTGAGAGGATGTGTACATCTGCTTTTACTTCTTTCAATCCATTTCTTATTTCGCCCCCAATCCCTTTCATGTCAGTCTGCATTTCTTGTTTCATTTCTTCCTTAAAGTGTTGAAGTGTGTCAAATAGTATCCAAGTTTTTTTTTGTTTAAAAAAGTTTTTTTTTTTTTTTTTTTTTTACATTGTGAATGCTGTGTAGATAAATGGCATCTCAAATGTTGCAGGTTTAAGTTTCATTTGACAAAACCTGACACATAATGCACTGGGGCTTTGGGTCATCCTCAGATCCAGTAAATGTAAATACCAGTGCTGGATCCCGGAACATTTCTAACGCAACTTATTAGACTCACTGCGTCGCCAACTTCGGTCGATGTACATATAAAAAACACACCAGAATATGAAGATGCGAGGGGGGGGAAGCAATTTGAAAAATGTAATTATTGGAGAGTGTTTCCAGAAGTAGTGTTAAGAGACTTCCCTTTGGCATCTAGTCTTGTGAGATATTAAACCTGGCTGAATAAACCCATATAATAACATGGGGCTGAAACAGATCTGTAACAAGCTGATTACCAACAAAAGGTAAACCAAGCAGGAAGCAGAAACACCAAAAATAAAATACTTTTATTAAATAATCAGGCAGTTCATGAATCCGACAACAGGAATAAATGATATCCTAAACAACACAACTACAAACAAAGTGCAAACCTTAAAGTGTTTATGTACAAATAAGAAAGCACTACCGTGTCAAACATTAACCAATTAATATTAACCAATAGAAATAAATTGCTTCACTCAAATATATAATACAGGAACAATGTATTCCTATGCTATCTGACAATCAGATACCTGCCTAACTTAAATACATTAAAATGATTAAAATATACAATGTCTCACAAGAAAAGGCTCTCTCTGTTCATACAGCTGAGGGCTTTTATTATAATATGGAAATAGGGATATTCCTATCCCTGGCAACACTGTAGCACATTTTATATTGTTGAAGATGAAAAGTACTAAAACTGTGGTTTTAATGAGTTTTGTTTGTTTGTTTGTTTTTTGTTTTAATTTAGTTTTTCCAGCCGAGTTAGGAATATTCAATGCAGTGCGCTAATTTTATGCGGAGTGAAAAGGCTGGCTCAGCCAGATTATGTTTCTGTTTTTTTCAGTAGAATCATCACAGATTAGAAAGATATTCATTTAAGTGAATGCTGGAAGATTTTTAAATAATGCTGGTTAAAAATAAAAAGTCTATAATTTTGACAAGACAGATGTGTCATCATTATGTGTAAGTTTTATAGTTAGTATTTGTCTCACATTTATAAAGCTGTTTCAGTTAATGGTGGCTTTGAAGGCGATGCTTGGTAATGCATCAAAGGGAGCTGGAATATATATTAATTTATAAACACACCCGTAATAAAATAAAACAGAAAAATGCAGATTACATACATATCTTATACTTGTATATCACATGGTTGAAGCTGTTTGTTGTGTTGCTTAGTAATATTAGTAGCAGAACGTGTGATTGTGTTGAAATTGCGTAACCAAATTTTGTGAGTTGTTAGTAAGACATGCTGGCTGAATACAACTGAGTAGATGAGTACTCTGTGTGGGATTACAGGTGATTAAACAGCTTGTATTCTTTAGTCTAAAAGTTTTCTTTTGAATTTTTAGTTCTTTGCATTGGCGTTGAATTCTGTGAATTTCTATTCTTTTTATGAATTTTTTTTTCATTTATTTGCTTTTGATTTGCTATACCATTGGAGGCCTCTAATAAATCTCACTTATTTGACCATGATACATTACACTTAGTTTGTTCTTCATAGCCATTATGAAATCTTCAAGACCTTTTGACATGGTTCCTTTCTCAATTTCAACTGATAATGAGTAATACAACTGTCACTCAATGTGAAAGAAATAATAGGAAGGACAATTGTTGGTCCACAAAAATAATATGATTTAGTATAAAAAAAAAATGCAGGACTGATTTGTGTAAAGATTTCCTATCAAATAGATAAACCAATGTGTGTGTAACGCAGAGAGTGAAGCATTTCTAATAATGTTTGTGTGCATTTTATTAGTTTATGTTAATTAAATATATAATGCAAAATGTTTTGTTTCTAACTTGAAAAATGTTTTCAAACTGCAAGAAACCCAGCTACCATTAACTTGTCAAAATAATAAATTGGACCAACTATTTTAAATAAACAAAATAACACACACACACACACACACAAAAGATATTTAACCAAAATATATTGTATGTATAAAACCTGGAAAGTTAGAATAAGCTCTAGAAAGGTGGGATTTAAAATAACTAAACCCCCAAATTTGCTATGTCAGTAAACTTTCTAAAAGTATAGGTATTATGAAAAATTGTTTTCATCACTGGACTGATATTTTAATCACTCCGGCTATTCTTTAGATAGCACTTATTTATATTAGGCCTTTATACTCCTTTTGTTGTTTTTTTTTCATAGGAAATACATTGTTCTGATTTCTATTACTAAGACTCCTTAAAATGTACTGGTTGTTCCAAAATTTTTTGTACAGAGTACACCAGGGGGTGTATTTGTGTGTATTGTGTTTTAGAGAAATACCAGCTGTGTCTGCTAGGTGTTACTGAATGAATAATAGACATAAACAGTTATCTGCACAGTGGAACACTGTGGAGCTGTTGAGGTAGTCTTAGTGGGAAGCCATTTTTTTGTTTTGTTTGTAATCACCTTTTTTATTGTTGAACACATATACATCAAACGGAACATGCAAACACACCACTGTACATTTTCCACATTTCCAATCATCCATAAAGTACTGAACTGCAGTAGTATTATGCACACAGTTCATTTGCATCTTGTTTATATTGCGCTAATTTCATCCTGTAGGAGGGATTTGATTTCTTCCATCTGTCCACTTTACTGTCATCTAATTAAAAAGGGTTGAAATTAGTTTCAACTGGGGTATTCATTTTTACTCTAATCCAAATGCCCAACAATATAATTGAAAATTGAAATTGGCATTGATTAAAGGAGACCCTTGGGTAAGATATAAGGATCCATAAAATGCCCTGTATCTCTTTTTTGTGCACTATTTCCAGAAAGTGTTGAAGTAACTAGTTGTAGGCGACATTTCCAAGCATTTTATTTAAGTCTGACTGACCTCTACCCTGCCGGGATAAACGGCAGCTGGATTTTTTTTTTTTTTTGAGAATTTTACAGCTGTTGAATCCATCTGGATTGCATTAACCACCTATTTTTAGGGTTCACCCCGATGTAAACAAATATTGGTTCCCCTGAATATTGGTTCCCTAGGAGGTGGGCAAAGGGTTCCATTTGCATTATTCCTCAAGGCAGGACCGTCATATCTCATCTCCTTGCTCTGTACATTACAGTAAAAAATCCTTGCTCTGTACACTACAGTAAAAAATCCGGCCCATCAGAATATTGCTAGTATGCCTGGAGTGGGGACCATCTCTCCTCCCACAGTGGGGTGTTTGCCTCTCCACTGAGCAGTAAGATTAGTCCTTAAAGAAAAGAAGAAAACATATATATATATTTTTCATGTATTATTGATTATTATTATTCATTGTCACTAATTAGCCTCTATTTTCTTTATAAACCCTTCTTCTTTGCATTGGTGGCACAGTTGCGGGAGCAAGTGAAGCTCACTTCCCATCTTTGGGGCCCAGGTGCGCTGGCCTCGTCCTCCTACAGGAAGGTTCTCCGCGAGTCAGAGGGGACCCCTGGCCAAATCTATCCTAACACTGTTTTGTTTTCCCGTTCTATATCACTCTATGTTCCCCTTGGGGGAAGTAACGGTTGCTTCCCAGCCTTGGAGGCCCATCGGTTCTCCGGAGCCAAGGGGAAATCCTGTCTAAAGTCACAAGCACATAATTCCAATTTCACTTCCCAGTTGTTACTCCACGCAGCCCTTTCTTCTGTTCCGTGAATCTGGCATTACAATAAAATGGGATGAGAAACAGAAAATGTAACTCATTGGATAAGTATAAGAGAAAGTAAATAGAACATAAATTTGATGCTGATTATTGCAAAAATTCCTGCGGCTGAGAGTGCATATTATGCTCATAAACTAAACAGATCCGTTTTACATTTGACATTTAAAATAAATTGATATTGAAAAAGATGAAAAGACAGCCCACAAAATATTGGAGGCAAGAATAAGTTTATCTTCTCTCCAGTTCCAGTTCCATGGAGATGGAATAAACTCATTTGCAACCCACAGTATGATACAGTAATGTGAGGTTATCCTCACGGTGCTATGTGAGTAAAACAAAGTTTAAGCACTACCATGCCTCTTGAGGATTGTTAGACTAAAATATGCATTGCATAGTAACATATGTGTGTGCAATTCAAATATTACCTTGTAATCAAACACCCTAAAAATATTGTTGGAATTGGTTTATTTGTGATATGTTTCTCTATAGAGTAGTTATTTATAAATGTTTACTTTGGCATACTAGCAAATTGTAGTAGATCATAGGAAAACCATATGAAACCAGAGAGAAGAACAAAATATGATAGAAAAAGCATGATAAAACATGGTAAACTGAAGAATTATATTCACAATTGACCTGGTTTTCTTCAGGTCCTTTGTAAAATAATAGAATAAAGAAGGAATGGGTCTGAACTAGGTTTGCGCTCTCTCATTTGTACATACAACTTTTGAAAATTACTACAGCTTCTTTATTACTTTTAATATGTTTATAGTGTCAAAGAATTGATTAGGCTCCCTCTTGTGGCTATTTTAATCACTGTAATTAACTTTGATGACTTCCTTCTGATGGCAAAGCTCAACAACAGGTTTGTGGCTGGATTCTCAAAGCTATTTACTCATCATTTGCACAGTTTTTTGAGAAATGACAAAACCCCAATACCGTTACCAAATTAGAAATAAACTACCCAGACATTTATTTTGAGGCTTGTAAGTAGTTATTTATGTATGTTTAAGAATTGGTGGGCTTTCCTATTGGAAAAAAATGTATTAATGACGATTTGGAATTAATATCTTATGGTAGCCTAAGTGATATTTATGTCTTCTATGAGTCAGAGGATTAAGAGTTCAAATCCTTTTCTGACTGTGTTTATTAATAAATAATATTACTGATCAGACCTGGGACAAATATATTTATATTTGAGATTACATTTATAAATATCAAATATTTCAGATATGTATTTGAAAATATTTATATATGTTGTCTCCAGGCAAACTTTTCTAATAATTTTCAAATGTTCTATTAATAACACTTTAAAAGTTAAGTAAATCTCCTATAATCAAACAAGTAATGTATCTTTGATCAATCACCTGGTTTAACTCCTCACTTTATAGCTCTTGTCTCTTTTCTTATTGCTCAAGGGTACAGCAGCAGTGTCCCCCACCTGGGATTGAACCCACAACCCTCCGGTCACGAGTCCAAAGCCCTAACCACTACTCCACACTGCTGCCCTTCACCTGGGTAATTGGTTTACTTTGAAGTTCTATTAACTAATAGTCTCCTCATTTGAAAACCACCTCAAATATCTCATTTATGAGTCAATCAAGGGGATGTGGTATATATAATCTGCCTTTCTTCAGTTCAAGTTCAATTCCCTCACATAGTACGTGCTTAAGTTACTAACATGTTATTTCCTAGATCTAGGGCTGCTTTGCATTGTATTATACCAGACAGTGCCTTGGATAAATTTGAAGACACTTGTAAATATTGTAAACAACAAGTTGGCACGTCAGTGAAATCTGCCTAAAACCTCCTTGTGCATCTCAGGGTAAGTGGTTGTTATGCAATTACATAAACATTCTTGAGAGTCTTTAAAACACACAGTGGAAAACAATAGGCCATACTGAACATGGCAGATAACATTTTAATGAGTGTAGTTAAATTGTGTCATGATTCAAGTTATAGATGTAAATATACATGTTGCATATTGGATAATATTTAGTGTACAGTAATCTCTCTCGTTTCCGCATGCCACATATCCGCCCTAGCTGTCTATCCGACATGATCAACCTCTTCAGCAATGTTAGGTTATTACTGAACAGAGAAGATCTGTGCACTGCCATTGCTGGTAGTGTGATGTGAGCTGTTCAGTAATGCCGACCTGCTGAAAGTTCCAAACCTCCCTTATCAGGCAAAAGCATATATTTTTTAATTAGACTCAGAGCCTTAAAACATTCTGATCCAGCGAGAGCAGAATGGTAAATTCTATGGAACAGAGTTAATGTGCCGGAAGCAATCAAACTAGATTTGATTAAAGTATTTAAATAACTAAAGTATTTAACTGTAACTTTACATATACAATGAACTGATTTATAACCTCGTAAAAGCAGTGTTGGAAATGACTAATTGGTTTTGGCCAATGTAGCTGGGGTTTTTGATGGTCAGTGATTTAAAAGCCAAGATCCTCTCTATAATGAGCGATCTCATTAATATTAACGAACGAAATAGGATGAGCTATGGCACCTATTTTATAACAAGAGAAAAACCTCAATATATTATCAATCAATCTTAATTTCTAAAGCAATGTTGATGCTGAATATGTATTAGAAACGCTCTTTCACTATTTGTGGTCAAGTGTCCACACAATGTAGATTCTACAACATTTATATCTTTTGAAACTTTTTCTCCTTTCCTTGCTCTGTCCACCGCATCGAGTTTCATTTTAACAGAGAAACTTTTTCATTTTTTGCTGTCTGCCATGCTTTTCACTGTATATCTGGAATGTTCACCCAACGTTTGCAAGTCAAATTGCATTATGGGGGAAATGGGAGCGACAACCTTATAACCGATTCCACACTATAACAGGTTGCGTTATAACAGGGTAGCACTGTATATATATTCTCCTATTATGATCCAAATGTTTTGTTTGAATATGTTTTTTTTTTTTTTTATTTGATTATATTATTTTCATTGTGGTTCAGTTTTAGCATTTAATTGAACATCAAAGCAAACTATGCATAACTTGATCCCTTTCTCTTCCCCCAGCTGGCCATTCATAAAACTAAAAGTTTGGTTTTTGAAAAAGTAAATATCTTAGAACTGAACTTTCTTAACTTTCCCATTTTATATAAACATATTACTGGGCAGAAAGGTGCAACTGGGCAGCCGGAAACTTGTCAGTTTCTGTTTCATATTATCTTTTCCTGATTCCACTGATTGTACTTAGGTAAATATTTAATAATAATAACTGTTCCATCTAAGTGCTGCTGCAACTCTATCAGGTCTTGACCCACAGTCTTCCATGTAGAAGGATCAAAGTATGTGACGCTTACAAAAGTCTGGCAATATGAGATACTGGGAACTGTAATCTTTGGGAAGATACTAGTCTACATTACTAGTGCCTCTTATGAGTAGATGCCCCTTTCTTTTAAGTACAGTTTAGGCATTAGCTTTGCAATGTTTACTTGACAGGGGCTTGAAATCTGCAGAGAGACACATTCTATGACATTCTGGAACACATAAGGACACAGGTTGCCAAAACGCTTTGTTGAAACCATTGTGATGAGACTTAAGAACCAAGTAAGAGTTGATAAGTGCAAATGAAGTAGATTCGCCTTCAGCATGCACTGTCTGTGTTAAAATGAATTGTCTTCACAGCGAGAGATGCCGGAGGTGGCTGTAAGAGGTAGGCAAAGGGTGTTGTTTTTCATTTTCAGAAGGGCTATAAAAGAATAATAATTTACCTCTACTGTAGATAGAGCAATATTTATTTTTTAGCAGACACCTTTATCCAGGGTGACTTACAATTGTTACAAGATATCACATTATTTTTTACATACAATTATTATTTTACACATTATTTTTTACATAGAATTCCCCATTTATACAGTTGGGTTTGTAGTGGAGCAATCTAGGTAAAGTACCTTGCTCAAGGGTACAGCAGCAGTGTCCCCCACCTGGGATTGAACCCACAATCCTCCAGTCAAGAGTCCAGAGCCCTAACCACTACTCCACACTCTTAGCTCCAGTGGCTGCCATTTACAGATATAGTTGATAGTACAGCATTTTTGTGATAAATATGTAGTGTGGTGGTCATGGTATTTAGTATGCTTTTCATACAATTCTAGGGACATTTGTAACCAATACAAGGCTCTTACAGTAATTGCAGATTGATTGTGAATAAAAATTAAATAAAAATGAAAAAAATGAAACCGTGTAATTTTACTTTTTGTTGTTTTTCTCACAGAATTTTGCATTATTTAGTAGGGATGTGCTTTTGATACATTTTTATGTATGTTTAAATGTTTTGCTTTGTAAGCATTTAAACCATATCTGCATACACACACACATTTTATATTACATTCTAATGTATACTGACAGCCCTGGTTAGTATTTTCTAAGCAAATAAACCCTAAATAAGCAAATAACATTTTAACATTACAAAGACTTAACTTATAATATATTTACACACACACACACACATAGGCGGCGTGTATAAGAGGCTTGGGGAGGCAGGTCTAACAAACATATTTCTCATTTTCCTACTGCACAACTGCCAGACTGCTAGAGCTGCTGGGATATCAAACTAAATCCTGTAGATACAGGATTTATTTGAATTTCAATGTCATTGGAGGAGACAATGCTTGGCTGATCTGAGCCCCCCATACCGCTGCAGGAGGCAGCCGACGAAAACTCTGAATCCTCTTCACATTTTCTACATTTATTCAAATTGCTGTTATCTATACAAACAGCTTGATCTGAATGTGATTTTACAGAACTTGTGGCAAAATATTTTCAAAGCGCTGTTATCTATACAAACAGCTTGATCTGAATGTGATTTTACAGAACTTGTGGCAAAATATTTTCGAAGCATACTGTCTGTTTTCACGCACCACCACTTTGTAAGAATTTGATAACTATGACGCCACAGTCAGAACATACTTCCTTTGACTGTTTGAACAAATGCCACCTTTCAGAACACTGTTTGTTATGGAGCACCATTTGTGCCAAAACTATCCAGCCGTTAGTTTGTCAATTTGTTTGTCAATTCTGGAATTTGTCAATTTGTTTGTCAATTCGTGAATTGGTCAATTTGTCCAGCAATTCATCCATAAATTTGTCAATTCATACAGTAATTCATAAACATAGTTGTTAATTCATCTAATAATTAATTCATTCATTTTCAATTCATTAATACGAAAGGCTGTATGGATGTGCAAATTTCCAATCAACCAGACAAACTTCCCAACAAACAGACAAACTTCCAACTGTCAATCTCGCACTGTGCCAAAAACACTGCAACCTTTCTAGCCAATGGGAGCACACACTAATATTTTAATCAATGAAAATCCAGCCTCACTCAAAACTGATTCAGCCAATAATATTTAGAAGGCCGTTTCAAAAGTTATTATGTGGAGAGTCAATGCAGGCGTACGAAATGTTGCTGGTTTTTGCCATGTTAAAAAAATGCATAAAACTTTTGAAGTAGATTTTACATTTGCCCAAGGCCTTTTGAAGAAAACGGCAACATTAGTAAATTATGACAATACGTAGTTATTATGAAAAATGCTATTCTGAGCACTGTGCCGTTCATTGGCGTATGCGCAGAAACATCGCTCTAAAGAAGCGTATTGATTAAATCATTTTATAGTCCGGTAACACCGGTTACTTTAGAAATACATAACAACATAAAATATTATCAAGACACAGCAGTTTAAACAGCAGACACAGAGTGGAGGATGAAGGAGGGTTCTTATTTTGCACATCCCAGTACAGTAAACAAACTACCGGCATTTTTTTTAATGCTTTTAGAATAGTTTGTTTCTTAAAGGTTAATTTAACAACAAAACAAAAAACAGGAGCCTATTCCATTTGTATTTCTTTATTTATTTATTTTTTACTTTGCACAAAATTATATAGTTATTTTTTTTTTAAATTAAATAAAAGATCGAACATCACCCCTGTACAGCGCTAATGCAAATTGGCTACAGGAAAGCGAAAGCGAGTTATGCTTACAATTGATAAAAAAGTTGGAAATACTTTCCTTCCGGAAAAGGTAATTACCAGGGATAAAATAGCACAATATTTTGGAATTGTAAAGAGCACTGTGACTGATATTAAAAAGTCTGCCTCAGAGATAAAAAAAGTTTGCAGTCTTTGTTAGTAGGGGCTGTATTTTTGAGATCTAGTAAAATGGTGAAGCATTGAACTGGTGTTTTTTTGGTATGCCAATTCTGTTTGGCATAATTATCTACGCACCACAGTTTTCTCTTCTGGTTCCTCAAAATACTTATACATTTAAAATTCCCATCCCTACTACTTAGTATGCAAAAATTGGGACGGTCTATATATATTCTGCCACAAACGTACACTGTCTCATTGGCAATACTAAACAAGCCAAACAATCTGTGTCACTATTTGGCATTCCATTTAATATATATATATATATATATATATATATATATATATATATATATATATATATATATATATATATATATATATATATATAATCCTGTGCTATTTCATGTTATTCTTAAATTAAAGGATTTCTGTAGCTTTCAAGAAAATGTATAAAAGTGCGTTTTTAGTCTTGACTTGAAAACTGTAACTGTCCCAGCTTCCCTGACAAACGAAAGCAGAGCATTCCATAATTTAAGAGCGCTTTTGTTGATCCTAGGAATAACCAGCAGCCCCACATCCTGTGATCTCAGAGTGCGGTGTGGAAGATACGGGGTCAGTAACTCCTGCAAATAACTAGGTGCTAATCCATTCAGGGCCTTGTAAGCTAAGAGCAAAATCTTAAAATCAATTTGATACTGCACAAGGAGCCAGTGTAAAATTGGGGTAATATGTTCACTTTTCCCGGTTTTAGTTAGAATTCTAGTGATGATATTCTGAACAAGCTGCAAACGGGAAACCACACGTTTTGTGACACCAGAAAAAAGTGCATTACAATAATTCATTCTAGATGAAACAAAGGCATGCATTAGTCTCTCGGCATCAGATACAAAAATAATTGGTCTTTTTGGCTATATTTCTCAAATGGTAAAAAGATATTTTAGTAACTTCCCTAATATGAGTCTCAAATGAGAGATCAGGATCAAAGATAACCCCCAAACTATTTTAAGTTTTGCTGAGAGACTGCAAGGGTCAAGCTCATGCATACATGTCTACCCCTAAGTGTTCATACAAGTGAGACCCCTGCTGAAAAACCTTGGGATTGATGAAAAACCTTAACCTAGACCACTAGATTTTGTTTTGGAGGGTGGTGGGGGGGGGTGCTGGTGATGGATCAAGATTTTTACATTTGGCTGACAGCTATGCCACTGACCTAGACTAGGGCTATACACACCGGGAGTACATTAAAAAAAACAACAAAAAAAACAAACATAACTGTAGCTAGTCATGAAAAGAAAATACTGTCTGCTTTTACTACTTTTGTGGAGACAAATTAAAATAAATAAAACAAAGAAATAGTCTGGGTACACCACACACACACAAAAAAGACATTTAACAGTGAATGTTTATATGTGATCTGGTTTAACATGTAAATCATTAAAAAAAGAATACATCTAGACATATTTCTTTGTAAATACTGAGAAAATTAGTTTAATATACATTTTTATTGATTTTCAGTTTTAATAAAATCTTCAGTTAGTGTGTGAATATTATTATTATTATTATTATTATTATTATTATTATTATTATTATTATTATTATTATTAGTCAACATTATTAAAACAAAGAAGCGTCATTTTACAGAAATACGAAACGGCGTTCCCCATCACTTTGACCAATTTCCAATTGCTCTGCTATTTCTTACCATATATGCCTTTCTTTTATTGTATTTATAACCACTGACACTGGCATCATAAAGAACATTATATTTTTCAACTTTAATAATTACATTCCCATTGATGTCCCATTGAATTCAACACTAGAAAATTCTGTGACATCCAATGCTTGATGTCTGTACGGCAAGTAGCTAATAACACCCAGACAGAAGAAATTCCTGGCTTTAGGGACAAATATAGCTGGGTATCATCAGCATAGCAATGGAAGTTCACTCCGTGTCTGCGGATAATGTCACCTATCGGTAGCATGTATAATGAAAACAACAAGGGACCTAGAATGGAGCCCTGTGGAACACCACAGACAACTTCTGATAAGGCCGATTTTACTTCCCCAATAGAGACAAACTGAAACCTATCAGAAAGATAAGATCTGAACCAGGGTAAGACATGGCCAGACAGTCCTACTGTGCTGTCAAGACGATTCAGTAGGATGGAATGGTCTACAGTATCAAAGGCAGCACTTATGGAAAGCCCGAGTCAGAGCTTATCAGCAAATCATTCACAACTCTAACTATATGGTTCGTCTACTGATGTAACAATAAAGAGCTTATCAATTAAAAATGTATATTTGAACTTTATTTAACATATGTCATATTACATATGCAGTACAAAGCATATTTTAACATTTAAGATATTATTAAACAGGTTACACAGCGAAAGATATTGAACCAAGCCTTCACAGTGTTCTGAACACAGCGGTAACTTTTATTACATTCAGAGCAACAAACTCCAGGTGTTTTGCTGCACTTTGTGAGGAAGTGGGCGCAGAGCACCATTCCTTGCTCATGCATACAGAGGAGAGATAGCTATCTCGAGGCAGAATGCTTACCCGTATCAAGGAACAGTTATGTACTTTCTTAGCTGATAAAAAAACCCGAACTTGCCGAAGTGCTGAAAGATGGCGTGTGGCTGGCAAAACTGGGTTACCTTGCAGACATATTCAGTGAAATGAATAAGCTGAATAAAACTATGCAAGGTGGGAGCACTCATTTTATTACCCAGCGTGAAAGAACTGACACCTTCAAAAGGAAACTACAACTCTAGAAAGTTTGTGTCTGTGGGGGGACTACTGATGTGTTTGAGCTCTTACATTCATTCATTCAGGAACAAAACATTGACTTTCACTTAATCAAACCGCAGCTGGCAGCACATCTGTCTGGTACACTCAACAAACTTAATACTTACTTTCCTGAACTCACGATGCTACACATCTGTGGGCTACAAACCCCATTAGTGAGAATATTGAAGCTAAACTGCCACCCTCTGTCCCATCAAAGCTGTTAGAAGAGCTCAGTGACATTTCATCAGGCAGTCCCTCAGAACCTAGTTCAGTGAATGCCGCTGGAGACATTTTGATGTGAGTGCGCCGATGAATACAGCACTGCTTCTTCTGCGGCACTGAAAGTGTTGGTCAACATTACAATTAAATACTAATAGAAAATGCACAAATATATTTTAGGTTTTAATCTTTTTCAGCTGAAAAAAAATCACACGTATGTTAGTACTGTTATACAGTTAAGGTAAACAAATCATACACACCAGCTATATCCAGTTCCCTGGAAAATGACTCCCAGATGTTCTCCCTCATTAACGTGTCTTTATCATTTTTGTGTCCTTTATTGTACATCTCCGGGTATTTTGATACTGCAAGAATTAGCTTTTCTTCTGCCATTGTTTACTGAAGGCACGCAAGGGAAGCTGTTCCTCGTTGGTCAGTTCCCTAGCTGCTATGCAACAAAATCACAAACTTAGACACCAATCCTTCGCTTCAGTGTCGCCCATCACATCACAAGCAGTGTGAATGTCTTGTATCAAAAATACTTGTTTTATTTTTTTTTTGTCGTTGTACAGTGTGCCGTACAACACATTTGCTTGTCACATCACAACCGGTGTGTGGAGATCTTAACAATAATAAATATACAGGCACTGCCCTGTTTAAACTCACACGGTTTTGTGAAGGCATTCCTTTCTTACACTAGAAGACAGTAGTAGTAAAACGTCCTGAACTGTGGTCAAAGCTCCCCCACTTTGCCACAATATACAGTACTGTGCAAAAGTTTTAGGCAGGTGTGAAAAAATGCTGTAAAGTAAGAATGCTTTCAAAAATAGACATGTTAATAGATTATATTTATCAATTAACTAAATGCAAAGTGAGTGAACAGAAGAAAAATCTAAATCAAATCCATATTTGGTGTGACCACCCTTTGCCTTCAAAACAGCATCAATTCTTCTAGGTACACTTGCACAAAGTCAGGGATTTTGTAGGCATATAGTCAGGTGTATGATTAAACAATTATACCAAACAGGTGCTAATGATCATCAATTCAATATGTAGGTTGAAACACAATCATTAACTGAAACAGAAACAGCTGTGTAGGAGGAATAAAACTGGGTGAGGAACAGCCAAACTCAGCTAACAAGGTGAGGTTGCTGAAGACAGTTTACTGTCAAAAGTCATACACCATGGCAAGACTGAGCACAGCAACAAGACACAAGGTAGTTATACTGCATCAGCAAGGTCTCTCCCAGGCAGAAATTTCAAGGCAGACAGGGGTTTCCAGATGTGCTGTCCAAGCTCTTTTGAAGAAGCACAAAGAAACGGGCAATGTTGAGGACCGTGAGACGCAGTGGTCGGCCAAGGAAACTTACTGCAGCAGATGAAAGACACATCATGCTTACTTCCCTTCGCAATCGGAAGATGTCCAGCAGTGCCATCAGCTCAGAACTGGCAGAAAACAGTGGGTCCCTGGTACACCTATCTACTGTCCGAGAAGTCTGGTCAGAAGTGGCCTTCATGGAAGACTTGCGGCCAAAAGCCATACCTCCGGCGTGGAAACAAGGCCAAGCGACTCAACTATGCACGAAAACACAGGAACTGGGGTGCAGAAAAATGGCAGCAGGTGCTCTGGACTGATGAGTCAAAATTTGAAATATTTGGCTGTAGCAGAAGGCAGTTTGTTCGCCGAAGGGCTGGAGAGCTTAACGCGAATGAGTGTCTGCAGGCAAGAGTGAAGCATGGTGGAGGTTCCTTGCAAGTTTGGGGCTGCATTTCTGCAAATGGAGTTGGGGATTTGGTCAGAATTAATGGTCTCCTCAATGCTGAGAAGTACAGGCAGATACTTATCCATCATGCAATACCATCAGGGAGGCATCTGATTGGCCCCAAATTTATTCTGCAGCATGACAACGACCCCAAACATACAGCGAAAGTCATTAAGAACTATCTTCAGCGTAAAGAAGAACAAGGAGTCCTGGAAGTGATGGTATGGCCCCACAGAGCCCTGATCTCAACATCATCGAGTCTGTCTGGGATTACATGAAGAGAGAGAAGCAACTGAGGCTGCCTAAATCCACAGAAGAACTGTGGTTAGTTCTCCAAGATGTTTGGGCCAACCTACCTGCCGAAGTTCCTTCAAAAACTGTGTGCAAGTGTACCTAGAAGAATTGATGCTTGATGCTGTTTTGAAGGCAAAGGGTGGTCACACCAAATATGGATTTGATTTAGATTTTTCTTCTGTTCACTCACTTTGCATTTAGTTAATTGATAAATATAATCTATTAACATGTCTATTTTTGAAAGCATTCTTACTTTACAGCATTTTTTCACACCTGCCTAAAACTTGCACAGTACTGTATATATATATATATATATATATATATATATATATATATATATATATATATATATATATATATATATACAGTATATATATTAGTGTAGCATGCACAGGGCTAGGTGTCAGGGCTGGTAGGTGACGCAATCTAAAAATGAACACATAAGCCCGATATCTGCTCCTGCAAGGGAGCCCGGCTCTTTTGTAAAGTGGTATTGGCGCCATGCTTCAAAGCAGGATGTCCCGGGTTCGGGTCCGACCTCTGCCTGTAGGAAGCTCCTGCCTTTTTTGGAAGGAGGCTGCTGCCTTTTTTAAATAATCAATATATTTCTGCAGCATGCAGTGCTGGTATAATATGAGAACTACTCAACCGTACATATAGTTCCACATTAGAAACAGTATGAGTTTCATACTGAAAATACCATCTCTGTATTTAAGTGGAAATGTCATTGTTTGATTCAACCTTGAATGAGGACACAAGATTAGTTACAGATGTAATGCAGTATGATGCCCTATTATCCCATACTGTAGCAACAGTGCATTGCACCGGTTACTTAATACATGTCCCATGGTGCCTAATCACTCTATACATGTATCTTTCATAGAAAATGACTCAACCATCTTTGAAAAATCAGTTTGAAAGGCAAGAAACAACACCTAAAAGCGTAGACATTTTTGTTATCCCACTGTGATTTATTGTGATTTTCTGAAGTAAGCATGCTGATTACGTCTGTTAAAATCCTTTTTGATTCATCCGTACTTTTCTTAAATGAGTGATGCTGAGCATTTCTATAAAACTGAACTCAGAAATCTACAACATGTTATCAAATGACAAAGTTTTAAGAACAAAAGAACTGTATCTCATGCTCCTTTCAAAAGCAGAAAAAATATATAAATGATAAATGCTATTTTTAACAATACAAATGCAAGTCTGATGTATTTGATTCCTGTTTTCAAATCTCTTCAATTAAATTTAGTTGCTGATATTTTTATTTGTATTTATTCATACACCTGATATGGCATAGCCATAAAAATCAATAAAGAGGCAATATATCTGCAAAAAGGATATTTTATGGCCCCCTGTTGCTTTTCCTGTGGTAAAATGCTTAAAGTTTAATGTGCTGTGTCAATTCAACTTTAACACCTAGAACAACCTTGGCTCTTTAAAGAGATGTATGTTTTGGTGGGATAAAATAATTGTTAATGTTAATCTGTAGCTCAAAATCTAAAGCATATAACATTTACCATTTACTTTCATAAAACATTATAGATTTCTAGTATTTACACATTATATTCATTGTGATTCTGGTGGTCTAATTTTTATTTCTATTTGTGCATGAATCAAATGCATTGTCTAGGGAAATCGGAGGTATAACAATCACTCATAATTTTCAAAAGGCACCCTTGAGATATTATGAAAATTTGCTTCATTAAGTACATCAATGTTATTCTTAGATTGTTTCAATCATTTTAATGGAGGTTTATTACTGTTCTTTGCATATCAGAACTAAAGGTTAATCTATAACATTTTGCCTCCAGACAGATGAAATTGTATACAAAGAACAGTATGCACTGTGTTTTACTACACATATACAGTATACAGTGCATTATCCCGTTCTAGTGGTTAGTGTTTACCCTCCTTGACCAGGCAAGAAAAGTATTGGTTTGCCGTGGTTCAGTTTACTTTAATACAACCCCCTCCTAGCCATCTCATTGGTTTGTTTCAATTACCGGTACCAAACTGCAGGGTATACCTTTTTGAAGATGTCTGCAGTTTATTTTCCTTCAACTAGCCTCTGTCTTAACACCTACTGTACCTGTATAGCTCCCTTTTGGGGGTGTCAATATGTAATGTTTGTTCCCTGGGCCACATTTTGCAAATAAACATTGTGATTTAATGAAGTGTCTTATTCATTAGATTTTTATGAATGTGCAGCAGGGACAACCTCTTGCAGCAAGGACAGCCTCTTTCTGTTCTAGAACAAAGTTTCAGTACCGGTAATATGATTCATGATAAAAGTATAATCTATCTAAGATAAGTAAATGCTCATATTTTTCTGTTTGTACTGGATGCACTTTGGATCCCAAAACTGTCATATTGGTATTTCTTTTTTTGGGGGTGGGGGTGGGGGGCTTGGCACTCATACTCTGTTCCTTTGATTATAGAAACATGTATCAAACATGAGTTCATGTTCTAATCATCAAGGTTAAAAAGAAGGGGCAATAAATCACGGATGATTGTATTAAGGATATGAACAATTTAGGGTTTGATTTAAGTGTGCATTACATTCCAATTAATTCCATCCTATTCAAAGATGTAATTAGGCCATTTGTTAAATTAATCATCATTGATTTTAATAAGATGTACATTTCTGAGTATTTTGTTTTGTATCAGAAAAAAGGTAACAGTTAAAGATCATATCCTTTCCTTAGACTGTTGGAAATAAATGTATGTCTCTGTGGAAGAGGTGTAGAAGTACAAACAGACACACAGTCCAAGGATGAGTGAAACACACAAAAATAAAAGGATGAATGTCCCTTTAAAGCCTGGGTGGTCTTCCAACCAGCAGACTAAGAAGGAGTCCAGTTGAGCACAGCATCCAAGGGTTTGTTGGTTTTAATACTTGTACTGCAACAACAAGACAGGTTATAGTCTGTGGTAACGTGATTAATAATCAGGGTGCTGTGTACTCCAGCTGGTTCCCCCCTCCTTCCTTCCCTAGGCTCAACTAACTCTGTTACCTGCACATTCCCTTCATATGCACCAAGCTCCACCCCTAGAATCAGTGGCACACCTATCACTAGTTGGTAGGTGTATCAAAAAATGGCTGACTCTGTAAGGTGAAGCTCGAGAACACGTCCAGTTCGACTCCACCAAGATGGTCGCCGCAGTTTCCACCATAGACTTAAGGTCTGTTCCATGTTAGTGAGGTCGCACAGTTACAGCACTGCTCTAGAGTTATTATAAGAACATAAGAAAGGTTACAAATGAGAGACCATTCGGACCATCTTGCTTGTTTGGTTGTTAGTAGCTTATTGATCCCAGAATCTCATCAAGCAGTTTTTTGAAGGATCCCAGGGTGTCAGCTTCAACAACATTACTGGGATAATTCTCTGTGTAAAAAAGTGCCTCCTATTTTCTGTTCTGAATGCCCCTTTATCTAAACTCCATTTGCGACCCCTGGTCCTTTTTTCTTTATGCAGGTCAAAAAAGTCACCTGGGTAGACATTGTCAATACCTTTTAGAATTTTGAATGCTTGAATCAGATCGCCGCGTAGTCTTCTTTGTTCAAGACTGAATAGATTCAATTCTTTTAGCCTGTCTGCATTCGACATGCCTTTTAAATCTGGGATAATTCTGGTTGCTCTTCTTTGCACTTTCAACACTTTTTTATAGCTTTTCCACATTGTCTAGATGAAGACATTTCTGAGTCAACATAAACTCCTAGGTCTTTTTGATAGATTTCTTCTTTAATTTCAGTATCTCCCATTTGGTATTTATGATGCACATTTGAATTGCCTGCATGCAGTACCTTACACTTTTCTCTATTACATGTCATTTGCCATGTGTCTGCCCAGTTCTGAATGCTGTCTAGATCATTTTGGATGACCTTTGCTGCTGCAACAGTGTTTGCCACTCCTCCTATTTTTGTGTCGTCTGCAAATTTAACAAGTTTGTTTACTTTACCAGAATCTAAGCCATTAATGTAGATTAGGAATAGCAGAGGACCTAATACTGATCCCTGTGGTACACCACTGGTTACCTCGCTCCATTTTGAGGTTTCTCCTCTAATCAGTACTTTCTGTTTTCTACATGTTAATCACTCCATAATCCATGTGCATGCACTTCCTTGAATCCCTACTGCATTCAGTTTGAGAATTAATCTTTTATGCTGGACTTTGTCAAAAGCTTTCTGGAAATCTAAATAAACCATGACATATACATTGCAATTATCCATTGTCAATGTTGCATCCTCAAAAAAATCAAGCAGGTTAGTTAGACACGATCTCCCTTTCCTAAAACCATGCTGACTGTCTCCCAGGATATTGTTACCATATAGGTAAGTTTCCATTTAGGATCTTATTATAGTTTCCATAAATTTACATGTAATAGAAGGTTTATTGGTCTGTAGTTACCTGGTTCGATGTTGTCTCCCTTTTTGTGGTTCGGTATTACATTTGCAATTCTCCAGTCTGTCAGTACAACCCATGTCTCAAGAGACTGTTGCATGATCTTAGTTAGCGGTTAGTGAGCACAGCGCCACCACCAGTTGAGAGGCTGGACTTCACCAGCAGGGATAACCTTACCCTGTCACAGTCTCTTAAACTCATGCCTTAATAATAACATAGCTCCTAAATCCCTACATTTTAGCTCATACCTCTTGAATTGACTTCAATAGTAATGCATTCATTATGAAACAAAATTACTGATGATTGTTTTGTAACTGCTGTCAGCACCTTATACCCTATTCATAGAATCTAAATAATGCAGGATCATCAGGTTTTGATTGTGGATGAAGTGAATGGCAATCACGTGGTAGTGTGAATAGGGTATTAGTGACTGAATTACCTTTGCTATTCAGGCTAGAATGTTAGTTCTTGCTTATAGAAGAACTGTGTCTATGAGGTTCTAATAACCCCACAGACAATTAAAAAAAACATTATGCTGTGAAATACTAAAAAGAGTAATATAGTATGTTTTCTTTTATTAATAGTGGCTCTTAAAAAAGCATTATGCCTGTACTGGTAAATAAAACCAAGCGTTTAAAGTGAGGGATATATGGTTGCAATATGAATTATATATTAAGGAACTGTTTTTTTTATTTACCAAGGAAACTTTTTAAAGATATTCTGGGAGAGGTGTGCATAACAACTGAACAATGAGAATCAATTATGGGTAACAGGTTAAAAACAGATGAACTTGGGCAATGTCTTTCTCTTGTTCCCAACACGTCATGCAGTAGGTTGCTTCTTATCTTCAGAGTTCTTGGATTGGGGAATACAGAATGCAGGTTTTTTTTTTTTTACTTCTAATCATAAGTACTGTAGAGAATTAAATGCTGTTCAACTCTTCCTACTCTCTTTATTCCATTCCGTGTTGCATAATTGTGATCACAGATCATATTAGAACATGGATACTGGAGAATAGGGCAGTTATGGTGGGTGGACAGCTGGGACCATCTTTCAAATCAAGTCTGAAATACCTTACAGAGTGAATTTTAAGTGAATCTGTTCGCAACAATTCCATAACAGCAAGGATAGCTTCACCTTCTAATTTCAATGTTTTGTCGACTCATAAGTAGAGGAGGGAGATCAAATTATTTGGGTTAAGTCTTTATCCATTTGCACCCAGTTTGTCAGGATCTCAGCTATGTGCACCCTAAGATATTGGAAAGAAAGCTGTGTTTTCATCCCAATTTAACTTCTGAGCCTCACTGCATGGCAGCATCATTATGCTATTGCAGAACATTCTCCCATTCCCTCCATGGTGCCGTTTTCAAAGCTTGTGCCGTTCTTGAATTTAAATGAGTAATCCTTTTCTGTATAACACATTCCACATGGAAAAAAATGCTAAGGTATATTATACTGATGAATAGGAGGGCATTTCATTCTTGGGTTATGAAACACAGGCCTTGAGCCAGGTTTGAGCGTGCTCTGAGAAAGTCCACACTGCCTGGTTTTAAATGAATGTCTTGTAGACAGTTTCAACCTAAAATATTTCATGGGAAAATGGCCACATGCAATCTGTATAGATGTTGAATAGAAAAACATATGCAGGGAAACGTGACTTATCTGTTCTTAATGTTGCATACAGATATCAAATATGTGTATTGAACTGTGACATGGATCAATGCTAGACAGACAGATACAAGGCAGACAAAAGCACACAGGTAGCTGTGTAATTGTTGAAAAATACACAACTACATTGCTTTCCATAATCAACAAGAAAGAGCTTTGTAAAACTATGACACACTGTGACAGAAATATAATGAGTTCTGGTGATAAATCTTCCTCCCGACCTGTGAGGGCGCTAAAGAACGGGAGGAGAAGTATCTGGAAGGGCTGGCCTGACAGTTCGTTTCCGGGACCGGGAAGTGGGTCAGCCTGGAAGGAAGCGAGACTCTGTTGTAAGACCGTTTTGACTTGAAAGGTAAACGAGGGCAGCTGCAAGTAATAAGGCAGCTGCAACCGCTTACCTAGATATCATACGGGATTACATATAGGGCCAGGGTAACGCTGATCTTTTCCTTCGTTTGGGTAAAGCTCGGTGGAGAGAAGGACTGAGAGAGGAGCTCTCAGAGTGAAAATAAAGAGACGGGTTACGTGTTTTGTGTTGTGTTTGTCTGTCTTGTAATTGTTCGTGTTTTGTTTTGACCAGACAGTTAAAGCACACCTCCGAGCTGTCGTAGAGGGACAGCACAAACCGAGCACCACTGCACTACCGTCACAACCTATCTGTGTTTGCACTCCACACCAGCACGACTGCACTCACCCAGGACTGGTGACCATGTGTTTGTTTTGTTCGGGACTCTGCCCTGTTTGTTATCCCCGCTTTACACATTGTTGTGTATAGCCGGGGATTTATTATTTGACGGTCGCCAGACCTGGATTATAAATAAAGCACCTTTGTCACTGGATACCGTTGTCAGTCTATCACTCCTGCATCGCATCACTGCTACACCTGTTCCCCTTCACTAGCCACTTTGCCACACGTGGTGTCAGATCACCGGATCATGGACCGCAACGCCCTGGCGGAGCTGCTGCAGGCGCTGGAGAGCAGACGCGACGCAGAGGAGAGAAGGAGGGAGGAGCGCTACACGGCGCTCATTGAACGGGTAGGGCTGGCTGTTGCCGCAGCGACGGCCCCTACCACAACACCGCTGATGTCGCCCCCGAAGGCACGGGCGATGAAGATGTCGGCGGAGGATGACCCAGAGGCGATTTGGTGGCGCTCGAGCGGCTGGCTACCGCGGCGGCTTGGCCGCTGGAGTTCTGGGCCAGCCAGCTGGGACCCTGCCTGATCGGGAGGCTCAGGCAGCCTACCAGGCCATGAGTGACCATCACGCCACCGACTCACGACCTGGTCAAACAGGCTATCCTCCGTCACCTAAATATCACCACGGAGACCCACCGGGCGCGGTTTAGGAGTACCGGAGAGCCCCGGAGACACGCCCCAGGGTGGTGGCAGAGCGGTTGTCGCGACCACATGGTGCATTGGCTGACCCCAGGGAAGAAGACCGCCCAACAGATGGGGAAGCCATTGTGATAGAGCAATTCTGCCATGTGGTCGGCGCCGACACCCAGGCGTGGATATGGCGCCACAACCCTGACACCCTGGAGGAGGCGGTCAAGTTGGCGAAGATTTTGAGGACTCCTGACTCCTGCCCGGTCGGGATCCTGTCGACCCCTGCCCTTCGGAGCAATCGCCCTCTCCTCCCTCTCCTCCAACACCACCACCACCACCCGTGTTCCCGGGACCCAGACCTCCGAGAGCCAACCCCATTGGGCCCCTTGCCTCCCCCATGGAGACCAAGGTTGGCCCCCAGCTGGGGTAGAGGTGCTGCCCTGCCCCGTTGCCATACCAGCAGCGGGACAGATTTACACCCTATGCCCCTCTGTCCCTCCTATCTGTTTTAGGTGCCACCAGCCGGGACATCTGGCCAGGTCATGCCCCGCTGCCATGGAGTGTGACGTGGCGGCGTGCAATTGGGCACCTGAAACTGGTAAGTGTGGGGAAAATGGTCGGAGGGGCCTTGTTTGATTAATGTTGTTTTGGGGAATGTGAAAACCCACGCTTTAGTGGACACAGGGTGTGAGCAAACCTTGATTAGGACAGCTCTCCTGGCGGTGTGTCGTGGCGGCCACGAGGTCAGGTGGCCATCTCCTGTATCCATGGAGACACGGCGGCATACCCCACAGTAAAGTATATTTATCGGTAGGACCGATAAAACGTCACCTTGTAGTCGGGGTGGCAGAAAGGTTGCCACACCCAGTTATTCTGGGCCGAGACTGGCCAAAATTCAAAGAATTGATACAAAAAATGGCAGTCTCAGCCACACACGTAAACGTGGCAGAAAAGAAAAAGGAGCGGATTGGTGATGTGTTTCCTTTTCACACTGAAATGTTTTCCCCTCTTTTCCGTCCTAGAAAAACAAATAAGGAGAGATGGACCGCGAAATGGGAGGGAGCGTTTTTGAGACAAGGCTGGGGTCTGGTGGGAGAGTGCTGCCATGGTAACAAACGCCAGTCGAAGGGAGTGGGAACGCAGTGTGACCGGGAGAGCGAGGTTACTGGGCCGACTAGGGCAGAGGTTATTCCAGCCCCTCTCAATGTACCGGACCCGTGGTACTCAAGCGGACCTAGTGTGGGGCCAACATAACGACCCGTCACTGGTGCACGCTTGGGGCAGGTCCGGTCCATTGAAGGTAAGGATGTTGACGGCGCTGGGGCTAGTATATCCACATTTCAGTATCAAGGGGCAATTACTGTATAGGGTAAACCTAGCCGCGGGCACAGGACAGCCTGTAACACAATTGTTGGTTCCCCGTCTTGTCGGACTGAGGTCATGAGGCTGGCGATGATATCCCTTTTGCAGGGCACCTCGGAGCCGAGAAGACGAGGGAACGGATATTGGCTCGATTCTATTGGCTCGGTCTTCATACTGATGTGTCGAAATATGTAGCCACATGCCCAGACTGCCAGCGAAGTAGCGCCGGGTCGAAGTCGCCCGCCCTTTGGTCCCACTGCCGATTATTTCCACTCCTTTCGAGCGCATTGCAATGGACATAGTCGGCCCTTTGCTACCTTCTGACTCCGGGTATACGCATATATTAGTGGTGGTGGATTATGCAACGCGATACCCGGAGGCAGTTCCATTGAGGTCCACTAGTGCAGCTGCAATAGCCACCAAGTTAGCACAGATTATGGCTAGAGTAGGGATCCCCAAGGAGATTTTGACCGATCACGGAACCAATTTTTTGTCCAATACGTTACAGCAGGTGTACAAAATATTGAAAATACGTTCCATCAGGACGTCCGTTTATCATCCACAATCGGACGGTCTGGTGGAACGTTTTAATCAGACCTTAAAGTCGATGCTGAGGCGGTTTGTAACACAAGAGCAGAAACATTGGGCATCGCTTCTTCCCTACCTCCTCTTTGCGGTGAGAGAAGTGCCGCAGAGTTCAACGGGTTCTCCCCTTTGAGCTCCTGTACGGCCGGCAGCCTCGCGGCATTCTCGACCTGCTGAGAGAGGGGTGGGAGGAGCACAAAGGCTCGTCCAAAAATGTAGTGAAGTATGTGCTCCTACTAAGAGATCGCCTGGATTTGGTCGGTCGTTTGGCCCAGGACAACCTCAGATCGGCTCAGCACCGACAACAGCAGCATTACAACAAAATGCACGGATTCGAACCTTTCGACCAGGGGACAAGGTAATGCTGCTACTTCCCTCATCAGAATCAAAACTGTGTGCTAAATGGCAGGGGCGTATGAGGTGATTCGGGCTATAGGGAAAGTAAATTATGAAATTAGACAGCCCGATCGCCGGAATGAACGTGAAATTTACCATGTTAATTTGTTAAAGCCCTGGCAGGCAAGGGAGGTCTTATTTATAGCCCCAGGCAATATGGAGGATGATTTAGGCCCCTGTCCAGAGACCCCGAGCACAAGAGCGATTTCAATGGGGGAACAATTGGTTCCGGATCAGCAAAGAGAGCTGCGTAAGCTTATTGAGAAGTTCAGCGATGTTTTTTCTGACGTGCCCGGCAGAACAAACTTGGTTGAATATGACATTATCTCTCCACCAGGTGTCACGGTGCGAGAGAGACCGTACCGGATCCCGGAAAGTCGACGAAGTGGCGTTCGCAAAGAGGTATGGGATATGCTCGAGCTTGGGGTGATTGAACCTTCCAGGAGCGAGTGGTGCAGTCCTATTGTCATAGTGGCTAAGAAAGACGGCACCAACCGCTTCTGCGTTGATTTCCGTAAGGTAAACGCTATTGCTAAGTTCGATGCGTATCCCATGCCTCGGGTCGACGAACTTTTAGACAGACTGGGAAAAGCGAGGTTTATTTCCACTCTGGACCTGACGAAGGGATACTGGCAAATCCCTTTAACCCGCAGCTCCAGAGAGAAAACCGCATTTTCAACACCAGATGGGCTGTTCCACTTTAAAACCCTGCCATTTGGGCTACATGGTGCGCCCGCTGCCCTTCAGAGACTGATGGACCAGGTTTTACGCCCACATCATGAATATGCAGCAGCGTATATTGATGACGTGGTGATTTACAGCTCCACCTGGCGAGAGCATTTGGCTAGGGTTGCAGCCGTTCTTCAGTCTCTAAGGGCAGCCCGGCTGACAGCTAACTTGAGGAAATGTGCGTTTGCAAAACAAGAAACTCAATATTTGGGATTTGTAATGGGAAATGGAAGGGTGAGACCTGTGGTCACCAAAATCCAGGCTTTGGTTGATGCAGCGATCCCCAAAACCAAGACTCAGGTGAGGTCACTACTGGGCTTAGCCGGTTATTACCGCCGTTTCATCCCGAGTACGCCACAGTGGTTAACCCGTTAGTTGACCTCACCAAAAGAGTGCCCCAAATTCAATCAAATGGTCAGCTGAGTGTCAGGGGCGTTTGATACGATTAAGCGTAGACTTTGCCAGGCCCCCACTCTTATTACTCCAGATTTCACCAAGAGATTCATCCTCCACACCGACGCATCGGATGTAGGTTTGGGTGCAGTCTTGTCCCAAAAAGTAGCTGGAGTAGAACACCCGATACTGTACATGAGCAAAAAAATGTTACCTCGGGAACGTAACTACTCCATAGTCGAAAAAGAGTGTTTGGCCATTAAATGGGCTACTCACTCTTTACGATACTACCTGCTGGGACACTCATTTGATCTGGTCACAGACCACGCCCCACTCAAGTGGTTAAGCACAATGAAGGACAGCAATGCCCGGATAACTCGGTGGTATCTGGCATTGCAGCCCTTCATGTACCATATGGTACACCGTGCAGGGAAAGACCACCAAAATGCGGATTATTTTTCCCGGAGGGGGAGTAATGGGAAAGGTAGATTTAGCCGAGTGTTCCTTCGGCTCCACTCTGAGCGGTGGGATATGTGACAGAAATATAATGAGTTCTGGTGATAAATCTTCCTCCCGACCTGTGAGGGCGCTAAAGAACTGGAGGAGAAGTATCTGGAAGGGCTGGCCTGACAGTTCGTTTCCGGGACTGGGAAGTGGGTCAGCCTGGAAGGAAGCGAGACTCTGTTGTAAGACCGTTTTGACTTGAAAGGTAAACGAGGGGCAGCTGCAAGTAATAAGGCAGCTGCAACCGTTTACCTAGATATCATACGGGATTACATATAGGGGCCAGGGTAACGCTGATCTTTTCCTTCGTTTGGGTAAAGCTCGGTGGAGAGAAGGACTGAGAGAGGAGCTCTCAGAGTGAAAATAAAGAGACGGGTTACGTGTTTTGTGTTGTGTTTGTCTGTCTTGTAATTGTTCGTGTTTTGTTTTGACCAGTTAAAGCACACCTCCGGAGCTGTCGTAGAGGGACAGCACAAATCCGGAGCACCACTGCACTACCGTCACAACCTATCTGTGTTTGCACTCCACACCAGCACGACTGCACTCACCCAGGACTGGTGACCGTGTGTTTGTTTTTGTTCGGGACTCTGCCCTGTTTGTTATCCCCGCGCTTTACACATTGTTGTGTATAGCCGGGGATTTATTATTTGACGGTCGCCAGACCTGGATTATAAATAAAGCACCTTTGTCACTGGATACCGTTGTCAGTCTGTCACTCCTGCATCGCATCACTGCTACACCTGTTCCCCTTCACTAGCCACTTTGCCACACACACATATAAACATCCATTTGTACTGGGTTTAAAGACCAGTGGCAGTAGTCTGTATACGTTTTTTAGCAGATTTATACAAGCCTAATTTCTTGTCAGTTGCCAAGTGCTGTTAAACAGCCTAGCATGCATAATTTGGACCATATTCGAACACCCTGCATTGTATTATTGCACTTCTAAAATTGCACCCCTCCTGTATTACCCCCACCCTCCCAAAATAATTATCTTTGCATTTCAACAAGTATGTTTGCAGTGTATCTTTTCGGTTGGAGTCATAGTGACAATAAATTAATTTACATCCAATACGTCCAATCAGAATTCAAAGGTGAACCTATAAGTGCAACGAAGAAGGCACCAGCCAAAACATTTGTCTACTTGAGTTGCTTGTGTTGTATTTTTCCTTCAGTGGACTGTGACATTCCAATACCGTGCCAGAGCACAGAGTCGTTATTAGAAAGCCGCTTATTTTGTCAGACAAAAATACCTTGGGGAAATTTTGTTCTATTAACCATGTTCACATCATCGTAGCATTGATTTCTCAGAGCTACAAAGGGAAGGCTGGCTAATTTCCAGCAAAATAATCAAAAGGTAAATACTAGAGTGCTAGAAAAAGCCAGATATGTGAAACTACATTACATAATTTCACGGTTTGTTCATGAGAAGAATGGCTTGGATTGGATTTGGAACTGTTTACCAGGATAAGCGAAAGGATACAATTCGTAAAAAATAATTTTTACTGTGACAACTCTTTGTATTAAATAACCAAATAAATTCAGAGGATGTCTATAAATGGCAAAAACATAAATCTGGTGTATATTTGATAAAAAAAGATTAACCTAACAATTCTATACATTGTTGGCACCAGTAAAGGGACCCAATATATGTGCTTCAAAACAAAGATAAAATAGCTGCAATGAGTTTTCTATAAGTTGCTTCGCAGAAATGCACTGTGAATTATCATTCAGTCAGGAAACTCATTTATTTATTTATTTATTAAAGACAACATTACTACATTATACATATTTTCACACTATATTCTTTGGCCTTTGGCCTTGCCTTTCAAGGTACCCCCCAGTAAATTAGCTTACAGATAAGTGGAGAGGCTGACCGTATGGAAGCCATGGGCATGGGGGCAGGATACTGTAGCTGGTGGAGGCTGGGGAGGAGGAGACGATCTCTGACACACAGCAGGGATGAAATTGATTAAAGGTAAGATATAAATCCCTTCTTTGCCAATCATTGGACGTATCGTCTAATGCAACAGTTCCCAAACTGAGGTCCACGGCCCAAAGGTGGGCCGCAGGATCAATGACATTCTATGTATTTTTTTCTATTAATAGTGAAAAGCAGGCGCCGGCGGCAGCTGTAACTGTAGAAAAATAAAGTGTAGCAAGGGAGTATTGGCGGACTGTCAATCAAAGCAGAAATTCACAAATCAGAGCTAAGAGATTGAGAGGGGTATTGCTGCAGAACAAAGGGTAGTGCTGCGTGCGCAACTAGTAATAGCATCATTATATGCTACAGCTCGATCACATGATAAGGGCCATGAATATAGGTACTAAAATGAAGTTTACTTCATAACAGTAACCTAACCCTCTCATACCCTGTTTATCGTCACGTGGTAGCGGTGTTGCGGGTGAATGAAGCACTACGTAAATTACGAGTTGCGCATACAGCACTATCCTGTGAAAGCTGCGCGGTGCGAGCCTTCATTCTGCAGCTATATACTCTTGAACAGATTGCCTATCTGTAGGCAGGATGTAGAGCGAGAGCTCTGACAATAGGGCAGTGTTAAGGTCATGTGATCGCTCTGCTGGCAGATGTAAACAGTGGGTACGTTCACAGAGATCATTCTGCGCAGATTCTGTGCAGAATCTGACCTCTGATCTCCGTGAACACACCCATTGGTTAAACTGGTCAGATTCTGCACAGAATCTGCGCAGAATGATCTCCGTGAACGCTCCCAGTGTGTTCAGTATTTTAGAAAATTACAATATATATCGAATCCGCTACCAAATAAGACATTTTGCCAAGTATAAAGAACAAAAAAGGCAGCTACAGGAGTTTGAATGCATTTGTACCGTGGGCTCAGTTTTGAAGTGCTGGAATGGGTTTTTTCTTTTGTTGAAACATTTTCATACTAATTTTTGTACTTGATAACATTCATTTAAAAATTCTATTGATGCCTATAATCAATACGCTTTTGTGACTAATTAGCTATTAACATTTAAAATATTGAGTACTTTGATATATGTTTCAATATAACTGTTTCAATATTAACTCACTAATCGCACTTAACAAAACTGTATTTAATATTGTTTTCTTTTTATGAGTAGAAGAAATAAGATACTTACAAAAAAAGAAAACGCTATAAAATACAGTTTTGTTAAGTGCGATTAGCGGGTTGTAAAAGTCTTGATTTGGTCCGGGCCTAAGTTGCCTGAGTATCATTGTCAGAAAAAGAATGTGCAGTATTATTACAACAATACACGGGTCTCATCCCAGCAGCAGCAAGCGTGTCTGTATTTTATTTTATATTGATTTACCACAATAATGTTACAGGTTTAAACATGTTTTTAATTTGACATTTTCCCAAGGAGTGCTAATAGTGGGCTGCAGTGCCTAATAAGAACATAAGAACATAAGAAAGTTTACAAACGAGAGGAGGCCATTCGGCCCATCTTGCTCGTTGTTGTTAGTAGCTCATTTGGTTGTTGAAGCTGACCCAGGGTGTCAGCTTCAACTACATTACTGGGGAGTTGGTTCCATACCCTCACAATTCTCTGTGTAAAAAAGTGCCTCCTATTTTCTGCTCTGAATGCCCCTTTATCTAATCTCCATTTGTGACCCCTGGTCCTTGTTTCTTTTTTCAAGTCGAAAAAGTCCCCTGGGTCAACATTGCCAATACCTTTTAGAATTCTGAATGCTTGAATCAGATCACCGCATAGTCTTCTTTGTTCAAGACTGAATAGATTCAGTTATTTTAGCCTGTCTGCATTCAACATGCCTTTTAAACCCGGGATAATTCTGGTCGCTCTACTTTGCACTCTTTCTAGAGCAGCAATATCCTTTTTGTAACGAGGTGACCAGAACTGAACACAGTATTCTAGGTGAGGTCTTACTAGTGCATTGTAAAGTTTTAACATTAATTCCCTTGATTTAAATTCAACATTTTTCACAATATATCAGAGCATCTTGTTGGCCTTTTTTATAGCTTCCCCACATTGTCTAGATGAAGACATTTCTGAGTCAACATAAACTCCTAGGTCTTTTTCTAGATTCCTTCTTCAATTTTAGTATCTTCCATATGATATTTATAATGCACATTTTTATTGCCTGCGTGCAGTACCTTATACTTTTCTGTATTAAATGTCATTTGCCATGTGTCTGCCCAGTTCTGAATGCTGTCTAGATCGTTTTGAATGACCTTTGCTGCTGCAACATTGTTTGCCGCTCCTCCTATTTTGGTGTCGTCTGCAAATTTAACAAGTTTGCTTATTATACCAGAATCTAAATCTTGTCAAAGCAAGTCGCTTCTCAGTAATGCAAGTTTGTTATAAAGACATGTTATTACATTTAGAATACAGTCCAGAAAGAGGAATGATGGTGCAAAATGATGGGTATTACCTACTTTCAAAATTAATTAGAACCAAGTGCATAATGTGTAGTCTTAAAAAAAAATGATATCCCCATCAGATCATCAGTGCTACTCCTACTTTTAAGAAGCAAAAAACAGAGGATGGCTTGTGATCTCTAAAATGCCCTAGAGAATTGCCTTTAAAGTGGGTTGGAACACTTAACTTGGAGTGGAAACATGTGTGTCTTTTCCACTGTTGAAGGTTTATGTGATTTGTGCCTCGGTAGCAAACATGTTGCTTGTCACAATACGTTTTACACAAACTGTATGTAGGGCTTGATCCGTTATGCTTGCAACTGGAGGGAACCCGCTGCTTTTAGTTGTTGCTGAATAGTTGCACACAACTCTCACATAGGTTATGTAAACCTCATGGATCACATGCCACATCATGTGACTGCATAAATGTGCAAACTTTTACATTTTGCTTTACATTTATAATTTTTTTGGCCAGTCCGTCTATAACCCTGCATATTTCCTTGATGCACTCTACCCCATATTGAATAATGCAATACGTAATTCTTCACCCAAAAGAAATCCATTTCATTCAAGGGTTTCTTTGCAAAGGTCTTCGGAAATGCAGTGACAATATTAATACAATCCTCAGTTTCAGGTGCCAGTTAAATTAGTTGTTGAATTATCTTGTCAGCGCAGCAACCACCTCTTTCTTACATATAATGAAACATATGCATTCCAATTTTCAGAGACGTTTGCTTTGTCTCACTTGGTTCATTCGTGTCCCCCTGCTTGAAATACAAGAAATTGATTCTGTCTGTCTTTGTAACATCAAAATCAATGCTGTAAATTGCTTTAAAACTTTGACCACAATGAAAATTATTATTAGGTTGTTCATCCTGAAAAGACTGTTTTCAACAAATACATTTAACAGGATGTTTGAACCCTATTTCATGCAGTATATGACAAAGGGGCTTATGTGCACATAACTGGTGTCATGCAGAAGAATGGTTTGTACATGAGCTATTTTCAAATGTTTAAATAACGTTTACTTGTTTGCCGAATATTGTATGTAGATTACTCAAATGTGTAAGTCATTGTGAGTCACTGTTGTAACAAAAAAACAAAACACTTTGACTTTTAGAGGCTGCATAAGTCTTTAAAAAGAAACTCCCCTCTAGTTTTGACTCGCTTTGAAAACATATTCAATAAGAATTATTAAAGAATGCTTTGAGTAATTGAATTGCTAGAAATTACTAATAAGTGAATCCCTGCATTAATGTTGATAAGCTAATACTGAGGCATTCCAGTAACATTTTCAGAACAAACCTTAATTATTCTAGTCTGAGAAGGTCATAAGCAGAATTAAAACCAGGTTGCTTAATTGATAGCAATAATTAAAATAAACAAATACATAAATAACCGCACAGCCCCAAATGAGACAATTTTTAATTCCCTTTAGTTGTATCACATATGTGTTTTTAATAGACATGCAGAAAGACAGATGTCCAATTAATAGCTTGCTGTACCCAATCTTCTCTCAACCCAGCCATGTGAAAATGTATCTGCCCTTCAAGTATCTAGGGCTTGAATTTTTCTTTTTCTCTTCTTTTTTGTTTAGTTCAGGGGTGTGTTTTTTTTTGTTTCATATTATTATTTGGCAAAATCAGTTATTTTTGGTTATTAAAACTAAACACCACTCGAATGCATCAATTTTCAGTTTCTATAATAAAGTGCATGTACATTTCACCTGTCACAAGTGATCCTTAAACCCCTTCTCTCCTGTATAATGTATTAGTTCATTTTGAATGGAAGGCTTATGCTGCAAAAGTATTTGGCTCTTCAGTAGAACCAACTTCATTTTCCACTGATGATAATGAGGCTGGGAAACCATCTTACATGCAAAATAATGAATTCTGGCCAACTCAGATATTTTGGATGGAAGGAATGCCTAATAAAATAGCCCTCAAACTGAAAATGTATGAACAAAATAGTTATCAGTCCAGAACCATTACACCCTGTGGGAAACTGTCTGAAAAGGGGGATAGACGGGCATATGTCTAGACTGATATGTGGATGTCAAAGATGTAGAATGGGGCTGCCACAAGTAAAACCAAAAATATGTCCTGCATGTAGCCATATGGTAAAGCATTGCAGAATAATGTTTGAATGTAATGATCCATAAGGATTATCCTTTTCTCAATGAATGTTAAATCAGACAATGTAAAGATAATTGAATGTACAGTGCCTTGCATAAGTATTCACCCCCCTTGGACTTTTCCACATTTTGTAGTGTTACAACCTGGGATTAAAATGGATTTAATTAGGATTTTTTGTCACTGATCTACACAAAATAGTCCATAATGTCGAAGTGGGGAAAAAAATCTACATATTTTTCAAAATTATTTACAAATAAAAAACTGAAAAGTCTTGATTGCATAAGTATTCACCCCCTTTGCTGTGACACCCCTAAATAAGCTCTGGTGCAACCAATTGCCTTCAGAAGTCACATAATTAGTTGAATGGAGTCCACCTGTGTGCAATTAAAGTGTCACATGATCTCAGATTAAATACACCTGTTTCTGGAAGGCCCCAGAGTTTGTTAGAGAGCATATGTAAACAAACAGCATCATGAAGACCAAGGAGCTATCAAAACAAGTCCGGGATAAAGTTCTGGAGAAGCACCAATCACTGTTGGGTTATAAAAAAATATCCCAAACTTTGAACATCCCCCGGAGCACCGTTAAATCCATTATTAAAAAATGGAAAGAATATGGCACAACTGTGACTCTGCCTAGAGAAGGCCGTCCACCAAAACTCAGTGACCAGATAAGGTCAGAGAAGCAACCAAGAGGCCAGTGGTAACTCTGAAGGAGCTGGAGAGATCCACAGCTGAGATGGGAGAAACTGTCCATGGGACAACTATAACACGGACGCTCCACAAAGCTGGGCTTTATGGAAGAGTGGCGAGAAGAAAGCCATTGCTGAAAAAAACCCATATCAAATCCCATTTGGATTTTGCCAAAAGGCATGTGGGAGACACAGCAAACATGTGGAAAAAGGTTCTCTGGTCTGATGAGACCAAAATTGAACTTTTTGGCCTTAGCGCAAAACTCTATGTGTGGCGCAAAGCTAACACTGCTCATCACCCTGAGAACTCTATCCCCACGGTGAAGCATGGTGGTGGCAGCATCATGTTATGGGGATGCTTTTCATCGGCAGGGACTGGGAAACTGGTCAGGATTGAGGGCAAGATGGATGGAGCCAAATACAGGGAAATTCTAGAGGAAAACCTGTTTCAGTCTGCAAGAGACCTGGGACTGGGGCAGAAGTTCACCTTCCAGCAGGACAATGACCCTAAACACACAGCCAAAGCCACACTGGAGTGGTTTAAAAACAAGAACCTGAATGTCTTAGAATGGCCCAGTCAAAGCCCAGACCTCAATCCAATTGAGAATCTGTGGCAAGACTTGAAAATTGCTGTTCACTAACGGTCCCCATCCAACTTGACAGAGCTTGAGCAATTTTGCCAAGAAAAATGGGCAAAAATTGCAGGATCCAGATGTGCAAAGCTGGTAGAGAAAAAGACTCACAGCTGTAATTGCTGCCAAAGGTGCTTCTACCAAGTATTGACTCAGGGGGGTGAATACGTATGCAACCAACAAATTTTTTTTTTGTTTAATTAACTTTTGTGTCACAATAAAAAATATTTTGAACCTTCAAAGTGTTAAGTATGTTGTGTAAATCAAATGGTAAAAATCCCAATTAAATCCATTTTAATTCCAGGTTGTAACACTACAAAATGTGGAAAAGTTCAAGGGGGGTGAATACTTATGCAAGGCACTCTATGTGACGTGAGTCAGCTCACCAAGTAAAGGGGGCTCATCTGGGAAATATAGAATGCAAATATGGGAGACCCACTACCAGAATTCAGGTCTCATGCAGATATCAAGTACTTGAAACTGTCACACACACTTCTGATGCTCAGCGATGGATCCCGGACCCTGTGGTGGCTTTTAAGGACCCTTTAAGAACCGAACCGGACAAAGATTTCCAATCCTGCTGGGAGCACGCTGAGATCCTGGATGCAAACTGGATACTCTGTTCCAGAGACCATTGGAAGAAAATCAACTGATTAAGGGTAAGAATATTGTTGTCAAAACTCTGTATTCGTTTAGGTCTTGCTGAGACAGCTATAAGCAGAAATATTACTGCAAATAACTGTTGGCTTAGTGATGTGCTCAGTGAGACTATGAACACACTGACCTAATTTAACTCTTTGCGGTCCTATGTCGGACTAGGTCCGACATTACAATTTCCCCTTTCCGGTCCCAACATCATAAAAAAGATGTAAAAAACAGGTCTCTAGTCTTTTTTCTCTCCGAAAAAGCTGAGAAAACCATTCAATGGCCGACTGATAGGAGCCGAGAGAAGCCGAAAAAAAGGGGCGGATCTGAGCAATACACATAGCCCTGGCACCACAGAGATAACACCGCCATAAACAAACAAGATAGCTACTTCTGCATCCAGCGCTCAAAGAATATCACAGACATTTGCAGATCGCATCTGGATCGCATTATTGAGGAGTTTGGTGATAAAACGAGTGATCAGGAGATGATTTATCGGTATTATTTCTTATTTCTTAGCAGACGCACAACTATGAAGAGGTATGTGAAAAATACAGTGAACAAGGGGTGGGGCGGGGCTGGAGATGCAGTACTGGGTGTCCTGTTGATATGCAGTGCCTTTTAAACTGTTTTACTGTGAAAAAAATACTTTTAAACAGCGTGTCTAAAATAAACTGTGCGTGTGAAAATAAATTGGACCTGACGTGCCCGAGACGCGCTCAAAAAAATGGACCGCAAAGGGTTAATGTAGATTAGGAATAGCAGAGGACCTAGTACTGATCCCTGTGGTACTCCACTGGTTACCTCGCTCCATTTTGAGGTTTCTCCTCTAACCAGTACTTTCTGTTTTCTCCCTAATCCATGTGCATGCATTTCCTTGAATCCCTACTGCATTCAGTTTGAGAATTAATCTTTTATGCTGGACTTTGTCAAAAGCTTTCTGGAAATCAAAGTAAACCATGTCATATGCTTTGCAATTATCCATTCTCGATGTTGCATCCTCAAAAAAATCAAGTAGGTTAGTTAGACACTATCTCCCTTTCCTAAAATCATGCTGACTGTCTCCCAAGATACTGTTATCACATAGGTAATTTTCCATTTTGGATCTTACTATAGTTTACATGAGTTTACATATAATAGAAGTCAGGCTTATTGGTCTGTAGTTACCTGGTTTGGTTTTGTTTCCCTTTTTGTGGATTGGTATTATGTTTGCAATTCTCCAGTCTGTCGGTACAACCTCTGTGTCAAGAGACTGTTGCATGATCTTGGTTAATAAATAACTTCTTTCATTTCTTTGAGTACTATTGGGAGGATCTCATCTGGCCCAGGGGATTTGTTTATTTTAAGAGCTCCTAGTCCCTTTAAAAGTTCTGCCTCTGTTATGCTAAAGTTATTTAAAACTGGATAGGAACAGGTCGACATGTGGGGCATCCTTTGTAAAAACTTGTGAAAAGTAATCATTTAATATATTTGCTATTTTTTTTTCTCTTCGTCTATGATTTTGCCATATTTATCTCTTAGACATTTAACCTCCTCTTTGAATGTTCTCTTGCTGCTATAATATTGGAAAAAACTTTTTGGAATTGGTTTTAGCCCCCTTAGCAATGCTCATTTCTATCTTTTTCTTGGCCTTTCTAACTTCCTTTATGGTGTCCTGCCTGGAATAAACAACACCTCCAAGACTCAGGCCAGAGACGGTACTGCGGGTACAGTTTTTTATTTTTATTTTAGGGTTTTTGAATGAAGAGGCTGGAGGAGGGTCCATAGTGCTTGCATTGTGCAAAGGTGTGGCACTACACCGATGACTATGTTTTCCAGGATGGAAAGGAAGGGTTACCTACGCCCGTGGAACTGGACTGCTTGGTGGATTTTTACAGTATGCCACTCCACAGGTCGACAGGCACACAGACAAGGAGGGGATGAGCCTGAAGTCCCGTTGTGTCCAATGCCCAAGCGCCCAGAAGGGGGGAGCCCGAGCATCCAGCACCCAGAAGGGGGGAGCCCGAGTGTCTACAGCTCAAGAGGAGGCTGTGTGGTCCAGTGGTTAAAGAAAAGGGCTTGTAACCAGGAGGTCCCCGGTTCAAATCCCACCTCAGCCACTGATTCATTGTGTGACCCTGAGCAAGTCACTTAACCTCCTTGTGCTCCGTCTTTCGGGTGAGACGTAATTGTAAGTGACTCTGCAGCTGATGCATAGTTCACACACCCTAGTCTCTGTAAGTCGCCTTGGATAAAGGCGTCTGCTAAATAAACTAATAATAACAATAATAAGAGGGGTAAGCCCACGTCTCCAGCGCTCAAGAGGGTGAAGACCGAGCGTCCACAGCCCAAGAGGGGTAAGCCAGCATCTCCAGCGTCCAAGAAGGGGAAGCCTGCATGTCCAGAGCCCAAGAAAGAGAAACACCAGTCTCCAGTGACCGAGGGAGCACCGCCCCAGCCTCCAGTGACTGAGGGAGAGCCGCACCAGTGTCCAGAGACAGAGGGAGACTACCTGCTACCTGGCACGTCACCGCCCGTGGATCCCTGCCCGTCATAACAGGCTAGCACTGTATATGTTGGTAGCTGCATAGAGAATCTGTTTTTGTAATAATACTTGCTGGTTTGTTACCTAGCAACCTCAAAAAATAATGTGCTCTGATAATCTAATTTCAGATTCAAGCCTAGTAATGACAAGTTCAAACATGAATGAAGTTAAAGTTTCTTCTTGCAAGACAAACCAGTTTCACCCCTAAGCGATAACACAGGAACGACTGAATGTTATGTTAAATTTAGTATTGGTGTTAAATGATTAAAGATTAGGCTGTATGTATATAGAAAAAATAAATAAAATAAAAAAATGTATTTGGTTTTGGCCGGTTCCTATTTTTTTTTTTTTTCTATCTCAAATTACTATTTGGCTTGTGAGAAATACATATTAAATTCCCACAGTCACCAGATTTAAACACAGAAGTGGAAGACTTTTTTTAAAGAACATAGCAAAACAGGATTGCATGTTTATGTTGGTGCTGCTGGGCTTTGAAATCACGCTTTACTGATTAGCAAAGAAAATAATTTTGGGTGGAAAATAGAATTCTCTGAAAATGTGTCCTGTAATATGTTAATGACAAGACATTAGAACAAAGTGTTTCACCATACTGCCTGTAACCCACAGATAATGACACATTGCCATGCACAAATATACCCTGTAACAACAAAAAACAGTTAGACTTTGATAATCCTTTGGGCGAGATGAAGTACATTATTCTTTGTCAACGGATTATCATCAGAAAAACATTCAACCGTGATTCCAGCTCCCATGGTTTCTAAATCATTAAAAACACATATCTTATATAGTAACTCTGTGGTTTCCAATTATGAAAAAATTGAATTACAGGGAGTTACATTATTATGTGTAGTATTATACTGTAGTATAAACAGGAAAATGGAAGCACTGGTATTACAATGCCAAAGTGCCTACTGTACGTAGCACATTGTGGGGCTAATTATGTTAGGTTGTTAAATAGTTTAAATTCTCGTGCATTAATCAACCTAAATGAATACTATATGACCATTACTACATTAGATCACCAACTAAATAAAGACAACCTATTAGTTAAATAATCTCAATATTCATTCACGTTAATTAAGACCTCATCATAATCCTTTTTATTTAATGAAGTGTATAAGATCGAGGAATTACAATGAACACACAAAACACCCTCAACCACAACAAGGTAGGTTAAAATATCATAGCAGTTTATTATATAATAATACCAATGGTACAGAAAGGAAAAACTTTGAAAATCATTGTGAGGTAACAATTCAACATCGACATAAATACAGCACGAGTAAACACTCATCCCTTAAATATATATGCTTATAAATATAATTTCCCAATAATGCATTTAACTACAGTACAAGTGGAATCCTATTGCTTTCCTAACATCCAGTATTGGTTCAACATTTCATTCTAACACAGTACATGAACTCCTCTGTCTCAATCTCAGCCCAGGCTGCATGGATCTGCTAGCTGGTGATGACGTCACTCTGCTGACAGTTCCCTCAGCTCAACTACACAGACAGTGGCCTTGCGTTTCCTGCTTACAGGCAATATAACCCTAGTGTAAGGCAGCGGGTTGTGTGAGACAGCAGGGAGGGGGTTAAAACCTCCCTGAAGAAAAAATGGCACCTTTTTGTATTTAATTGTTTTGCTTTTTAGTTAATTAGTTTTTGTTAATTGTTTTATTGTTTAGTTTAACTGTTTTATTATTTAATTATTCCCTGCACCTGGGCAGTAATTTAGAATTGCGACCAGGTGCAGGGAATTTAAGAGGAACAGTCAGTTTACTCAGGGCTGCTGAGTAGAAGGAAGCAGAAGAGAGGTGCTTTGCTTCCGAGCAGTCATAAAAGAAGTAAGTGCTGTGTTAACCTGTGTGGTTTTGGTTTGTGTTCCGTGGTGCTAGGTAAACGGCTTAGCCGTCCTGCAAGTTAGTCAGGGAATAACCTGTGTAGTAAGTACTCCAAAACGGAGTTAGGTTTTGTTTTGTGTTTATTTTGTATTTATTAAAAATAGCGCATGCGCGCTTGAAAATCCATTCCTGTGTGTGTTGGGTCAGTTTTAAAGGGGCAATGAACCCAAGTGGAAGCAGCTCGGTTACACCTAGTTAAACACAATGCATCTATCACTTACATCCAAAACCAACCTTGTTCAATTACAATTCCTCTAATAATATATCACAGCTAATGCTGGACTACAAGTGTTTAATAGCAATTACACAAGTATATTTTCAAACAAGCACTTCATATGACAATATGAGTTAAGCAGCTTATTTACTTCTTAACAAGGTTCAAACAAGGCTTTTCATACGCGCATTAAAAGCACAGATTAAGATAACTATTTTATCAATTTTTATGTGTTGCGGTTACAATGAATTACTCTAGTTCCACAAGGGAAAAGTAATGAACTTTATACTCAACGATTCCTTGATGTAGACCAAAAGTCCGTAGAATAAATCTTTCGTTGTAGTTCAGTTTTCACTTCGTTGCAACAAATCTTCAAGCCCAAGTTGGGGGCTCCTTTATCTTCATAACCCAAGGTGGGTTTTCTGCACACTTTCCATGTGTTCTTTTATCTTCTTTCTTTGATTGATTTACCCATAGGTAGTCGCAGTCTCTCAAGCTGTTGTGTTTTACTGCTGAAACAGAAGCTAGTTAAAGCCGGGAATGGTTCTTATTGACACGTAGATAAACTGACTCACAGGCGCCTCTTTCCTTCCAGCAAGAGAACTTTCTTGGACATTCGTTTATTGCAGGGTACAGAATCTTCTTGCAGTCAAGAGGTATAAAACTTAACGCTATCTTCTCTTATGGAGCCATGTTTGACTCGGAAACCAATTCGGCAACCAAATCGGAAAACAATTCAAAGTTCTCGCTGCAAGTTACCAGTTCTTATAGGCCTTTCAAATAAAAGGTCTATACATTTTCTTACCCCTTTCTTCCATTGTGTTGGACAATGTGTTGCCTCACACTGCATGGGATGACTATATTATATAATTATGACTTCCTTCTGCTGTCTCCAGCTTTCGTTTCCTCCATAAATTCTGATTGGATGCTCCTCTCTATTTACGATCCTGTAGAGGCCTTTTGTGTCGGGTTCAGTTAAAGTCCACTGGCCCGAGGTTCGCTACCCCTTCCTTTGTGCTGGGAGCTCAGAAGTTGCTCCAGTTAATAGTTCACACGCAGCCCTGCATACTGTGTGCTCAAGAATGAGTCGAAAAGATTAGTTCAGATATGTACTTATATCAAAAATTGTTATTAATTCCAGGCAGATGTGCCTACAGAATGGAAAGAGTAGTCAGTACAAGACTCTCAAGAGAGCCTGGCTCTTTCCTACAGTGGTTAAGGTCTGGTGGTGAGCAGAGCAGGTACCAGGTTCACAACCAGGTCTAAGTGTGCATTGGGTTGCCTCACCTCACCCTGGGTCTGTGTAGGATGCAAGCACCCTCTGGAGACCACAGTGACACATACATGTAAATCACTGAATCTGCTTTCCAGGCACACAGCACTTCTTTTCCCTTGAAGACACTGTAGGGAGCTGCAATGGTATTAATGTAATGCAAATAAAACATCCCCCAAATCCACAAGGAGGGGTATCTATTACCGGGTCAGTTCAGTATCAGCAGACAGTAGAACTAAGAACACTATAGACTAAGAACACTGTATACAGTTCACAGATATTATAAATTATTAATATAAAGATATTATTATTATTATTATTATTATTATTAAAGCATAATTATGGGGTGCAATGAAAATTCAAACTGAGGTTTAAGTCTGTACACAGCAGCATTATGTTCTGTATAATGTATTGGTGGAGACAAACTATTTACATGAACAAGGACTGGCTTTGGTCTCATCATCAGTCTCCATTAGGTAATACAGTATAGCTCATATATTGGAGAAACATACCTTTAAACGGCTTTACTAAATTTACTTATAGAACATCCAACCCATAAACATGCTGCCCAAATGTAATCAAGCCCATATCTAAGTGCGAAAAGAATTTAAATCAATACAAAATTGTATTGGAAAAGTGTAATGGAAAATATTTATTAAATGACTATTCTGATCAAAGTATTACATGATTGTTTATTTTTTGAAGTGTTCTACCCACCAAGGTGGAGAGGCATTATTGTAATGCTAGCATTATCAGGTAATTTTGGTTAATTGGTATGAGCACATTTTTGTATTATTGCACAGTGCTTGAAAGTTGTTTGTTCCTTGTGTAAGATTTTTTCCCCCCTTTGTTCTTTGTGTAAGATGATAGCAATTTCTGAATTTGTAGGTTACACATTTTCATAGTAACAGTCTCTTAAATTAAATACAACAGTATACTGCACTGCATGACAATGTCTTTGTCATTCACATGCATTGGGAAAGTCACATTCATAACAGAGCACAGAATTGCAACGAAACGGCTGATTCTGTCAGTCAGACTGAAGCCACATATAACTGACTATTAAAATTAAAATCCAGGACCACAAAAAGTTCAAAGCCTGTGTCACCTAATAACTATAACTAGAGGTTGCACGGAGTGTACTTGGCAGAAGTTCACATCAGGGTGCCTTTGTTCCCATATATGAAGGAAAGAGTTTCTGTAAGAACTTGAAAGCCTCAACTGCAATTTCTCATGAAGCTTATTTTTTTTGTAATCAATTGTTCACTTTTTCCATCTCAAACCCTCAATAGAACTAGCTAGCCACTGATGCACATACAAGGCTGAGTGATATGTAAAATCACGAGGAATTATTTTCCTTATCACAGATAGTTTAGGACATTCTTATCCTAAATCTTTTAGTTAGCCAACTGATCTGTGATGGCAATTATTCTGCTGTTCTTAGTCCTGACACCAGAGAAAATGTACTTGTAACATTTCACTTTCTGCCTTGATGCTTGCCTCCCATTGTCCTTCTCTTAGAGTTACATAATGTAATACACTTCAATGTTTGCAAGGATTTCTTTTTTCAACAGCAAGATTTTATTCCAGTAACTAAATGTAAAAACACGATTTTAACACTGACTCCCTTCCCTTAACTCTGTTTAGAACTCACAATGCAAGTCAAGAATAAAATTCTCTACATTGTAAAAATCAGCATTCTTTGCCATGTCTGTAAAGGTTAATTTTCTCTAGTTTTCTCGTACAGTACTAGTTAAAAATATCCTTGTCGTAATGGAAACATCTCTGCCATATGCAGTCTACTGCCATATGCCATCTACTTTTTTTGTCTTAATCATTTACTGGGAAAGACCATTTTATTATATTAGTTGTAGAGTATGAAAACATATATTTATAGGACATGTATAATGCCAATACATATTGTGATGATCTGCGTTCCTATCACAGGCTTTGCTTCAATCAGACACTTGACAACCAGATGCAAGGAAACGCCGTAGCGTGTGTTTATTATTTACACACTGAAAAAGAAAATAAAGAAAACAAAACCTAACCCAGTCTTGGGCCCTGACTAAACAAATCATTCCCTAACTAATGACGGGGCAGGCTAAGCCTGTTACCTCGTCTCCAAAACCCAAATCGTAATCCAAATACCTTTCCAAAATGTCGTTAACCAGTTCTCACAATATTATTATTTTTCCTCTCGTTTCACTCTCCCACTCTCCCACTCTCCCACTCTCCATCCCAGCTCCTACCATCACCCTCACCAAAACACTCACAAAACAGACATTTTAAATGGTAACCAATTAACATTAAATAATTGACTAATTAATTTGAACTGGAGCCAGCCTTGACTCCACTGGCTTCCACCTGGTCCTAGTGTCCCCCATGTATTTTCTCTGCATAATATAAAACATTTATTTGTACTTTCCTTTGTTTACTGTCCAGTTGGTTTACGTTGTCCTCACATTTGCACATTTCTTTTAACCAATCTCTCACAATATATAAAAAAATCATAATATTAGTATTTTCTCAGAGTGAGAGGCAGGGAGGGAACTGGCTAGCTGCTCCCTTTAATTTGTCATAGTGTAGCCCATACAGGTTCAGCAGTTTTCTGTTTGTTTTAGTACTGGTACTGTAGTCTTTTAACATCCATAAAATCTTGAGGCATTGTATTTATGTTGTTTTTCAGCATCCTAATATAAAGGCGTGACTTGTTGAGATGTGACAACAGGGGAAACAATTGCTTTAAAGTAACTCAAGGTACGTGGACGTACACTTATACTACCAACATCTGGAAATCGATGTGGAATTAAACTCATACACTGTCATGTAAGGTAATGGCACTTACATGAAGTACTGTACCAGTTTTTGAAAATACATGCCTATGTATGTTCATGAAAAAGTTTACAATCCAAATGCAAGAGTTCAACAACAATATCTGTATTCTTTAGGTGAAGTAAAATAAAACTAAAGCGCATCAGCTTTTATTGAAGACATTCATTGTGGAAACACTGTGGAAATAACGTGGATTGCATTAATTAACTATCCATGGTAAAATCAACACCTACAAGTATTAGTTACTAATAAATTAGTAAGTTGTGGAAACCTTATCTGAGCCTTATCACTAATACATTTTTGTTATCCTGCTGATGCAAAAATAAAGACACCAAAAAGAATAATAAATAATGCGTACACAAACATCTCTGAACTTCCCAAAATATAGGAATACAGTTGATTTAGAATGTTCTTAAACCAGTTCATCTATAGCCCTAAAAGGCAATTCCATTCTTTGCTTCCAGAATCACCTCTCCTATTCTTTATTCCATGTGTGTTTATTGAAGTACAAGGAGGTGAATAAGGTTGCCACAGATTTCAAAGTAGTTGTTATCACATCAGGCATTTGAAATTGCATCTGTGCTTTCCAGCTCTCAGCCAGTGTTGTCTCTTTGTTTTTTAAAGGTTGCATATAAAATGCACAATCTACACCTAATCCCCAGTTCCTTCTGGGCAGATTTAGACTAAAGCACTGCTGAGAGTACATAGACACTTTGCTGGTACTTAGAAATGACTGAATTGAAAAGATGCAAGGGTACAGCAATCCAATCCTATTTCACCTGATAAGGTGAGGAAATCTTGTTAAAGAAAATTAATATACTTTATTGGCTTTAGATCTGCTAGCCATAGTCCATTATAATGGATTTATTTGTGCCTGTGACAGAATAAAACAATTTACTACCAGTGAGATTTATGATACAGTATAAACTGTCTCTCTCTCATAGTAGGACTGTGCAGGACTGGTGACCGTGTTGGTATTATTGTGGGACGGTGTGGAAGGGTGTGGGTATTCACTGACACAGAAGACAGAAGTGTGTACTTGGAAACACTGCACAGGTGCCCAGTTTTATTTATTTATTTATTTATTTTTCAAGTGATTTATTTTATCCCGCAGAGAGTGCTGTTTTCCATGGCCTGAATACCAGCAATGGTAGACAGGTCCACAGAAATACCCACAGGTAAACAGACACGCTGGCGCATTCACAGGTGCTCTGAAATACTAATAACAAAAGGCGAAATCAAAAAAAGAAGATAAAACACAGTAATCAGAAACTACAAAGAAAAGGTTCTGCACTCGCCATCGTTACCCCGCTATCAGTATTTTAATTTTCTTCTCTTTAGGTTTCTTTTGTTTTTTTCTTTTTCTGGCCATTCTCAGTCCTGGAGTAGAGCTTCCGCTAGCTCGTTGTTTCATCTTACAGGGGCAGAGCTGAGGGAGCAACAGAACGTTATTTTATAGGGCCAGAAATCCCGCCAAGGCCCGCCTCTCAGCCACTCAGAGAGAGGGAAAGCCCACACACCCTCTCTCCCACCTCTCTGTGTCACTGCCATGACTGACAGGCGGATATTGCAAGGCTGCTGACCTCTTCCTGCAGCACTATGAACGCAGAAGAGTCCCGTAGAAGCCTGGGTTACCTCTCTGATCGCAAAGAGAAGAGGAGGAATCAGCTGGTCCCAGTAACGCACACCACTACTAATAAATCTGCGCAACATGCTCTTAAGGGTCTTATTTAAGCACTCCACAAGACCATCGGTTTGAGGATGAAACGCCGATGTCCTAATGGTCTTAATTCCCAAAAGCTTACATGTTCTGCGGACAAGTCGGGATATAAAGTTGGCGCCTTGGTCGGTCAGTACTTCCTTGGGGATCCCCACCCGGGAGAAAACCTTCACAGGCTCGTTGGCAACAGACTTAGCAGATGCAGATCGGAGGGGAATGGCCTCTGGATAACGCGTAGCATAATCCAAAATTACCAATAGGTGTGTGTATCCCACCGCACTCCTTTCTAGCGGTCCCACTATATCTACTCTAATACGCTCAAACAGAGCTTCCACTAGTGGCAACAGCACCAATGGAGCTCATGGGACGGCTCTAGGGCTAGCTTTCTGACACTCCCCACAGCGTTCGCAAAAATGCCTGATGTCACCATCCAACCATGTCACGAGCCTCACTTTGGTCTTGTCCCTTCCCAAATGACCAGACAGGGGAATAGCATGAGCAAGCTGGAACAAATCCTCCTGAAAGGGCTGAGGGATGAGCAACTGATGACGCACTTCCCCAGTCTGGGGTAATTTTCCAACACGGTACAAAAGGTCTTGATTAATTTCAAAGTAAAGGTACGTGGCGGCGTGTCTGGGCTCGACCACCCGACCATTAACCACAACTGCTTGGTCAAAGAGCCTGCCCAGCACGTCGCCATGCCCTTGCTTGAGTCGGAAGTCACGGGAGGGAGCTAAAAAATCAGCTCCCATGGCTTCCAGCTCGGGATCGGGTCGGTCAACCTATAACCTGCCAGAATAAGATTGTATTTTTAGAGCATTTTACAGCACTGGACAATCCCTCAAAATTGCATCAACCACCTATCCATGGTTATTTCATTGTTATACTTTAACTCTGAATCTTAAACTGACTGCTGCATCCCCTTTGCTGACATGCCCTTTGATCCTGCAGCAATTCGTTTTTTTTATTTTATTTGTAAAGCATATTGAGATTCCTGTATGTGAAAGGTGTTAAAGAATAATTTATTGTATTTTATTGCATTGTACGTACAGGATAGCTAATGTTTTTGAGATTTTTTTTTTTATCTAAAAAGTTATCAAGCAATACGTGATATCATGTATTAGATTGTATTTCCCTGATCAAAATAAAAATGAACTGACATTTCGGATTTATATCAAAAATAGAAAACATGCAAGATATGACCATTTTCACTATTTACAGAATTGTGACAAAATGCCAGTAAATGTTTGGCAAAGGCAAGTAAATGTTATGGAAAAGGTCATATTAGGCTCATAAATATTTGTATGCCAAGAATTCTGGCCCTTGTAACTGGAACAACTCAGGTGTGTAATGTTGGAATGTGTGCAGTATGTGCTATTTTTAATATCTTTAAAATAACTCAAACTTCCATGCATTCTTTATTGTTATGCAAGTTTGGTTGCATTTGCTATACTAGAGTTAGACATATAAAGATGCATTATAATGGAGCACTGTGCCTTTACGAAATTAATCATTTGGATATAGAGAAGGTGAAAGGTCGGCGATGGGAAGTGGAGAAAAAGAGTATGTGTTACAGAAACAAAAACAAGAGAAAGAACAGAAAATCTAGCTAAAATGAAAAAGCTTAACAATGATACACCTTGCTTATTAAAAAGTTAACTCGTACCAAGGAAAAATAAAGTTGCAACAAAGAGAAGAAAACGGACGTGTGAGTGTTTCTTTTAAGGGTGCAACACTATGCTCTTGCTTTTTATGTTTGCAGTAATTCTGAATATGATGTCTTTTGACTAGTTCACAAATCATTCTGTTCTAGTTGCTTGTGGCTAGATCAGCCAAAGTGCCTTTATATTAATAAGCACCAGCTCCACCTACAGTACGGCTGTGTATTGCTAGTAATAGAAACTTGAGCCAAAGTGACAGCTCACTAGATGACGTTAAGTTACATTTATCTATAGAATGCAACTAGAACCAAACAGCAACTCCTTAGCTACGTGTACATCAGGAGCTAATCCAAGTGCTCATTGTATCTTAACAGTGTAATGCTAATTATTCTCCAGATGCATTCAGATGCTCCTGTTTCCTTTTTCAAGTACAGTATAGCTGACAATGTACCAAATAATGATCTGCAGAACATTGCTTTGATTTGATTGTTCCAGTCAATTCTCCAGGTTCAGGTTGAATCCCAAGTAAACTGGAGAATTCTGGTAACACCTGGGAAAAAAAGAGTTTACATTACATGTCAATTAGATAAGCAGTTTTCTTGATAAATGTAAAAGTCTTAAACGTGTTACAAGTAAGGAAGGTAGTAAAAGCTAACTTTCAGAATCGTTTTTGTTTTCCTTAAGTCAGGAGAAGGCTCTTGGAGACAGGAGACAGCTTTTTCACTGACTTTTTAAAATTTTAAGGAGAGAGAAGAAGAGTAGATTAATAACAGCATTAATCACATACAGAAAATTAATAACAGCGTTGGCAGTTGAAGAATCCAGGGAGGCAACTCACTGTTGTAGAGTTTAGCTTGAAAGTTGTTTAGATGACACACATAGGAAGCACTATCTGACCAGCGTTATTAACAAAGACAACCAATGAACATGAGTGTCGATCAGCAGGGTCTCAGAAGTGATCAGTTTTGACACACAAGGTCACAGCCTGCCTCATATTCATTCAGTGTGTATTCAGTGTGAGAAACAGATTACAATATCAAAGGCATTGATCACATCCTTGACTACAGAATCCGTTAGAATTTAGAAACATGAGAGAACAAGTATGCTTTAGTAGGAAGGCTGGGGAAAAGCCAACAGGTTCTGACATTTGAAACATTTAAGCCATGAACAGTTCTGACAGTTTTCCTTACTTTCAGAAATTTCAGAAAATGTTTCTTTTTCTGCTGTAATGAGAAGATGTCCTTTCTGTCTTCTTGCCAAACGAGGTCTGGAGGTGGACTAGCAGCTTCTAAACACATTCCTTGCAGAAGAACCTCGCTCATAGTCATTTCAGGGAGAAGAGGGTGGATGGGGGTTCCAGATTCCTCTAAAATTTTTAAGATGTACAAGTCTAACACACTAGACCAGATATAAAAAACATGTATAATAACAATATTTACATTCATATAGTACTATTCATGCATTTACTGTGCATAGTAAATGATTAAGTAAATTGCAAGTGGTATGGAGTTCAATCTATAGTTGAAAGGACATTTCATCAGCCAGACAGTGTTTAAACTGGACAAAGACTGATATATTTTTGTATCGAATGTTTGGTAAAGTCTAACCAGGTCTGATAGTTTTTTTGAAGGCCACACAAACACCTTCCCATTGCCCCATTAGTCTTTCCAAGAAGAATGATATACGATAATCTACAAGTGGGATGTTAACAACCTCTTATAATGATTTTCCAAAATCTGTGATTTTATTGCTTGAACAACTGGTTAAAACAGACATATCTGATGAAGCCTAGCTGAACAGCTGTCTCCTTTACGCAGCAGCCCCCATTAATAATAAATCACATGGCTCATGGGAGAGTTTGAAAGGCTCTCTATAGTTAAAGTCTGCCTCCTCCCTTTGCTACTGCCTGTCACTCAGTGAGAAAATACCACATCTGTAGAATATTTATTTTTAATATAAACTGTACCAGAAACACCTAAAGGGATGGCTGGATAATAAAGGGACAGAAGAGTTTATAAAGTGAGCATTTTTAAGTTTACCTGCCTTGTCCCGATATAATTAACGCACTCAGCACAAACAAAAGCGGCTTCAGACCTTTACTTATTGTTTCTTCAGAGTTGACTTTGCAGCCTCTGAAGCAGTGCCCTCAATAATATATACAGTAGTATAGGCCTACTGTACATTGATCCCTTGTTATTTCACTGCCTGACTTACACATCAAGAAATTCTTAAATGTTGAAAATAGACCTCATATCGTATAGTACATGTACAATTTACTGTTGCGATTAATTAAATTTGTGATTTGAGTCAATATTACTATCAAAACCCGTTTGTTGGAAATTGAACAAAAAGATAAAAGATTTGGTGGGAGAAAAAAAACTTGATAACCAACAAACATTTCAGTTAAAAAAAAAAAGAAAATTGGCTGGTATACGAGGCAGAGATGAAGAAAATGAAACCCTGGGCTACCAATTTGGGCTATCAATTTTTTTTTTTCTGTATACCCCTCAATTACTGAATTGTGAAATAATGAGTAAATTAACCTCAACCAATAACAATAGGTTTCACAGAATTTATTGTGGTCAATGTGTACTGAAGCGAAATCCTAAAACAATATTTTAAAACTACTGTGGCTTGTCCATTTTAACATTTGCTCACTAAATTATAGTGTGACAAACACTAAAACCCATGGGAGCATTAAAAGGCTTTATGTAACGAGTCTTAATGTGTTTCGTTGTTAACTACATATTGGCAACAATCTAACAAACCTAACATTCCACTGAAGTTCAAGGTTACTTTTTTTAACAGAAATAATAATCATTAGCTTAGAGCAGGGGTTCCCAACTCTGGTCCTGGAGGGTCGGTGTCCCTGCTGGTTTTTGTTCCAGCTGTACCATAAATTACTTAACTGGATCAATTAAGCACTGTAGAATACAGCTGGAACAAAAACCTGGAGGGACACCGACCCTCCATGACCAAAGTTGGGAACTGCTGGCGTAGAGGAATGGAGAAACAACAATAAAATGAGTTTTAAGATAAAAACTGAAAATATGGAACACCAAATATAATTCTCTGTATATCATGACCTTTTACCACACCCACCATAACCTTGCAAACACATACTGATAGAAAGACTAAAATGTGATCTTTATGTTTAACAGGTGTATATCCTAGTAATGTGTTTAATTGCTTATGAAACTGGCTGTTGTCCCTAACAACCTTCTTCCACACATGGTTAGTTACTGGTTAAGGGCCTTAGTTACAGATTTATGAAGATTTCAATTTTCAGTGCTGCTAATTGCTCTTCTTCTTTAGTAATTATAAGTAAATGCATCATTAAAATGAAATGCATGTTGCCCTGAGTCAACTTTCTAATAATTTATGTTATTTTACCATACTGCGTGTTTCAAAGCTCTAACAGGAACAAGCACTACCAGCACTGTAGCAACAAGTCGGTAAAGAAAGTTATGTGAAGGGATTTATTTTCAAAACCATTTTATTTAAAGATACAATATAAAACAGAATGCTTGTAAAACAGTGAGTGGGACTTTTATCTGTATGCTATTCATGTGTCATTGCTATTTGATCAACAGGATACTGAAGCTGGATTGCAGTCTTATTTAGTTTTATTGCGCCTTTCACATAATTGTCATGTAAACTATCAGCTCCTTGGTATTCTGAACAGCATTTTTTAAGCTGTATTATTGTTTACTGTTTATTTGAAGATATTCTTTTTTCTTCATCAAGTTGACACAACAGATGAACAAAGATGTATTGTTCTTAGTCACTTGGACAGCTGGTAATTGTGTACCATGATAACACTTATTGATTTGTCTAAGTAGCTGCTTGTGGCTAAATAATAAACATGGGTTGCACACATAAAAATCTAAAATATGATTATGTCAAAATGATAACAAAGGTCTCTGAGATGATTGCTTTTAATATTGGATATCAAATGATTTCGCAAGGATGCATTTATGATGGCAAACCCGATAGATCAATTCCAGATTGCCACAACTTCATAATATTGTGACAGAGATTATATGGCAGGTAAGCCATGACGGTTACACTACAGACCAATTACTTTTGATCAAAATGCAACTCACCTTTGATGTAACATGCATCATGTTTTGCATTCTCCAAGATTTTACACCTAGCCTGAATTACTGCAAGTCAGAAAGTAGAGCTTTTTTATCACTGAGTCCCCAACCCTAGCTTCAAATGCTTGAGAGGCGCTATACAAATCTGTAAGAGGGCATGTAATAATAGGTGCTGTGGGACTCTGCTGTGAGAGATTGGAGAGACACAGGTTGTAGTTGACACGCCACAAAACAAAACAAAAACACTGGGTAAAAACACAGCGGGTAAAAACACAGCTAATGAAACAAAAACTAGCCAAAAAAGTGGCTGAGCTCTGCTCTCGCTATAAGGGGGCACACACTTGAATAGATTAGGTGGGATTAAAATCCACTAAACTAATCCCTATTCTTGAATTCAAGGATCCCGTTTAGACACACAGTGATCCTCGGTTGCGCGTGGTCTCATACTTGGTTCACTCACCTTGGTTATACACTCACTTGTGAGGCTTCACAGCCGATCCATTCACTTTGACCACCAGCTTGCTGAGAACAAAGGAACTGGCTTTCCAACTCCTTTTTAAAGTATGTGGCCATGGTTAATCGATAATCAATAAATAAATTAACGCCTGGTCACATTCCACACTTGTTCTAATTATAAAGGGGCTTCAAACCTCCAGACCTGCCATATTTAACACTTAAATGTGAACACATTGGGCCCGATTTAGCAACATTCGCAAACCCCTAAGGCAATCACAAAACACTTTTGCAGACAGCGCACCAAAATTAGGAGCATGTGTGAGCAAACAAACTTTGCCAACGTATGTGATTTAGCAACCATGTTTTAGTGCCCACCCGGCATGTAAGCATTAGCGCTGGACATGGGCTGAACTTTAGGGGAGTGTCCTCATTTACATACAAATGTAGCGATTTAGCAAACCATCAACAACGTTAGCATTTGCATTTCAATTGACATGTGAAAACCAGGTCTAAACTGCGCAAATTACATGGTTGACTATAAATACTGCTGAAACTACCAGGGAAGCAGATAAAGAAAAGAGAGAGAGAAAAAAAGAAATAAAAGAAATATGGAGTGTGCACTGGATTTCTACAGTACATGGCCAGACAAAGAGAGAGAGGAGGAGGAGACGTCCCCAAATATTTAGAGGTCATCTGTCTTTTCTGAGCCTGTCTGACACACAATGTATGCAGCACTTGTGCCTCAACACACAAACAATCACTGACATCTGCCCACTGCTTTAGGCTGATCTGGAAAGAGAATTCATCCATTACCCTGTCTCTCATGAGCTGCAACAAAATACAAAGCAGGGTTTTCTTGGGAGGTATGGGTTTCCTGGTGTCCTGGGAGCCATCGATTGCACACAAGTGTAGCTATGTGCACCAACACAGAATAGTCACCTCTACATACATTGAAAAGGGACCTATTCTGTCAACGTGCAAGAAGTGTGTGATGCCAACAACTACATCACAAACGTGTATGCAAACCATTCTGGCTCTGCTCATGACTTGTTTATCCTCGCTAATTTGCAGGTTGCAGCTGCGTTTCAGTGGGATGACAGTCTGAGAGGCTGGTTGATAGGAGACAACGGGTATCCACTGAAGCGGTGGCTACTGACACCGCTGCTCAACCCCACGACCCCTGTGCTCATACTGTAATTGAGCGAACATTTGGAATCCTCAAAATGTGATTCCGATGTTTGGATCTCTGGGGGAATACTACACTAAAAAGACCTAGGAGTTTATGTTGACTCAGAAATGTCTTCATCTAGACAATGTGGGGAAGCTATAAAAAAGGCCAACAAGATGCTCGGATGTATTGTGAGAAGTGTTGAATTTAAATCAAGGGAAGTAATGTTAAAACTTTACAATGCATTAATAAGACCTCACCTAGAATATTGTGTTCAGTTCTGGTCACCTCTTTACAAAAAGGATATTGCTGCTCTAGAAAGAGTGCAAAGAAGAGCAACCAGAATTATCCCAGGTTTAAAAGGCATGTCGCATGCAGACAGGCTAAAAGAATTGAATCTATTCAGTCTTGAACAAAGAAGACTACGCGGCGATCTGATTCAAGCATTCAAAATTCTAAAAGGTATTGGCAATGTTGACCCAGGGGACTTCTTTGACCTGAAAAAAGAAACAAGGACCAGGGGTCACAAATGGAGATTAGATGAAGGGGCATTCAGAACAGAAAATAGGAGGCACTTTTTTACACAGAGAATTGTGAGGGTCTGGAACCAACTCCCCAGTAATGTTGTTGAAGCTGACACCCTGGGATCCTTCAAGAAGCTGCTTGATGAGATTCTGGGATCAATAAGCTACTAACAAGCAAACAAGCAAGATGGGCTGAATGGCCTCCTCTCGTTTGTAAACTTTCTTATGTTCTTATGTTCTTATGTACACTCCTCAGAAGGTTAGCAATATCATGCTGAATGGTTGTGTCTTACATAACATACAGTGCCTTCGAAAGTATTCGGCCCCCTTGAACTTTGCGACCTTTTGCCACATTTCAGGCTTCAAACATAAAGATATGAAACTGTAATTTTTTGTGAAGAATCAACAACAAGTGGGACACAATCATGAAGTGGAACGAAATTTATTGGATATTTCAAACTTTTTTAACAAATAAAAACTGAAAAATTGGGCGTGCAAAATTATTCAGCCCCTTTACTTTCAGTGTAGCAAACTCTCTCCAGAAGTTCAGTGAGGATCTCTGAATGATCCAATGTTGACCTAAATGACTAATGATGATAAATAGAATCCACCTGTGTGTAATCAAGTCTCCGTATAAATGCACCTGCACTGTGATAGTCTCAGAGGTCCGTTTAAAGCGCAGAGAGCATCATGAAGAACAAGGAACACACCAGGCAGGTCCGAGATACTGTTGTGGAGAAGTTTAAAGCCGGATTTGGATACAAAAAGATTTCCCAAGCTTTAAACATCCCAAGGAGCACTGTGCAAGCGATAATATTGAAATGGAAGGAGTATCAGACCACTGCAAATCTACCAAGACCTGGCCGTCCCTCTAAACTTTCAGCTCATACAAGGAGAAGACTGATCAGAGATGCAGCCAAGAGGCCCATGATCACTCTGGATGAACTGCAGAGATCTACAGCTGAGGTGGGAGACTCTGTCCATAGGACAACAATCAGTCGTATACTGCACAAATCTGGCCTTTATGGAAGAGTGGCAAGAAGAAAGCCATTTCTTAAAGATATCCATAAAAAGTGTCGTTTACAGTTTGCCACAAGCCACCTGGGAGACACACCAAACATGTGGAAGAAGGTGCTCTGGTCAGATGAAACCAAAATCGAACTTTTGGCAACAATGCAAAAGCGTTATGTTTGGCGTAAAAGCAACACAGCTCATCACCCTGAACACACCATCCCCACTGTCAAACATGGTGGTGGCAGCATCATGGTTTGGGCCTGCTTTTCTTCAGCAGGGACAGGGAAGATGGTTAAAATTGATGGGAAGATGGATGGAGCCAAATACAGGACCATTCTGGAAGAAAACCTGATGGAGTCTGCAAAAGATTTGTCTTCCAACAAGACAATGATCCAAAACATAAAGCAAAATCTACAATGGAATGGTTCACAAATAAACATATCCAGGTGTTAGAATGGCCAAGTCAAAGTCCAGACCTGAATCCAATCGAGAATCTGTGGAAAGAACTGAAAACTGCTGTTCACAAATGCTCTCCATCCAACCTCACTGAGCTCGAGCTGTTTTGCAAGGAGGAATGGGCAAAAATTTCAGTCTCTTGATGTGCAAAACTGATAGAGACATACCCCAAGCGACTTACAGCTGTAATCGCAGCAAAAGGTGGCGCTACAAAGTATTAACTTAAGGGGCTGAATAATTTTGCACGCCCAATTTTTCAGTTTTTATTTGTTAAAAAGTTTGAAATATCCAATAAATTTCGTTCCACTTCATGATTGTGTCCCACTTGTTGTTGATTCTTCACAAAAAATTACAGTTTCATATCTTTATGTTTGAAGCCTGAAATGTGGCAAAAGGTCGCAAAGTTCAAGAGGGCCGAATACTTTCGCAAGGCACTGTAGCTCTCCGTAATGGATGTGATGTTGAACTTACAGAGGAAAGATTACACGGTTTGAGGGAAGCAGTTGCTGAACTTGAAGCCCCAGTGGTGGAGGTTGCAGATGCTGCAAGTGCCAGGCAGGTCAGACATAGCCTCTATTTCATAAGTATTCATTCTCCAGGCTGCTAAAAAAAAATAAAAAATTGCAGCCTTGCTTGAGGGGCTTGGTCATTCACCTCAGAACGGCTGCTGGACATTTTTAATTTTTTGCGCTTTTGTCTCCTTTCTTCTTTTATTTGGGGGGGGGGGGGTTCAAAATGCCATCTCTTTGCTATTGCAGACGCACAGGTGCTTTTAAAGGGGATGCTGAATCCTCATTCTTTGCAACCTTTGTATGAACTAAATATCTTTGAATGCAATGAATATAAATGGTAATGCATTTGTAGACTTTTTTTTTTGGTTTGTTTTATTTTGACTCCAGGCTTGCTCTTTCTAGATCCTGAAGCTGACTTTGTCAGAGCAATAAAACAAGACCTGAAGCGAGAAACCAGTCTCCAGTCTGCTTTGTGCAAGAAAAGGGTCACACACACACTCAGTTAGAAAATGAAAAAACGCAGAGTACTAAAAAGGAGGGGTTACACATGCAAATCCTTTATTTATGTCCAGTAACCTGTTAGCAAGGCATGTTTGAGAATAAGCATAATAAGTACCCAAAAACCCCTTATTAAGAGGCTATACATGATATATTATGTGCTAATTAGTCACAAATAAGTACATAATAAATGCCTAATGTGTAGTCTTTAAAATACAGTGTTACCATTGTTACCATGAAGGGTTATTACCAGTTCTGATACATTATGCTTAAAGCTTTATAAAGTGAATCTACATATGTAATTGGTTTACATATCAGGGTTTAAGCATATTTTCTCACAGTATGAACGCACATTATCTTACATAATCACGTTTTTTTTTTTAGTTTTGCTTTTTGCTCGTATTGTGGTCTAGTGAACATAGATCTATAGCTACACAGTGATTAAAGTGTCGTGTTTTTTAAGTGCTGATATAAGTGTGCTGGAAAACGCATGTTTCAACCGTGTATTTAGTTTGTGGTTTAAACAAAAAAAAAAACTGGACCAATGGGGGTACTTGAGGACACAGCTCAGAAAGCTGGTAAACATGTATATCAAGACATGCATAAGCTAACACTTACAGTGTGTAAACTATTCAACAACAAAAAAAGAAAAAAAGCCATTAGAAACAGCTTTTCAAAAACAATGCATTTTCATTTACTATCACAAAAGCCTTCCATTTGATGACATCTCTGGGGGAGACAGCCTGCTGCAGAAGCAGAGCAGGGGAGAAGGAGCAAGGCAGATTCAGATTGGTTTCTATGGCTGGGTTTACATGCACATGAAAATCGACTCTACAGTCATGACTGTGTGATGTTGTCAAGCGAATACATCGACAGCAAAAGGACGTCCTTTTGGCAGCGTGACTTTAAGCGCAGGGTCAATCACTGTAAACTGGAGCAGGAATCGTGCTTGTGGCTCACAAGAGTTCAGCAGTCAGGATTGAGTTCTTCTGACTTAATATCACGTAATCTGCAGCAGAAAGGCCATACAAAACACACACACACACACAAAATGTACATTTATGGCCTAATTTAACACTACAACCAGCGCAGTTATACTCATACCTACAACCGCCAACAGCAGGCATTATCACGTTACATTTTAAACATCATCAATATTAAAATGAAAGACAAACTATTGGATACAACTCAAAAGCTTTATTCAAGCACATCATATCAAACATCTGCACAGCCGAAGCACCGTATTTAAATGAACAATTAAACATAAAAAGGGTTCATTTTCTAACTTACCACATATAAAGCACTACTTAAAAAAATAAAAACAAAAGTAGTTTTTAATCTAAAACGAAAGTAACATATGATTTATCCTGCATGTGTGTCACTCGCAGCACAGAATCCAAGTTGAGCTGCTGCAGCCTGCAGCTTTGCAGTTTTCTGATTGAAATGTTTCTGCTGAAGCGCTGTGACTAGCTTCAAGATGAAATCTCTCCTACTGATATTTTCCCTGGTGCATTTCTTGTACAAAACAAAGGAACTGATGGCTAGGTCCAGCAGAGATAACAGCCTTGTATATATATAAAAAAATAGAATATTGTAGGTTATATTCAAAATAAAAACATATTGTAAAAGGCGGTTCTAGTGTTAATTAAATTTAACTTTTAGATGTTCCACAAACACACACACACACAAATATAAATTCTAAGTAGTAAAAGCGTGCGTGTGCATGTGTGTGTTGGAAAGTAGCTAATGCGCGGCGTAATTCAGAATATGCACGACAACACGTGAATTAATTTCTCTTGTTAAATGTTTTTCTCTTCATGTCAACGCATGAAGCTCTCCTCACGATATTCAGAGTCGTTCTTTTCCTACTTAGTAAGCAGACACAGACATTTAAATATCCCCTCCTCTAAATGACTATGAATTGAGTAACCTGCATTGGTACGGCAGATTTTTTTCCTAAATCAGAACTGCATGGCAACGCAAAGTACGGCAAACATGTCGTGAGGAAAACTGTCATGACTTGTGCATGTAAACACTGCCTTTGTTAAGAATTACATTTACAGGTACATTGTTATTTCTGGCCATTTTTTTTTTACAAAACTGCTACAGGTTTAATTCCTCGGTTGCTTTGGTATTGATGAAATGATTAGCAGTAACGCAGAAATAACATGAAAGCCTGTTGTGACATTATGTACAAGAGTTGTTGGAATGCACCGTAAATAACACTGTCTGATACAAAGATTGTCACCTGTCATTCTACATCATTTGCATAGTAATTCATCATATTTGTAAGGAACAAACTAAAACAAACTGCTGTCAATACATCCCTATTAAGGCACCATTGTTAAATGGCTGATACAAATGGGTCTAGCATTTCAATCAAAGCACAGCATCAAAATTTAATGACAGAGCTGCCCCATAACAGCATGATATATATTGTTCCAAATTGTTTCGAAATTATTAGCAAAATATAACAATGCAATTCTCAGAATTAAACTGTTTAAAAGCGGCACCCCATTCTTACCAACCCAATGGTACAAACAGTGAACACATTCATTTTCCAATGAATAAAGATAATTTTACAACTATTGTATACTATCGGCCATGGTGTTTACCAACACTGTTTTGTACACAGATTTGAAACACCAAAACAGTGTTATGCCTTTTATAATACTAGTGCCCAGTTAACAGTGGCTGGTTAACAGTGTTCGCTTGCTCGCCAAATCCCGAGTCTTGTATTAATGAACTGCGCTTCCCTTCTTCTGGGTGATGTGCGTTTCATTTCCCCCCTCTCACGTGACACTGGCACATCAACAATGCCGTTCATCTGTAGTGTAAAGGAATATACCCTAGAAAGTGTCCTGAGGGCATCAGAAGATTCTAGGGCATTTGTCATTTACCATTTACTCCCACAGCTCAGCAACTCTACGGAATCAAGCCACCCTGTCCCTAACCCAACCCCTGCCCTAAAACCTAACCTCAAACCCAATACGTAACCATAAACCTAACCATTAAGAATCATCTGATGCCCTCAGGACACTTTCTGGGGGCTTTTCCTGTGTGCTGCCCGTTCATCCCATCTTTTTAATTGGCTGAAGCCGGGCTGTGCTCGATCAGAAATGCGAGCGCCCAAATCCGCATTGCACATGCGCAGTAGCAGCCAGCCGTCAGCCAGGACCGGCTATGACTAGCTTAAAAATGGCTGAACGGAGCGCAGCCGGTTAGCGAACACTGTGATCAGCGCACATGTACCAAGACATACAACAGCTATAAACATGAGCAGCACGACTTAAGTCTCTTCTCAGTCTTGCAGTGTGTGTTACTTTGCAGAGAGAAATAAATAAACGGTTTAAGTTATTTAAATATTAAAATACAAGTATAATTATCTTTGTCTAACTTTAAATATTTAAATGTCCGTGTCTGCTTACTAAGTAGGAAAAGAACGACTCAATATCGTGAGGAGAGCTTCATGCGTTGCTATGAAGAAAAACATTTAACAAGAGAAATGAATCCCACGTGTTGTCGCGCACATTAGCTAGTTGTTTGTCTGGATACTTATTCCAACACACACACACACACATAGAATATAAAATGTAATTTCTACACGTTTTACTACGTACAATTTATATTTGTGTGTGTGTTTGTGGAACATCTAAAAGTTACATTTCATTAACACTAGAACCGCGTTTTACAATACATGTTTTTATTTTGAATATAACCTACAATATTCCATTATTATATACAAGTCTGTTGTTATCTCTGCGGGACCTACCAGCCATCAATTCCTTCGTTTTGGTAGGAGAGATTTCATCTTGAAGCTAGCCACAGCGTTTAAGCAGAAACATTCTGTGCTGCGAGTGACACACGCGCAATATAAATCATATGTTACTTTCGTTTTAGATTAAAAACTACTTTTGTTTTTACAGTTTTGTATGTGCATATACCTATTTACACACTAGTTTCTTTTGAAATGTTTATTTTATAGTTTTTCATTTTTTGAAGTAGTGCTTTATATGTGGTAAGTTAGAAAATAAACCATTTTATGTTTAATTGTTCATTTAAATACGGCGTTTTGCTGTTGGCAAAGGTTTGTAGATTGCTGGTACACCTTGTAGAGACGTCTTGGTTACACACACACACCAGACAGACAATATTTATTTTTCCATCGTCAAATTTCAGTTGACAAATCGGGGCGCAAGACGTTCAAATAGATCCTGTGAAAAAGCTTTAAAAAAAAAAAAGTGTATGGGGAATAGTTATACAGAACTGGAAACACTGGTTAATCATTACATTGGAATATTATTGGACAGATTAATATATACTGCTTGTTTGAAAGAGATGCCATGTGTAAGGTGAAATGGCAATTATTATGAAGTGGATGGACACCTAAATAATCTTTTAATTATTTAATTGTACTCACACATTGACTGCACATGCACACATAATGCAATTAATAAATACAAGTGGCATATATGTTGGTTTAAAATCTCAATGTGGCAGTTGATTTATATGCTGTTAACCTGTCACGATTGTGTATAATAATACGATATCCTGTGCCAATCCAAGGATTCATCTCAGATTCTGCTGCATTAACAAAACAAATCGATCGTAGATCAGACGATTAATCGATCAATAGAAGTCAAGATTAAAACCCTGCATAGTAATTAAACCATGTATATGCATGTGTGTAGATAAACTATGCTTGAAATATGTATGCATAGCTCAGGTATTGTTTGTAATATTGTATTGAAAACAACAACAACAACCTAGAATACATTTTGATTCAACTGATCTATTTTTACGCAGCATTGTTTAAACGTGTATTAATAATGTTTATGTACATTTATAGAGGAGCGTGGGGTGAAATTAGGGTTGCCAACTCAGAATGAAGCTATTCCGGGAGATTTTTTTTTCCCAACATGACTTAATGTCATTAATTGTGCTGTTCAACCCGTTCACAATATCAAGCCATCATTTTATTATGTGTGGGTGTAAGAGTGTCATTGGTTAAAACATTATATATATATATATATATATATATATATATATATATATATATATATATATACACAGTACCAGTAAAAAGTTTGAGTACACTTGCTGGAAACTACGTTTTTTTCATAATTGACAATGTTTTACGTCGTATACGTTTCTGTAAATACTTGAAAATGAAAACACATGTTACAATATACAAAACAAAACAAAACATAAGGAGTATCAAAGCAATGTTCAAGAAAATTGAAAATTGTCTCTAAATCTTGGATTCCTCAAAATAGCCACCCTTTGCCTTAATAACAGCCTCACAAACATGAGGCATTCGGTTAACAAGTTTCAGCAGGAAATCACCCGACATGTCCTCCCAGCTCTTCTGCAGCAATTCCCAGAGATGTAGGGCACTTGTGGGTAGCTTTACTTTGATTCTTCTGTCCAGTTCGTCCCATACAAGTTCTATGGGATTGAGGTCTGGAGACTGGGCAGGCCAGGTCATTAGATTGAGTTGTCCTTCACTTTCCTTCTTCGCCAGATAGTTCTTGCACAACTTTGAGGTGTGTTTAGGGTCATTATCTTGCTGAAGAATGAAGGACTGCCCAACTAGCCGTAATCCTGATGGAATGGCATGCCTCTGAAGTATGCTATGATAGCCATGCTGGTTAAGCTTGCCATGGACTTGGTAAAGATCACCAACTCTGTCACAGCAAAGCAACCCCAGACCACGACACTGCCTCCTCCATGCTTGACAGTGGGAACCACACATGCAGAACTCATGCGCTCACCGTCTCTGCGTCTTACAAATACTCGGCGGTTGGACCCAAATATTTCAAATTTTGACTCATCGGTCCATAAGACCGACTTCCACTCCGGTTTCTGTGTTTTTTGGCCCAGCCAAGTCTCTTCCTCTTATTCTGCACTCTTAACAATGGTTTCTTTGCAGCAATTCTTCCAGTTAGGCCAGCTTCACGCAATCTCCTCTGAACAGTTGATGTTGAAACATCTGTACTTCTAGTAGCATTTAGCTGAGCTTGTATTTCAGGGGCAGTTAATTGCCGGTTTCGCAGACTTGTGACTCGAATGAACTTGTTCTCTGATTCTGAGGTCACCCTTGGCCTGCCTGACCTTGTTCGGTCCTCATGAGTGCCAGTTTCTTCAAATCGTTTGATGGTCTTGGTCACAGCAGTTATAGACACTTGCAAAGTTCTTGCAATTTGTCTTAAAGATTGACCTTTATTTCTTAAAGTAATTACAGACTGTCTTTTTTCTTTGCTTAACTAAGTGTATTTTGCCATTTTCTGCTCCCTTACATTCAGGAATGACAAACTTGTGCCTATGCTACCTATATTTATAGTAATCATGGACCCTCACCTGTTAACAATAATTGGTGACAAAAGGTTAATTAGGTAACATGCTAGTTAACTCGGAGAACATCTAACAAAGACATTTTTATACTTAGGCCAGTGTTCTATATATATAACGATATACCACCGTTATGAATCTTGAATAAGAAATATTGCAAAACTAGGTTAGCTCAATAATGTATTAGTTAGCTAACGTTACTATTGATATGATATTACCCGACCTTGAGTATTAGTTTGCTAGCTACAGAGCAACAACAAAGAATAGCTTTAAACTTTAAAACTTCATACTTACATTAACTATAATTAAATGCTATGTTGTTTTTACCTTAAAGCTGGGTCGCCTGCTGAATGTCGTTGCCCTCAGCTTCCTTCCTTTTAAATCTGTATTTCAGCTGGCCTCTTGCTGCTCTAAGCAACTCTGGGTTCTTTTTTAAGAACTCATGAAAGTCTGCACAGGACGTATTGAAGTTCAATTGCACCTGCAGCTCTGCTTTCACAATGCTATCGCTCAGTCTGTTTCTGTCCTTGCTCCACAGTTGTGCCATTAAACTGAAAATTCTCTCACAGTAGGCATTGGATACAAGAATGGAAAGTGCGAAAGAGACCAATTTCAACATTTGGCTGTCACCACTCTCTGGCATTTGTCTGAAAACCTCCAACCATCTCTGATCTATTTTCTGCTCCTTTGAGACAATTTCTTCTCTTGATTGCTGTAAAACACAGTAGTCATCATACAGCTTGTCAATGTCAATCTCGATGCAGTGCTGTAACAAGAGTCTCAAAAACTGACCATTTCGTGCTCTCTTCTTTTCTTTAGTTTTCAACGGAGGCCTTAGTTTTCAACGGAGGCCTTCCATGACACCGTGCAGTTCTGTGCAGCTGACATTGGTACATTCCAGTTTTTCACAGCATCGTGAAACATTCCCATCAGGTTGTGCAGAAAGTAAACATAACAAAAGAGGGAAAGACTTGTGTTCTTCCTCACTAAATGCTTCCCACATCATCTTGACACATTTTTCTTCCCCCTCTGACAAGAAAATGCCTTCAATGCTGACCAGCTTTGTAGTAATCGTTCAATAGCGGGCAGAAGTGACAGCCACCTTGTTGGTACGTGCTGAAGCACATCTTTGTATTCCATTTCAACAAACTCGAAAAAGGACATAAGAGACTCTGTCTTCTTGGCCGAGGAGGAAAACTCGCTGTATACTTTGAAGTCAAGTGTTTCTATGTCAAAACTCAACCCTTGATGACATAGAATGTATTCTACTGTAACCATGTCGATTTTGCGAAGCTCATTTTTAAATGCATTTTCTTTACACCATTCGTCGTTAAAACAGCAAAAAAAATGATTTTTCACTGTGCTACTAATGCCCCTCACCACCATTCATGATTTTCTTTTAACTGTTAACTAAATAGCTGTTGTAATGTTTCTAGCGCTCGGTAATGACAACGTTCATGAGCGTACGTGCGTGTGATGATAGCACTACCGGTTTACATTACCTATTGTTGTGTTTCAGGGTAACAAACAAAAGCCAGACGACCGCAGCAAGATCTCATTCACATCTTTAATAATTTAACGTTAGGAAACCACAACACAGCCCCGAGCCCTATTGGCTCACACACGCAAGGGCACATCTACATACACACTGACCAATCGCTCAGACTCGCGGTCCCGTGCAAGCAGCTGACCGGCGGAACCGAACACAAATCACAGTGCAGCAAACACAGACCACATCTACATACAGCTGCACTGTGCACGTGACACCCCAGGCAACGCGCAAGTACTGCCTAGACACAAAACGCTCTTTACTCACAGATTCATGCACGGTGACACACAAACGGCAGGAAAGAAAGGACATCACACACACACACACACACACACACACACACACACACACTTAGCACAGATCGCTCTAGTATTATGTCATTACGCTGCCAAGGGAAAGAAAAGCGCAATCAGATGACACCGTTATGTTTTAACAATGAATTAACTTCTGTATGAATTTTGTGTATTCATTATATTAATATATTTTCTTAAAATATCCTATTTAAATATCCTGGATTGCTTTCAATAGTCACCGGGAGATCGATGCCGATTCCGGTAGGCTCCCGCCCAATCCTGGAGGGTTGGCAACCCTAGGTAAAATTTGACATGACACAGGCAGTGCTGTTACTGTACCTGGTGAGAAAGTTATAACTGTAGTACACGTTTGTGATGATGTGGTTTATTTTCTTTTTTTTGCATGCTAAAGATGTCTGTGAAATCCTCAATGCCCCCCCCCCCCCAACAAAAATGGTTTCTTTTCTAAAAATATTGATCTGTTACAGGTAAATTGATTATGTGTTTTTGTTATGGAAAGGGACTGAAATAGAACTTTCCTTATCAGTGGGGTTCCCATTTGAAATTCACTCTTGAACACAGCAACACAGAGATCAATTTCTTGGACATTAAAATATCTAAAAGTGATTTGTGTTTTAAGGTGATGATTTACAGAAAAATAACTGACAGAAATACTCTTCTTCTGGCATCCAGTTTCCACCCTAAGATATTGAAGGATAATTTACCTGTAAGCCAATTCTTAAGATTCTGGCTCCTTTGTGTGTTATCTCTGTGGTGCCGGGGCTATGTGCATTTTTTTTTCGGCTCCTATCAGTCTCACACGGCCGTTGAATGGTTTTCTCGGCTTTTTCCGGAGAAAAAACGGCTAAAGACCTGTTTTTTATGTCTTTTTGATGATGGACATTGGACCGAAAAGGTTAAGACTCTTTGTCGAAACGTGTTGAGATTTTGTTTGTGCTTTTTTGTTTTCTAAAAAAATAAGTGAAGAGAAAAGCTAAAATAAAAAATAAGAATGGAAATAATTTGTTAAAATAAATTATTTTTGTGAAGAATTGGTTGTCTTTTTCACTTGAATAAATGTATATGGGCCTGTTGGCAACCAATACAAGCAGCTGTTATTTTCTGAAGGAATAGTAAGCAACCCAGCACCATGTGTATACGTCTATTTTCTAGGTATTTTTAGGGGGTCCTAAAAAGGGGGGAGCGACTTATACACCAGTGTGACCTATAGGCTTTTTCCTGAAATTGTTGTCTCAAAAAGGGGGGGGGGGCGAGTATACACCAGTTTTTACTGTAAATGATACAATCACTAATTTTCCTATTTTGATAATTTTCCAAGATTTTCAGTTTCAGTGGTTTAATTTTTATATGCAGAACAAAAGAAATGGATTGTTCTAATAAATTTACACACTACTGAAATACACCCCCCCCTCCTCCAATTTAAACCTTTTATGTAAATTTTTTTCATTTACCAAATTCTGCCAAGTTAGCTGGTGTTTAAAGTCGGCAGGATTGATTGCCTTCCCTGTCTAAGCAGTTCACGTGCAGACTGTGCCTGGGCCCGATTCAATGATTAACAAGCAATCGAGTCCTGGCACATCTGCATCAAAGAGACATGGATCGCTCACTCAGGGTTGGGTGTTCATGGAGTAAGATCAGAGTTTAACAGAAAATAGAAACATTTTGATTTATTCCAGCACACTACTGGTTTAGATTTGTGTTCTGTCTGTTTAGGCCCACGTCATTAATCTGTGCACATTTTTAAGGTAACAATTTTATAGAGGCTGTCCTGCATAGTAATACTAAAAAAATCAATAGAATCTAAAAAATAAAAAAAATAAGCCTGATGGGAATTTGGTCTTTTATTATTTTTATTTTAGTAGCACATTTTCACAGAACAACCATTCTTTCGTGACACTGCCAGTCACATACCTGAAAACACAACACAGCTACGTACTTGGCTGTACTTCGGCTTTAACAAATGAATCAATCTGGAGAGGGACGACAGTTAATTTGTCAATAATCATTAACTGCTACCCAATCATTCTCACAAGCTGCTAACCCCACCTCTGCCAGACAAACCCAACCATAATACATTAAGTCACCCGTACTACATAACCCAAACAATACCTTTTAAATCATAACACAATAATAGACAATACCAATAATACAAAATAAACCAACACACACACAAGGAAAGGGTGTGTCCCACTACACCTTCTTACAATTTGCTACATACAAATCCAAGTACACTTCTGTTCACAACCTTACTGGAATCTTATTCCCAAATGTAATTGCTCACACTACCTAGATATTGTACAATTAACACTCATCATTCACAAACATGTTGGAACACATTGCATATTATTTAGGTGCTGTGAATAGGGTAAACATATTCCTAAACTAATACCCTGTCCACACTACCTAAAAAAATCATTATGTTTTGAAAATGTTATTGTGAATGAAGTGTAGTACATCAGTCATGTGGTTCACTGCTTCTTATCTTAATCATGCATTATTAAGGCTGAGTGAATAGGGCACGATAGCCTTCCAAAGCCATGCTCCAGTATCAAAGACATGCCATGATGTCGGTTCTAAGGGAACAGTTGATGGATTGAAGGGAATTTTTGGATGCAAATGGTTCCAGTGAATATTTGTACATATTTCCAATCATGGTGGGTGTGGAAATAAACTGCAAGCCCTTGGGAGTATTGTTTCTGTAATTTGCTACCATTAACACAAGGGACTAGCCTGTCTGCACTCATTAGGGTATTGGTTGATCTTACAAATTAGATAGCCAGAAGAGCACAGACACACACTTGGTCTCCAATTAAGAAAGTTGCAACAGACTTGAATCAAACAAGATATGTTACAATGTACTAGGTCAGTGGTTCCCAACCTTTTCCAAGTTGGCGACCACCTTAGTGTTTTGGGATTTCCAGTGGTCTAGGGGTGTGCAGAGAACTCATTACTCAGAAACCAATACTCGAGACCACTTAGACCAGATTGCAAATCTGCAAAGATGTATTTGTTATTATTTAGTTACTAGTTATTTTGTGGCTTGTTGCGGTGGGGGAGGGTTGCATGTATACAGTACATAGTAAAGTGTGATGAGATCAGCTATGTATAATGAGATCAATCAGAGAAGACAACAAATCTGCAAGACAAACTGTATCAGGGTTAAGCTTTCTTTGCACTTTATTTTGTATTTACAATGATGTGAATTTGTATGAGGAAATCACAGTGTAATTAATCAATTAGTCCAACTGTGTGCAGCAGGATACTTTATAAAGCTTGATTAAGAAGAACGAGAGAGATAAGGAGCAGCTCGTGTGAGCATGGATGCCGGGCTGAGAAGTAAGAGCAGCGGTAGGGGTTTTGAGAAACTGCTACTTTGTGTGTAAAATGGGGTGAGCTGTGTGTGAAGTTTATAAACTGTAGCATATACTGGTGGTGGTGTGTATCCGCATATAGCAATTGTAGCTCATGTGTGGTCCAGTGGTTAAAGAAAGGGGCTTGTAACCAGGAGGTCCCCGGTTCAAATCCCACCTCAGCCACTAACTCATTGTGTGACCCTAAGCAAGTCACTTAAGCTCCTTGTGCTCTGTCTTTCGGGTGAGACATAATTGTAAGTGACATTGCAGCTGATGCACAGTTCACACACCGAGCCGGTTAATTGATCAGGGTGGTTATGCGATGGATGGATATGCGACGTTCCACTGTAATTGCAAAAAACCATATGGCACATGTGTAATATGTGTAATATAGCCAAAAAAACTGTGTTGCTTTTTTATTTTAAACTACCATAAAGACATGAGTACTTTTCTGCAGCCTATGCACCGCATGGGGAAAAATTGTAAAAATGGGTAGTTGCATAAATTGGAAGGCGGGGGGTGGTGTAGTTAAGAAATCTTTTCCTTTCCCGTTTTATAACAAGTTAAACTGTGTGGGGTGGGGATTGACGATACTCTTTGCACTTATTATTACATTTAATATATTTATTACTGGGTGGCGTATATTTTGTACATACTGTATTTATTCACTGAATTACTTGTTGTGTGATTTGTTTTACTTTAATCATGAATGTGCCGTGTACTTTGTGTGGTTGATGATCACTTTGTAGAAGTGTGTTGTGTGCGTGTTTGTTGTGTTGAGTGTCCTCAGATTCCTGCCCGGTGAGAGATGTGCTTTTAGATGAATAATTGGATGGTTTTAGATATTTTTATACTGGTTGCTTTGTCCGTCTTTGTTCACGTGCTGCAGCTGGACCCTCCGGTAAAAAAAAAAAAGGGTGGTGGTAGCAAGAATAATAATAATATTGAACCAGAGAGGGTTCATTACAATATTAATACATTTTCTTTTCTTTTATAAAAGTAAACATTCTTGAATTAACATAAATATTTAAATAAGAAAGTATTTTATAGGAAAACTACATAATTTATTAATATACAAATTACAATAGGTATACATTTTTATACTCACATTTGTTCTGGGCACCCTCCAGAAATTTAAAAATTTGCAGCATATACTGCCTAGTTTTTTTTGTAAACTCAGTGACAGACTGGCGGTTGTTAAATGTCCAATTCCCAAAAAATATGAGTTCGACTGAAATAAATTTATTTAGGATAAATGACGGTAAAACCACTTGCTATTTATTATTTTCTTACCAAAAATATCATCTCTAGTCTGTGTAGTTTTTATACTTACTGCCTATCCCGTCTCTATTCCGCTCTGAATGGCAAGGTGTCACTGTCAATCATCTCAATGATCTGTTAGTACTGTAGTTCCACTGTCACTGTCATTTCATCCTGTTCTGACCGAGCTCATTGACTGAAGCAGCGCTACAATGCTCTCATTCGCTCAAATGACTGTCAATCATCAAGACCTGCACCGACTGTGCAGTTTCACTTGCCAGCTACAGCGCTTCCATATATATATATATATATATATATATATATATATATATATATATATATATATATATATATATGCATATGCCAAATGCATAGATCATGTTTAGGGCAAAAAAAATATTTTTTAATTTTTTTATTAAATATCCTTACGCCAATAAGCAGTCCCATTTATAACTCTGAACTACACACTAAGTTAAGCTGATGCAAAAGAAAGTACATCTGTTTTTTTGATAGTGTGTACATTGCCATTGAAAAGATACACCAGGAGGCGGAGTTGAGAGGGCACAGGGTTCTTTTTTTTCTTCCTGTCAGTGCAGACATAACATGACACTTTCATAACTTTTGTTTTCATATATCATTTTCACTTTCCAAAACAACACTGTATGTCTTTTGAAATTGGTACTTAACAAATGTCATTTAAATTAGGATGGTGCTTTAAACACTTAAAAGGTTTATACTAACTGAAATGGTTATACTAACTGTCATCAAAGTGTTTTATGATTTCCCAAATTCCCCATCACTGTAACTAAACACATTTCTATTCTAAACTTGCATACTTGTATACTGTATAACTAGATTACTACAATATAAATATTATGGAATTGGGCATTGAATAGGGGCTTCCCAATAAAACAGCTGGGAAGAACCACAACATTCTATGAATCACTAAAGTTGGCCCTGTGCCCTCTCCAAGCATTCATCTAGGCCTTTCCTGAGAAACATTCACAGTGGCTTCTCTGCTGATATAGCAAATTAGATGTAACATATCCTGCCTAGTTCTACTGTATTACATTTCAGTAATAAAAATATCTTTCTCTATCATATTTAAAGGACATATTCAGCTCCTTAATACAACAGTGAAATATAAAAACTTGACTACTTTCTGAAAATATAATTATTTTTAAATTAGAAGATTGATATACAATTAAAGGATGATGTTATTTTGGCTATCAGTGTTAGTTATTTCCTGAGGTTTGTTTACAAGGAAAAATGTTTATCTACATACAGGATAAATTATATATACAGTGCTGGTATAAATAAAAAGTGGTTTGATTTGTGTGTGTTTTTAGTTCCTTGTGAGCTTGTGTTATATTGTATGTACAGCTATAGCCAAAAGTTTTGCATCACCTACAATTTTAAGATTGAGACATAATTTAAAATTTTTTTTTTTTACATGAACAGCATTTAGATCTTTTTTTTAACACCATGTAAAGTAATCAGAGAAACTACAAAATCATATTGCAAAAGTCTACTGGTAGCCATAATAGTAGTACAGTATTTCATGTTAGATTTCGAAATGTCACATTTTTCAATTTTCTTCAGCTTTTCGTTAAGTACTGTGTGGAAAACTACAAAGTGGTATGTAATTCAATATGTTAACGCAGCATTATTGAGCAGGTTTCATTCGACTTTATGAAGCAAAATGTGTTAATTCTATAGGGTGATGCAAAACCTTTGGCCATAGCTGTAGATTAATTATTAGCTTTTGATACAGGAAATTACATGTATGGCAACTCTGTACAATTATAGCCTGGTCATCCATCACAGTTAACTTGACAGGGGCATGTAATCATTAGTTAATAAAAAATATCAGCTGTCATGCTTACCTAATAGCTTAGCTAGTGTTATTGTTGGATAGCAGTTTTATACTTGTCATGTGATTACTGAATGTCTTCTTTTAGGACTAAAGAATGTCTCTTTATGACACATTACCACGCCGGGCTCTGAACATTATTCACTATAAATGCCTGATTACATGTGGGCTTTCGTGTTGGTAATGGTATATCTTTTACCCAGTTAGTATAATCATAACTAATCAGAGTAACAGATTGCATCTCACTTCACGGTGAAACTCAATTTGCCTCCTTGCCAATTTTTGATACCCACAAGCATTTTCCAGGTTTAGAACCTAGTTTTAGAAGATGCTATATGTGAACAATAGATTGCAACTATCTTGCAATTGTCTGTTTGTGAACTGCTGCACAGCATGATGATGTTATGGGTAAGATTCTGTCACACCTGTAAGAAATATTGGTTGAGTAGTACGTGACACATATGCACATATTTGTAATGAATAAATACCAGTGTGCAAATGATTTAGCATTATGTGACCATAATATAATGACCCTGGGTCTGCTGTAACCACGTTCGGGAAGGTTCTCTGACCCACGGTCAACAGTTCAATTGCAGCAGGTGTTCAGGGACGTCAGAGATGGGAGAATTGGCACCAATCAGGGGCTCGGCTTGCCGTGCGAGTGGTACCCAGTTGCAACATCGTTGGCACAAACCAAAGGACGAGATGTTGCAACCATCAGGGGATCGAGAGCAGGAAGCCATGTCTGCTTGGGATTGTGGGCTGGTGCTCTGGGGCCGTGCCCTGGATGCGGGGATGTGTAGTGGGCTGCTGCTGCTGCTGCTGCTGCTGCTGCTGAGACGGAGAGAAAAGCTGGAGCAGAGTTGCCAGGCCCGCGGTTTTCCCGCAGAATTGGGCTACTTGGAAAGGATAGCCGCAGGAAATATTTATGAGTCGTGGTAGCTAATTTTTGGGCTACTTTTAACATGTCTTGTGGTTTTGGGGGCTAGATTTAATGTGTTTTATTAAAGGTGAATGCACAGTTACAAAATTATTTGAATTTAGCAAATGATCAATGTCAGCAACTTTTGCAGCCTGCCCCCTGCACACAAACTTTAGGGTAACTCAGTCACCGTTAACAAGGCAGGGGGGTGACGTCCCAGAACATCCTGCTGTGCAGTGTGCATGCCCACGGGAGTCGGGCAGAGGCTAACTGTGCAGTGCTCATGCCCATTGGAGTCGGAACGGAGGTCACAGAGCCAAAAGTGTGAAGCCGTTAAGAATATGTTAAGATTTTTTTTTTTCACAAAGTGATAAACCACAGAGATGCCACTGGGTAAGTGGGCAAAATATGAAAAGAAATACCCCAAAGACTGGGAAAAAGAAAAAGGTTTAAAAGAATGGATTCTGCAAATGTGAACTGCGAGCACATCACAGCGATCTGGTAGCTCATCGTAAAACTGAGAAGCATGTAGAAACGCCTCTCCCTTTTCAAATGTGCAAACTTTATTTAACACAGGATTTAGTCAGGTGCAAGTTGACCACTCTGTTAAAATACGTGAAGTGAAGCTGGCAGCCCATATTACTTGCCATTCCAGCATTCTCACAGGTGATTATTTGGGATGCATAGTTGGGGAAGCTTTAAGTAAGATAAAAGCTTTGAAGTTTATATGTGTTGGATTTTAAAGTATGGGGCACAACTACTGTTAACAGTTAGCTAAACGTTGTTGGTGTTAGGGGTACCTTTAAGAGATAGATCTGCATCCATATGTTTGAGATGTTGTTTAGGATATAGCGCATGCGCTTTCGTAAGGATTTGTGGCTGCTAATGATGTGTGGATGTTTCATCAAGTTTTTTCTCACAAATGTTTTCGATTGTTTTTTGTTTTATACTTGGTAAGAACAAGCTTCATCCACCAACCCCCTCCGACCCCCCAAAATATTGGGCTAGTTTTGAGCTAGCTTTTATGTCATTTTGGGCTAGAAAAACACTTGAACTGGCAACCCTGAGTCGGAGTGAGAGAAATAGCACAACAGAAACAGCCAAGGAGAGCAGAAGAGAAGCGGGACTAAAGAAAAGAGAAACCAGAGACTGCACTTAGTGGCTGTAGCACCTGGCCGAAAAAGTGTGTTTTTGAACTTTCTTTCCTTTTCTTTTCTTATTTGTCAGTGCGAGTTATTTGTCAGACTACTTTGCTCAGCTGTAGTTGTACCACTGGCTGGTAAAGCAACATGCTTTACCTGCCCATTGTATTCCTGACTTAATAACCTGTGAATTTGCGAACTTGCAAATCCGTTACGTTACAATACTTTGATTTATCCTCACAAAATACACCACACACCCTTAACATCTCAAATGCATGAATCTCAAGGTCAGCATATTAATATTTGACATATTTAAAACAACATGAATAAACACAATGGTTACTACTTTTGCGATTACACATTTACATGTGTTCTTTATTATAATTTAAATCACATACTGCTTTATTTATAAAGGCAGTTTTCATTTTAAAATGCATGATTAGTTTCAGGGTTCTGTTGTTTTGACTGTGGTCAGCAAAGAAATATGAAAATCACATTATTCTACGTGGAGAATTGCACAACTAGTAACCTAGCTTTTGTCTGCAATGAATGGTGTCATGTGAGGTCACTAACTTCCTCTTCCCCTGGCCTTCGGTGACAATCTTGAATTTCCCAGACATGTGCATTATTAGAAGGCAGGACACTAAGAACTGGCATGATTTCAGATAGCAAGGTTCTATGACACCATGCCCTTAAATGGTACTATTATGAAGGGACTAAAAAAATCCTTGTTAAAACTCACGAACTGTAGGATTGAGTTGAGTGTTTTAGCAAGAAAAAAAATATATTTTAGAAGACTGCTTAGTAGTACAGTCCTGCACTTAGTAAAACAAATCATTGTTACTGAGGAGGCTGTGTGGTCCAGTGGTTAACGAACAGGGCTTGTAACCAGAAGGTCCCCGGTTCAAATCCCACCTCAACCACTGATTCATTGTGTGACCCTGACCAAGTCACTTAATCTCCTTGTGCTCCATCTTTTGGGTGAGACGTAATTGTAAGTGACTCTGCAGCTGATGCATAGTTTACACACCCTAGTCTCTGTAAGTCGCCTTGGATAAAGGCGTCTGCTCAATAAACAAATAATTTAATTTGTAGAGTCCTTCATATCTTTCAGTCAATTGCAAAAGTATAGGCTTTTAAAAAAAAATACAGATATACATTTTCTTATGGAATGGGTACACATTCATTATGACTAACACAGATTTGTGTATTTTTGTCATGTGTAGTAACATACAGTGTATTTTTTACTGTGCATGAATTAAGTAATGTAACACACATCAAGTCTGTGCAGCCATTAAAAACCACTGAGGCACTTTGCCCATGCTTTTTTACACATCACCACATGCATCTGATCTCAAATGCAGTTTCCCAATCTTCCTGTGACCACTGGCATCACATTTCTGCAAAGTGTCTGTTCTGGAGAGATCAATGTCATCTCTGTGACACTGCAGCAAGACCACAAAGCCGATCTTCATTTTGCATGTTATTCAGTGGAGTAGAAATAAGTCTTATCCAGTTGGCTCATTTCACTTTTTAATAAAAACAGTGTCGGCAGAAAACATTTAAAGGCAGGTACATTCGTCAGAAATAAAACACAAAAAACCAGAAACTAGATATAATTTAAATACCAATATTAAATTGAAATACAGACAGTACATATACCTGACACTCAGGAAATGAGAGCGGTGGGGGCTATACAGAGACTCCACTGAAATAAATAGACACAATTTAAACATACAGTATGCCGAGCTGCACACTACTTGACTCAACACGAAACAACCATTTACACAGCCTTTATACTAAAAATTAAATAGGTGGCGACTTCATAAAGCTCACCTTTATTCATGTTTTGTGGTTTAATAATCTCAGTATAATAAAAATGAACAATTTCAAACATTAATTGAATCATTAAATGAAATTTATAATTAAAGTTCGGGAGGAGGGTCAGACACCAATCTCCGCGTCACCAAATTGAATCATTCAATTTACACATTAGCTAATTAAATTGTTAGCACTATAAATACCCTCTTCACTTATCTCTCAGTTGCGTTTTGATTTCATCGTACATGCACGCATTATGGTCAGTATTCTGAATTATTCCGTTTCAGCGGAGCCGAGATCCACGCAACCAGTTCAACCAGCCCTTCCCGGACCAACTCCACGACAACTTCGGTCAGCGGTATTATCACTCCAAACTTCTCTTCCCAGATGTCTGCTTCTCCTGTCTGCTGTGGCTCCGCCTGGCCACTCGTTCCTCGCAACTCCTGACATCAGAGACTGGACGATCTCCGGCTCCAGCTTTATTTTCGTAGCAACAACATCCCATTCAAATCTACAGCACGTAAGGAGAATTTGTTTACTTTATTTCATCCTTCCGTCGCAGGCGCTATGGCGTCAGCACTGATCGTTGCTTTACCCAGTGTTGCCAAGTCTCACGACAAAACAAGCCCAACCCATGTCAGTATGGGTGTTTTTACAAATTCAACCCGCGACTCAAGAAGCAAGCCCAATTTCAGCGTATTATAAGCGGACTTGAAACACCTCGCCCGCACCGACTGCATCTCCACGAACGCGTCTACTACCGGAAAAATCCGAAAGCAGGACCATCGCACCTGTCAATCAAAGGCTCATTCAGCAGTTCCTGAGCATTCTGGCTCCAACTATAACCTTTTAGGTTACCTCCCTCACTGCAGGCGTCCAGCAGGCCCCTGCAGTGACCTCTTCGACCACTATGGGCGTCCAGCGAGGCCCTCATAGTGATCCTTTCTCTGTGAAATGCTTTTCTTTCTGCGCTTCAGCAGTTTTGAGCATTTGTATCCAGCGATTGTTTTTACAGTTGGGAGCGGCTGCTCCGCGATCTATCCTGGGGTTTCGACACCCGCCACTGTTGTATAATATGCATCTGTAACCTTTCTGGTTACACCCTCATCACTGCAGGCGTCCAGCAGGCCCCTGCAGTGACCTCTTTGGCCACTATGGGCGTCCAGCAGGCCCCCATAGTGCTCCCTTCACCTCCAACTATAACCTTTCAGGTTACCTCCCCTCACTGCAGGCGTCCATCAGGCCCCTGCAGCGACCTCTTTGGCCACTATGGCGTCCAGCAGGCCCTCATAGTGATTCTTTCTCTGTGAAATGCTTTTCTTTCTGCTCATCGGCAGTTTTGAGCATTTGTATCCAGAGATTGTTTTGCCAGATTTGTAATAACTTCATTGAAGGAACCTGTGCTATTCCGCCTGTAACTTCCTTCATTTCCGCTCACCGTAACTCCATCACACCCAGCATCAACAGTCCCTCGCGAAGATTGCTCCCTGCAATATGCAAATCGACCACGCCATATTCTTAATCAAAATTGCTGGGAAAAAAAAAAAGCATGACTGGCTAAAGCCAATATATCAAACACATTTAAAATCATGCCCATTGAGCCTATCCTCAGGGGATTGTATTTTTTATATTTCCACTTTTCTGTCCGGTCCCCTCCTACTAAGCATAATCTTCTGTCCCTCCTAGGCCATTTAAACTACATGGGAGCATGGGAGGATTTGCAAACAAGAGGAGGCCATTCAGCCCGTCTTGCTCGTTTGGTTGTTAGTAGCTTATTGATCTCAGAGTATCATCAAGAAGCTTCTTGAAGGATCCCAGGGTGTCGGCTTCAAAATTACTATTCCTATTTTCTGTTCTGAATGCTCCTTTGTCTAATTTCCATTTGTGACCCCTGGTCCTGGTTCAAAAAAGTCTCCTGGGTTGACTTTGTCAATACCTTTAGGATTTTGAATTCTTGAATCAGATCACGCGTAGTCTTTGTTCAAGTCTGAATAGCTTCATTTCTTTTGGCCTGTCTGCATACGACATGCCTTTTAAATCTGGGACAATTCTGGTGGCTGTTCTTTGCACTCTTTCTAGAGCAGCAATATCCTTTTTTAACAAGGTGACCAGAACTGAACACAATATTCTAGGTGAGGTCTTACTAATGCATTGTACATTTTTAACATTACTTCCCTTGATTTTAAATTCAAAACTTTTCACAATATATCCGAGCATCTTGTTGGCCTTTTTTACAGCTTCCCCACATTGTCTAGATGAAGACATATATGAGTCAACATAAGCTCCTAGGTCTTTTTCAAAGATTCCTTCAATTTCAGTATCTTCCATATGATATTTATAATGCACATTTCTTGCCTATGTGCAGTACTTTACACTTTCCTCTATTAAAAGTCATTTGCCATGTGCTTGCCCGGTTCTGAATGCTGTCTAGATCATTTTGAATGACCTTCGCTGCTGCAACAGTGTTTGCCACTCCACCTATTTTTGTGTTGTGTGCAAATTTAACAAGTTTGCTTACTATGCCAGAATCTAAATCCTTATGTAGATTAGGAATAGCAGAGGACCTAATACTGATCCCTGTAGTACACCACTGGTTACCTTGCTCCATTTTGATGTCTCCTAATCAGTAATTACAGTTGGGAGCGGCTGCTCCGCGTTCTCCACCCCCATCACTGCAGGCGTCCAGCAGGCCCTGCAGTGACCTCGCTAACTACTATGGGCGTCCAGCAGGCCCCCATAGTGCTCCCTTCACCTCCAACTATAACCTTTCTGGTTACCTCCCCTCACTGCAGGCGTCCAGAAGGCCCCTGCAGTGACTTTTCGGCCACTATGGGCGTCCAGCAGGCCCCATAGTGCTCCCTTCTCTGTCAAGCGGTTTTCTACCAGCTGCGAGCTTCAACAGGGCCCCACAGCCCACTTCTATTCCTTACCTCCGGTCTTCCAAATGTAACCTTTTAGGTTACCCTCCCCTCACTGCAGGCATTCAGCAGGCCCCTGCAGTGACCTCCTAACTGCCATGGGTGTCCAGCACGACCCCATAGTGGTCTCTTCTCTGTGAGATGCTTTTCTTCTTTCAGCTTATCGGCAGTTTATTCAAACACTTTCAAAACCTTTCCCATTTCTTTGAATATCAGTCAGGGCCGCAATACTGCATACTCTGGAGGCCTTCTGTTTTCTACATGTTAACTACTCCCTAATCTACGTGCATGCATTTCCTCGAATCCCTACAGCGTTCAGTTTGAGAAATTAATCTTTTACGTGGGACTTTGTCAAAAGCTTTCTGGAAATTTAAATAAACCATGTCATATGCTTTGCAATTTGTACGCAATGAGGATAAATCCTCGAGGCAGAGCTTTTATCTCCTGCCTTCTCTCTATTTGATACTTTCTGTCGATTTCCCTCAATGATGTCATACTCATGGTTTGGTTCCTTTTTTTTTTTTCTTTCGCAAGGAACTCCGCCTGTGGGAGCTCCGCCTGTGGGAGCTCCTACTAAAAGAAAGGAATGGCAGTACTTTTACGACAACTGTCTCCTGCTGCACAAAGACATTCAACCGTTCAAAGATGCAGCTCCCTCTCTTGGCTTTGGAGGATACTACAAGGGAAAATTGGTTTTCTGCTCCATGGCCCAACGAATTCAGCATTATTCCTATAACCGATCACTCCTCGTCATTGCGCAAAATGTGTCCATTTGCTGTAGCCGCACTCCTTTTGGGGTCTTCCTGGGCTCAAAATCCATTCTTCTCCACTCACATAATTCACCTACAGTCTAAATCTTTAACAAGATCGTTCATTCTCCCACCATATAATGAGAATATTCAGAAGGATTACCTGTTTATCTGTTACTCATCAGTTCATTTTCAGAGCTCAACACATTCTCGGCCACCTGAATATAATCGATTCTCTTTCTTGTTTCCAAACGCAGAGATTCAGAGCATTAGCTCCGAAGACAACCTCCTGCCAACTCAGATTCCTCATTTTCAGACCTGACATTCATGTGAGCCACCTGCTGCATTCCCTGATTTCTGCAGGCTCAAGAAACAACTCTTCTCAGCATCACTCCCGCTCACTGCAAATGTACTGGTCATCCTGGAATTGCTTTAAAATTTCACTTTGCGTTCAACATTCCTTTCCATCATTTTCAGTGCCCGTGGCGTCATCCTATATTATGTCCTTAAGAATACAGCTATAAGATTTGAATTTCCGGCATCAAGTTTTTCTACAAGCTCAACTCAATTTCGGTTGTCCCAGCTCTACACTCTGCAACTCACAAATTTCACTAATCCTGAAAGGGCTTCAACTATCAGAATCTCTTTCTCCCCTGCTTGCCTACCTATTGCCATCAACGTACTCTCTTGGTGCCTCTCATCTGCTCCAGCTACTCCTGCCTGTTTTTAGATAAAACCTTAAAGCTCTTTCTCTTAGCCTTCTTGGGTTCCCATAGGTGCTCAGAGTCTACATCACTCTCAAATTCAACCCCAGATTCAACCCTTAATCTCTGTCCTAGCAATCACCTCATTTGATACCCTTTCCTTCCTGCTCAAAAGAAGTAAAACTGACCAGGAAGATTAGGGAAAGCTTTTCAATTTATTTATAAATTAAACTCCCATGTTGGCCCATATGACCCCTTTCTCTCTTATCCATCTCCATCTTTCTCAGGGTGCATCACCCTCAGGCCCGCTGTTTATTAACAAAAACTGAACAATCGTCACCCAACATTTGTTCTTCTTTCACCTTTTCACCCGATTTATTTCCAGGACCGGATTTGCAGCTGAGCAGTTTTCCGGTCATTCCTTCAGAATCGTAGCAGCTGCTTCCCACGGAGTTCCAGACTCTCTTATCAAACGGTTAGGTTGTTGATCCTCCAGTGTTTACCAAGTTTACATTTATAACAAATATTACGAAGCCTAAAAATGCTTTTACAGAAATGTGCTCTTAAGTGTTAGTAGCCTGCCTAGAGGAAGGGCAATCGAATCAGCCATGGATTCCCAGAGGTTTATTTCCCAAAAATGGGTTTTGTTTTCCTCTCCTGCGTGCTGATGATCATTTGTTAAAGGTTGGCTAAACCTTCAAGTGGGCTATATTCAATTCTAATTGTGGCATTGAGACCGGCTTGTTCTTTTTGGGGTCTCAGCCTCGTCCAGTCGACCAGGCAGTGAACCCTCAAACCAAGTTAGGTTTGATGCCAAATGAATGTGTATATACAGCATACTTTTCTGTAAAATCGCATACTCCGCATTCTCTACAATAAATATTTGTACTAAAACATTTTGTGATTGGTGTTTGTCCCGAACTACTGAAATGAAATTTATAATTAAAGTTCGGGAGGAGGGTCAGAACACCAATCTCAGCGTCTAAATTGAATCATTCAATTTACACATTAGCTAATTAAATTGTTAGCACTATAAATACCCTCTTCACTTATCTCTCAGTTGCGTTTTGATTTCATCGTAACCCACCACCTCCCCATCTCCACCTTTCTTAATAACAATTTTTATGTTTTATCAATGGGGGTCTCAGCCTCGTCCAGTCGGCCAGGCAGTGAACCCTCAAACCAAGTTAGGTTTGATGCCAAATGAATGTGTATATACAGCATACTTTTCTGTAAAATCGCATACTCCGCATTCTCTACAATAAATATTTGTACTAAAACATTTTGTGATTGGTGTTTGTCCCGAACTACTGAATACTAATTAGTTATTTTATTTTTTAAACTAGCAGCAATAAACCACGCCATCTGTTCTTCATACTATATGGTCCAGCTCTTCTTTTTACCTGTCGCACAATCCAAGCCTGGTAAATGTATAATGCTGCTAATAATTAAATGTTGAAATTATGTGGAATACCTTTTTTTCAAAATTGTATCAAACAGCAACGCTTAGGAAGAAAGAAATATAACAGGACATAGTTATCAGGGTGTTTACTCCAATCTTAAATGAACTCCTATTTTTTGAAAGAGGTCAAATGCATGTTAATTTTACAAAACAAGAATCATGCAATCAAGTAATTGAATTTCTTAAGCACTCTCAAACTGTTTGTTTCTCATTTTGTAACATTAACATTATTTTTTCTCCTTTAAAAAATATGAGTTAATTGAAGAATAGAGGCTTTGATATATGACCCTACATATTTTACTTTTTTAGGATACTTAATAAATGCAAAATGCTTCAATTATTTACACTGTTAAAAAACATTTTGTGTGAAATTAATTACAAGACTTAATGAAAATAATGATTTTTCATGTGGCAAGGGATTGAAAAAAAAGTAAAATAAATAAGAACAAATAAAAAGGTGGCAGTTCTATACCCCCATTAATTAATTAATTAATTATAAAAAGATTTAAAATAACGATGAAGAAAATGACAAATTAAATTATACAAATGTTCTTTTTGCCTTCAACAAAAACAAGCGAGGAACAGCACATTATCCCTTTGACTAGTGAGTTGTGAAAGAATATTGGTTTCAGCTCCAGCGTTTGAAATACTGTTATTCCTCCAAATTTCTAATATCGAGACCAAAGTTACAATTTAAGATGTCATAGACTGCAAAACTTACAGATCTGTCCTATGTCATAAAAAAAAACACTTAGAAAAATACAGAATGTAATTTAGGTGAATGGTACATTCAAAAGAACGATATTTTGTGAGATTGATATTACATTTTGAGAAATTATTATACTATTAATATCACAGGTTTGTTTGACTTGTAGCTGACAAAAACTTATATTAATATATGTATATGCTTTCTGATTATTGGGATAATCTTACATCGATTTCAAAACTGCTGCATACATAGTCCTTCTCATAGGGGATGAACCCGATCACGCTGTGTTCACCCACCCTATTTTTAGTGATAAACTGTATTAGACACATGTTTGTGCTGTATATTTACATGTATAATCACTTAAGATCAAAATTGCAATATTAAGAAATGGAAGACGACAGACCTTAGTACCCCAAAACGTTTGACATATTAACATAACAAGAGCTCATGAATTCAGCTACACTATATAGTTAAAAGGAAAGTTCTTAACATTGTTGATTAATTTTATTGATGGATTAGATTTACAATTAGCTGCAACAACTGATTTGGTTTTAATTTAAATCTGTGATTATATGCATCAATTCAAATCTTGGAAGTTTTTTTTAATCAACAGACTACTTCAGGATCCAAGCATTAATGTACCAAAACCCTCTATTTATAAAACTTCAACTGTATGCACGCAAGGATTAATTTGCAGTCAGGATGGTAACAGTTTTGGCAACAAAAACACTGTACCATTTTAGAGCTTTATAGCCAAAGGTGTTGACAGTTACAAAATATTATGAAAAATAGGTGTTTTTTTACTGGGCATTTGCATCTCTTTTTAACATATGGGAACATTTCTAGCCTCCCAAACTTAAAGCAATTAATTAAATGTTCCCTCATCTGGTGCTGGCTCCAAATATAAATCATTGGATCTTCCTTTTTGCAAAGAGCAAGAGCATTGGCTATGGCTATCAAGCCACAGTCACTGCTGCCCTGTTGCAAATGAACATCAACATGTTCTAAGATGATCAATTGATCAGTAGAGTTCAGCATGATACTTACAGAGCGTTTCAGCTCTGGGGTGACAGTACTACTCATGCTGTCATACACATTAACAGCAGAATCAGACTGTGCATGCACATTTGAAACTTATGCAGTGGTTGTCCTGTATATTTAATATTTGTGACTGTACCTATCAGGAAAGACTGAAAAAGGACACAACTCTGTAGCCAATCAATAAATGGCTATTCTTGACTTAGTAAGTATTGGGCCTGGTCAATATGAATATCCAAAAGCCGTGACCCATCATAAATAACATCAAGGTGTAACTTCTCTATTCCTCTGCTGATTCTTTTTGCTATGGACTTGTGTTCGGTGTGGGGTTCCACAGTGCACACAGCATCCATCCAGTTAGATCATGGGTCAGAACTTGTGACTGGAAATTTAGCATTTTGTTTCCCACAACACTACTCTTATCTCTCTCTCTCTCTCTCTCTCTCTCTCTGATCTCCCAGACTTCTGTTGTTAAATTGGTGTCAACTCTGGGGCCACTGTCTTGATTTTTTACGTATGCTGACACTTATCACACCCTTTTATCTGAGATGTTATGAAACCTGTCATGTGCTGCCAGTAATATCTACGGGAGAAAGAAAAATAATGTAGTAACATATTTATAAATTCCTTGTAGTTTCGGGAGTAGCTAGCAGTAGTATGTGTGTTTAGTTCAGATAACCAAGGATTGATTTTTATTAATAGTGCTGGTAAAAATAAAAATAAATGTGCATACGAGAATGTAAACAAACTGGTAAGACAAATGACTGATGTATGAGGTAAATGCAATTAACAAGTAAGTAGTGGATTTGGAGTAAATGGAAAGTTAAAATATTCTGTGGATAAATACAGCCGTTATGTACTTGTTGTGATTAACCCTTGCACTTGTGGTGACATTATTATTATTGCTAAGTGAAGTAGGCTAAAACTATTTAATTAGTATAGGGATAGGATTGGAAATTTTTCTCTAAAACTGTTGGGTAATTCTAAGACAGTTAAGTGTTTGCGTGGAACATTTCGGATATTTTTCAGTGAAAATCTGAAATGGTGTAGTTATGATACGTATTGTAAGCACTAAACTGTAAAGTAATCAGAATCCCTACTATTGTTTGCAGTACTTCATTGTAGACTTATTCTGAAGTGCAGGAAAAAAATGAAAACCTTATTTGGAGGATATTTTTTGGATAGTCTTGTTCCTTGCCAGGTGGGCTCCGTGCAGTGAATCATGGCATTCGTGGAAGATTGCCTCCTTTTTTTCTTCAGTGAAGACAATTTTTCTTGAACTGTTGCCCTTGTCCAAGTAAAAAAAGATTGGTGTCTAAAAATATAAAAAATATTGCAATCAAGTCATTGCAAAGTAAACATTAATTAAATCTGAAAACTTGTATTACAAGAAAAATATGTATTACATTGTCATTATTGTTAATATTTTTTCTGAAAAATATAAAGATTATTTGTGAATAAAAGTGTTTTATGAATCAACGGATAAAGTAACAGATACTCTACCTTAAAGTTGGAACTTTTTGGCTTACTTCCACAAAGCCTTTCTATGTTTCTTGTCCAAGTCTGGTGGGTACTGTCCTGTTGAGAGGAAGGGCCTCACGTCGTGTAGCGATGTTTGTTTCTGCTCCATCTGAGAAAACACAAACTAAATCATAATAATTCCCTCTTTTGTTATTTCATATACATTTTCAGGCTTACCTTGCTATAGTTTATACAGTTATTTGTTGTTACTATGTAAGATAATACCTTGTAAAGAGGTCTTGCCTGATACTTCTACGTTAGTAACGAATAGGTCCCTCTCTAGCAATACATAAATACAATATCCTAGTACTTGTATATGTCACAATAGAGGAAAAACATACAGTACAGTGGCTACTGAACTAAATGGCTATTGGATGTTAATACACGTTGTGATGTTATTAATGTCACAGAAGTATTAGATGCCCATTATTACATTCGGATTATAGTCACACCTACAAATAAACATACTGTAATATTTTACATACTGTAACATTGTGTGAAAACGAAGACAGACAGAGACAGGGATTGCAGTTCTCGATTCATTTCTCCCTGTGTCTGAACAGCAAACAAGTCCCCTGAGTTAGTGCAGACTGCTGGGTCGTTACAATACATTAATGCCTACTATTTAACGTCAAAAATCGTTTTAGCGCTAATAGGGCAATGTCTTCAGAGACACCCCTTACTCTATGCTGGTCCAATTCTCTGCTCTGGTCTGAACTGGACAGAGAGTAACCTGAAAATATCTCTTTCTCAGTAACAAATCAATGGATGGACTGTAATAGGAGCAGTGGCTACACCAGCACAACTCAACTATCCAGTACATTCACCATGTCAGCTTAAATGAGATACAGACAAGTTTTCTCAGGGCAGATTTTCAATGAGCCATGACTTCCAAAGACTGGGTTGATACACTGACAAAAATGTTGCAGTTACAGACAATAAAGAGCTAGATCAGCATTGTCTTGGCAAAGGGATTGAACCTAGACTAAGCAAATTGTACCTGTCCTTTCACAACTTGTTGCACTAATCAGCCTTAACTACGCCAATGGAGCTCATTCATATGCTGTATTTGCTTTGCCGTTAACATACTCAGCCTGTACATAACTTCCAGTAGCTGATATTACTAATTGTTGTGAAGGTTAGATCTACACTTCGGTGTTATTAGGTTTTGACTTTTCATTGTAACTTAATTTCTCAGTTGATATATTCGGCTTGAAATTATTTTCATTCCGATTTATGTCTCCACTTCTAAGAGTTTATAATTGGCTTAGAAATTCCAAAAGGGATTAAGCTTTGATTATCATAATTATTTGGACTTCCCATGATTAGTAGCTTGTTCTGAGTGATATATTTTAAATATGGATTGATTTATTTTTGTAACTCAGGTCAAGAAATTACACAGAATGCATTTATGATCCATCCCATTTAGTTTTATAATCATGTGAATATACAGTTGAATTAAATACACAATAGCTGTGGGTTGTCAGAAAATAACATATTTGGCAAAACTTGGTGGGAAAGTGTAATTTTAATGTCAAGGTGGTCACCTTGTATCTACAGGGGGTGGTCTCTGATGACTGGCTTATCCTCAGTTACTCCCACCTTGTGTCTGGATTATTATGCACATTGACTGACGTCTCTCAATCCTCCTCTTTCAGAAAAGGCATCACCTAGAGTTTTAGGATTGAGACATAAAACAACTATATGAACATATTTTAGATCTTTTATTTAACATCATGTAATCAAAGAAACTAGCATTTTTGTCAGTTTTTCGTTAAGTATATGGAAAACTGCAAAGCGGTATGCAATTCAAAGTGTTAATGTAACAGTGTTCGGCAGGTTTCATTTGACTTTATGAAGCAAAATTAGTTAAATTTATAGGGTGATGCAAAACTTTTGGCCATTGCTGTAAAATGGAGAAACCCAAGCAGAATCAGCAGCAGACCACAACAATGACAGCAAAATGGCTCTTTTCATAAAGGGCACTCTGGCACTGATAAGTTGCTTCATACCATTGAGATAACAACATTTGAACATGCTGCCACTGTGGTACCAGAATGGGTAATACTACTCTACCATGAGATCTACAGTCATTGCCATCTCATATCAGCCACCAACTGCATGCAGAGAAAATTAGAAACCCCAAGAATAGTTCAAGCATTCCTATACAAAATGTAATTCTGAAGCTGAACACCTTTGGTAGTACACTGGAATAGTACAACATCCAAATGACTATGTCCACATGAATTCATTATACAGAATTGCAACAGTTTTGTAAGGCTTAAGTGTTCCTTCATTATGACACTGCAGTTTCCTCCTATTTTAAGAATATTAACTCTGATCATATTAATTAAGCTAATTATTTTATAGTCATGGGACAAAGGTCCTTTGCATTTGTGTAAATTACCAGTTGCATACAGTATCAGATGCCAACAGTTTTATTGTAAAAGAACAATGATGAGTACTAATGTATTGATACTTTCTACTCTGAATCAATAGTTAAGGGAGCTGATTATACTTCTTTGTAGTGCTACAGAAAACGCCACTGTTGACATTTTCGTGCACACATCCATGCTGCGAAAGTGGCATACCGATGTGTCTCCAAAGCTCGTTACGCAGTCAATCCCACCTTCATCATTGCAAGGAGCCACTTCATATATTGTATGGGTGTGCCATCTGCCGAGACGTCATTGGAAGAGCAGCCAATCAGACAAACCCCATGACAGCAACAATTCTCCTGGACATTCCAGTAGTGAACACATTTACAGAACGAGTGAAATGAAGCTGGGAGCCGACTGATAACTAATGTGGAAAAAAATGCTATAGCCTAGTAGTATAGTTCTGCAAATTCACATACAGGACTGTAGCTGTGTCTGAGCTGGCACAACATAACGCCAAGTGGATGTACCTCTGGTTGACTGTATATGCAGTGTGAGAGAAAGCGGTTCCTGGTTTATTTTTTCATGCTGTACCTTTGCAATTTGTTGGAACATTGCAAGTCAGGTAAGTGGAGTACAGTACAGTTGTATATATCTATATATAGTCTTACATGAAAATGCCGGGTTAGAAGAAATAACGGAGTGTGCTAGATTTACACGTTTCCAGAATTAAGTGTGTAATGAATAGAAACTAAACGTAAATCATAAACAAAAACATATAAAACGAAACTAACCTTGCGTTTTTTATTATTTTTTTTATATCTGCATCTTATTGGCAAGACAACACACAAAGATATATGCAAACTACAGTGTAGACGCCAATACAATACGATTGGTCAGGGGGGCACTTTCTTTTTTATTAAGTATGTTTTAAAATTGAACTACCGGTAAAGTATTGTTTGTTTGCTTTCTCAGGGCATATTTTTTCAAGTGTTGGCGTCATATATATTGTGTGAATGTGACCAGGTATTTTTGGGGTACAGTACTATTTTTTTATTTTCAAACAAAGACGGTAACATTCAATGAAATGCACATAATGTAAGGTATAAGTTAAGAAGTGCTTGCACATTAAATGCAACAGATGCAGTCAAAAATGTTACTATTAAAAATCTGTTAAGCATCCACTTATTCACCAAATTATAAACTTTTCAGCCACTTGTATGTGTTACTTGGTTTACATGGTAAATGGTGAGGTTGGATAAACTCAGATCACACTACATGCCTGTGTATTTGTGTAGCCTCCTTCAGTTAATCTTAAAAAATAAAATTATCAGATGCATCAATTCAAAACATTGGTTTTCTGGGAAATGGATAGCATTTGATAATTGATTCAACTTTTGCATTATTATTATTATTATTATTATTATTATTATTATTATTATTATTATTATTATTAGTTTCCATCTATGTATTGATTGATTAATTGAGTAACGTTGTTGTAAAGCATTGAGCTCAGTTATAAAGTTATGAATTGCATTATTATAAGTAGTTGTCGTAGTCGTATCAGTTGTAGTAGTCACATTACTATTATTGTTCGTCCTGTTAAAATTAGTACCTTATTGAAATAATGAATTTCAACATTAAAAAGGAATTTAGTGAAGCCACATTTGTGTTTATTATTGGATAGGGAGATAGGGAGAAAAATAAATGCACTTCAGACCAATCCCATCCTGTATTTACTGATGCAAATGATGTGTAGTATTTGACTGCAAGGTCCGTTTGTTGTTATATGATCAGCAGCATCATTCCAAAGCAAATCAGGTATTAAAATTCAGTATATATATATATATATATATATATATATATATATATATATATATATATATATATATATATATATATATATATATATATATTCCAGTAGGAATATGCTTCATTTTATATTCAGTGTGTGTGTGTATATATATATATATATATATATATATATATATATATATATATATATATATATATATATATACAGTACTGTGCAAAAGTGTTAGGCAGGTGTGAAAAAATGCTGTAAAGTAAGAATGCTTTCAAAAATAGACATGTTAATAGATTATATTTATCAATTAACTAAATGCAAAGTGAGTGAACAGAAGAAAAATCTAAATCAAATCCATATTTGGCGTGACCACCCTTTGCCTTCAAAACAGCATCAATTCTTCTAGGTACACTTGCACAAAGTCAGGGATTTTGTAGGCATATAGTCAGGTGTATGATTAAACAATTATACCAAACAGGTGCTAATGATCATCAATTCAATATGTAGGTTGAAACACAATCATTAACTGAAACAGAAACAGCTGTGTAGGAGGAATAAAACTGGGTGAGGAACAGCCAAACTCAAGGTGAGGTTGCTGAAGACAGTTTACTGTCAAAAGTCATACACCATGGCAAGACTGAGCACAGCAACAAGACACAAGGTAGTTATACTGCATCAACAAGGTCTCTCCCAGGCAGAAATTTCAAGGCAGACAGGGGTTTCCAGATGTGCTGTCCAAGCTCTTTTGAAGAAGCACAAAGAAACGGGCAACGTTGAGGACCGTAGGCGCAGTGGTCGGCCAAGGAAACTTACTGCAGCAGATGAAAGACACATCATGCTTACTTCCCTTCGCAATCGGAAGATGTCCAGCAGTGCCATCAGCTCAGAATTGGCAGAAAACAGTGGGACCCTGGTACACCCATCTACTGTCCGGAGAAGTCTGGTCATAAGTGGCCTTCATGGAAGACTTGCGGCCAAAAAGCCATACCTCCGACGTGGAAACAAGGCCAAGGGACTCAACTATGCACGAAAACACAGGAACTGGGGTGCAGAAAAATGGCAGCAGGTGCTCTAGACCGATGAGTCAAAATTTGAAATATTTGGCTGTAGCAGAAGGCAGTTTGTTCGCCGAAGGGCTGGAGAGCGGTACACGAATGAGTGTCTGCAGGCAACAGTGAAGCATGGTGGAGGTTCCTTGCGAGTTTGGGGCTGCATTTCTGCAAATGGAGTTGGGGATTTGGTCAGAATTAATGGTCTCCTCAATGCTGAGAAGTACAGGCAAATACTTATCCATCATGCAATACCACCAGGGAGGCATCTGATTGGCCCCAAATTTATTCTGCAGCATGACAACGACCCCAAACATACAGCGAAAGTCATTAAGAACTATCTTCAGCGTAAAGAAGAACAAGGAGTCCTGGAAGTGATGGTATGGCCCCACAGAGCCCTGATCTCAACATCATCGAGTCTGTCTGGGATTACATGAAGAGAGAGAAGCAACTGAGGCTGCCTAAATCCACAGAAGAACTGTGGTTAGTTCTCCAAGATGTTTGGGTCAACCTACCTGCCGAGTTCCTTTAAAAACTGTGTGCAAGTGTACCTAGAAGAATTGATGCTGTTTTGAAGGCAAAGGGTGGTCACACCAAATATTGATTTGATGTAGATTTTTCTTCTGTTCACTCACTTTGCATTTTGTTAATTGATAAATATAATCTATTAACATGTCTATTTTTGAAAGCATTCTTACTTTACAGCATTTTTTCACACCTGCCTAAAACTTTTGCACAGTACTGTATATATATATATATATATATATATATATATATATATATATATATATATATATATATATATATATATATATATATATATATAATGATTTCCATTACACAAGAGTAGATGTTAAAACTTCATGCTGATTTGAACTCGGCTCTCGCCAAGATAAGCACTGACTAAGACGCAGCTTTACAGTAAACTAATGTGATCCATCTCTGTATCCATCCATTTGCGCTTCCTTCCATATGATGATGTAGTGTGTACACACACACACACACACACACACACACACACACACAAATACATACATTGTTACTGTATAAATGTCTTATTAATTGCGTGCTATTTATTCATATTAATTTATCTATTTGCTAATACCAGCACCTGTTTCAGCTTAGATACAGCAGCCTGTACTGGTAGTCATTGCCAATAAGTTATAATGTGAAGAACACTCCATAGGCTGGAAAGGAACTTGATTCTATCCTAAATTGGAGAGAAATCAGCTGACCTATTATGCACAGAAAGGAAAAATCCTCTCATATGCCTCATCTACAGCATCCTCCCATGGCACCGTTAACTCAACCAGGTGAACAAGGCGTACTGATCCAGACTAATCCGAAGGTTAGTGGTGGCAACCTCAGGTGGAAAACTAAGCCATTGACCAACATTTGCCAGCATTTTCCAGTCCCTAGCAGCTTCCACTTGTCCTGGGCGAGGCTTGGTTTTAACACCTTTTCTTGGCGGTTGCTCTCCTGGGCGGAAGAATGTTATCTTTTGTGTGTAATGTTTAGATGGAACTGGTGGCAACTTATTGGTCATATTATGCTTGTCTTCCAATGCTTAGGCCAAACATCGCAGCACATGGTCGTGGCGCCAAGTAAACCGTCCTTGGCTAAGACCCACCTTACATCCTGTCAAAATGTATCTTAATGTTGCAGGTGATGAGCACAAAGGACATGAGGGATCCTCTCATTGACTCAAATACCTGTTTTTACTCAAGGTTATGGGTGCAGGTACTTGATAAGTCCCAGTGTTTTGAAACACAGAATAAGGCATTTGATTGTGAAAGTGTTAACAGGTTAGACATGCCTTAAATATGCCTTAAGCATATATATATATATATATATATATATATATATATATATATATATATATATATATATAGAGCCAGCTGCCCTATATATATATATATATATATATATATATATATATATATATATATATATGTTCTTTTTTTCTATGCTAAATCTATGCTACATTTTCTTTGCATTCTTCTTCTGTCATTTAATGTCATTTACCAGTATTCTGTGCATTTCAAAATATCTAATTGTACAAATGAATGGTCGTTGATGGTGAAATGGTAGCCGTATCAGTCCAGAGATGATAAACAAAGAGGAGAGAGGTTATACTTTTTATTGGACTCACTAAACAACAATGAATCACAAGCTTTCAATACCGCAGAGTTCTCTTCTTCAGGAAGGATATATGATTAGCTGCTCATTTTCCCTTTTTTTAGGTGACAGTTTCTTTCCAAGATTATATTATTTTCATTTTTACAGTTTCCTTTTAGCCATCTGGCACCCAGTCAAATACTTAAATAATAATTTCTAATCAGCAAAACAGAACATGACCCCCTAGGAGTTTATGTTGACTCAGAAATGTTTTCATCTAGACAATGTGGGGAAGCTATAAAGAAAAAGGCCAACAAGATGCTCGGATATATTGTGAAAAGTGTTAAAACTTTCCAATACATTAGTAAGACCTCATCTAGAATATGGTGTTCCGTTATGGTCACCTCATTACAAAAAGGATATAGCTGCTTTAGAAAGAGTGCAAAGAAGAGCAACCAGAATTATTATGGGTTTAAAAGGCATGTCATATGCAGACAGGCTTAAATAATTTAATCTATTCAGTCTTGAACAAAGAAGACTATGCGGCGATCTGATTCAAGCATTCCAAAGAGGTATTGACAATGTTGACCCAAGGGACTTTTTTGACCTGAAAAAAGAAACAAGGACCAGTGTTCACAAATGGAGATTAGATAAAGGGGCATTCAGAACAGAAAATAGGAGGCACTTTTTTTACACAGAGAATTGTGAGGGTCTGGAACCAACTCCCAGTAAAGTTGTTGAAGCTGACACCTTGGGATCCTTCAAGAAGCTGCTTGATGAGATTCTGGGATCAATAAGCTCCTAACAACCAAACGAACAAGATGGGCCGAATGGTCTCCTCTCATTTGCAAACCTTGTTATGTTCTTAAAAAACAAAACTATTTATTTTACAGTCTTTGTTTTGTGCCAGATGAATAAAATAGTAGAGCACATACCTGTAAAGTCAGGGTGTAGCAGTCAATAATGGTTCCTTTACCTTTTTTTTGTTCCACATCGAACTTCTTTGTAAGAGGTTTAAAATGAAAGGAAAATGAAAGGGACCCTTTTTGAGTGCACCTCCACTCCACTGCTGGTAAGCTCTTATGTACTGTATACTGTGAAATCAATTGCTTTACTTATCAGTCACTAATTACAGTAAAATTAAAGTTTGAATGAAACAAAAATTAATCTATCTGGCCCATGATAAACTGCTTTTAGATAAATCTGGCATGGGATATGCAAGCAGAAATAAGCATATTATTGCTTATATATACATAAATACATTTAATAAATGATAGATACATTCCTGAACTGGTTAAAGTGTTTTTCTTCCATGTTTTCTTTTCATAATTCCTGTAGTAATTCAGATACATTTTAACCCTTTGACGCCTAGGTAGAATGACCATATTTGGGCTTGAATAGGACCACTTTGTGTTTAGCGCTTGTAGTTTACATGAGAAATTAAAACCCAATATATCTATAGAAATGGCTTTAGTAGTTGTTTCCAATGATATTATGTATTTTCCATTGTGTATTTTATTGTGAAATGTATTATATGTTTTTTATATAAACTGCACCGCCCAAAAAGTTATTGAAAAATGTATAGTAATAAATAATATTTTTAAAAACTGCCAATTTCGACCCCTTTCCAAGTTATATATAAAAAAATTATCAGCATATGACATTTTATGAGGATTTCAAATATCTTCTACTATTGAGAAGCTAAACGATTTTGTCCGAGCCCTGGTCTATATGCCAAAATTCCCCAAAACGTCCCTATTTTCAGAACTATTTCATGTAAAATAAATATGACCACTTTGTGTTTCACACTTGTAGTTTGGCAACCTTACATCAGAAATTAATACCCAATATATCTATAGAAAGGCCTTTATGAAAGTAGTCCAGACTAAGCACAATATCACAAAGTACATTGTCAAATCTTATGTAAAACCTTTTATCTTGGTAATGTATGATAAAAAAGGGAAAATGAAGTTGTTTTTATTAAAAGTAGTTTTTATTTAAAATGATATATATATATATATATATATATATATATATATATATATATATATATATATATAATGGTGGCATATAAAAATTACAAGTGCATCAAAAAACACAAAAAGTTATAGTTTTAGAGAACTTTTATTTCATGTAAAAAAATAACAATAAATAAATAACAATAAAACTGAACAACATTAAAAACTTACATTAGGTAATTTATTACCTGTCAAAAATGAACTGTGGGACAAATTAACAGTATAACTAAAGATTTATAGCATCATATCATACCTGCAAAGAAAATCAAAAACAAGATTAAAAATATGAATTATAACACAGTGGTGGATACTTACCGTCTCAGGTGCTTGCTTCATTGACAAGCCCAGCTAACTTATCTTGACTCCATTTTTTTTCAACCCAATCCATCTGCTGCTGTCTTTTTTGACTATGTATTAGCTCTGTGATGTGTATCAGCATCCAGAGAAAGACAAATTTGGAAGGCCAATCGTGAATCGTACATAATGGTTTCCCGTTGCATTCAGGAGCAAAGCATGCAACAAACGTCTTCTGATCTATTTTAGTAGTTCTAATGCTTCTCTAGGTAGTCAGGAACGTGTAACGTATGAAACAATGAGGGAGGCTGACTTAATTTGGCTGTTGGCTCGTATAGCGATACGTCGTCAACTATACCTATTCCCGTTAGCTGCGGGAAAGATTTTCTCCGAAATAAAGATGAGAATATTTTTTGCATCTTTCAAAACCCGCTGTTCCCTCATTTTTTTCACGCAATTCTTGGAAGAGAAGGAAGCTGTTTGTGAATGCTATGTCAATGAAGTGGAAAAACAATGTTTTCCATTATTTCATGGATTTAAGGAGAACATGGTAAATACCAATTCTCTGTTTGGATTTGTCCAGCCCATGTGCTGATTATAGTCGTGAATGGTGGCAGGCACCACTGTTCAAGTCCAACACCCCTCGGTTCTTAACAGCCTTTGTACAGTGCCCGATACAAACAAGTAACGGCTCGAGTATCTGTCCACTGACTTGCTCAAATGTTCCCTTCCTCGATACGACACCCATCTCCTATCCCCATGCTTGGTCTGACGTTCCCATTGTTTATAGTCCCTCAGAACAGTGGGAAAGTTTATGCGATTTGTGTTGCACGTGCCACAAGAATTACAACCAAGCCTTTTTAATTCTATCATCAAATTTGGTGATGTGTAAAAATTATCGAACCATACATTATAGCCTTGATGGACAAGTGGCTGGATCAATTCTAAGACTACCTTATTCACTAAGCCAATTACCCTACCATTGCGACTGCCGGTGTAAATGTCAAAATCTATTGTGTAACCATTGTCTGATGCTGCTAGAACCCACAATTTGAAACCCCACCTAGTTGTTTTATCTTTCATAAACTGTCTAAAACCTGATCGTGATTTAGACCTAACCAAACGCTCATACACAGTTACATTTTGGTTTGGCTGATAAAGTTTAAGACATGTGGTTTTTAGGTGATCGAGGAGGTAGCGCAGTTTGCATAACCGATCAGTGTTATTTTCAGTGGCGGGATCGACGATATGTAGCGCAGCCATTATCGCCTTGAATCAATCACGTGTCATGAACGCACTAGCCCATAAGCCGTGATGTAAAGAAGATGTGTTCCAATACCGAAGAAGGTCAGGTCACCACACAATGCCCATGTAAATTATGGGTGACGCTTTTTTCTCTGGTACCCATTTATACATTGCTCAAGGGTACAGCAGCAGTGTCCTGGTATTGAACTCACCACCCTCCGGTAAACAGTCCAGAGCCCTAACCACTGCTCCACACTGCGTACATGTATACTGCATAGCTCTCAGGACTACAACTCCAGATCCGGGTTCAATTGTAGGTCGGACCTCTTGTTTTTTTTGTTTGCGGTTAAGAATATTTATACATTTTTCACTATATTCTTTTTTTTAATAAGGTTTTGAGGAGGTGTTTCTTTATCTTAGGCGGTTTTAATTATTTCTTTCTTTCTTTCTTTATTTATTCGTTAGTTCAGTTAGTTCGTTATTCATATATTTCTATATACCGTATATTTATTTCGACACTAATATTTATATGTTTTCAATCGATTTATGTTTGTTTATTTAAAAAAAATATATATATATATATATATATATATATATATATATATATATATATATATATATATATATATATGTACAGAAATCTGAGAAAAGTATACTCAGTAAGAAGTATTAAGTATATTAAAGTCTGTTTTTCTTGATTTGCTTACCCTTTCTGCCTCTCTTTCTTGCTAAAACAGAAATCGGTGCAGAGCTAGAATTATCATTTCTTTAGTTACTTTTTTTCAGGTCATTAATATGCCACTTTCATTTCTTTCTGACCTGTGTCTGTGACAGTGATTAATCTTTTCAAATTACAAGTGCGAGTGTGTGCTGTGAGGGAGTTAACTGCTGTGTAAACGACACCTGAGAATAGATTTCAGACAGATTGCAATCACACTTTCTTTTAACTGAAGCCCTAATTATAGATTTGAAACATATTATGATTATACAATAGACAATACTTTTCAAACAACGTAATTGACTGTTATTCTGAGTGGTAACAACCTTTATCTTTAAATACAAAAAAAAAAAGTATCAGGGGAATCTAAAGTAAATACGACGTTGAATAAAATGATAACATTATTTATTTATACGTTTGAAATGGAGGGGAGAAGTACAAACAGGAATCTCAATTGCCATTACGCAGCAAATAAATAAACTAGCTGATCATGGGAATTATACATTTAAAATACTGTATTTATAATTGAGAACTTTTGATGGAACACATATATAGAAAGATATGACACATTTAACCAAATAACCACCAGCCCGATAATGGTATATTTTGTAAAGAAAAAAGTTGGGAGCTTACTTTTGTTTAACATTTGTGTGATGTGCAAACTCAGCTCGTCTCATTTCTTTTTTTACAATAATCACATTTCACTCTCTCTAGAACTGAAGAGCAGCTTCTGAACTCAGTTGAAAGCACCTTAACACACACTTAGCAAAACATATTTCAGAAATTGCAATAAGAACAAATCAGAAAGTTCATAAAAAGTCAAGGGAACCTGGTTAAAGCATGGCCGCGTGGTGTGCAGGGTGAGTCATGCAACCAGGGGAGTGTGGGTTCACGTCCTGTTGTGCGAAGTTACCGGTCATCGCTGGGGATTCCAGTGGGAGCATCGCATTGGCCTTGGTGCTCCCGCAGGTTATGAAGTCAAAACCGGCAGGGACTGTTTCTCCTCATCGTGCTGCAGTGAACCCTGCTGGCCAGGCACCCAGTGAGCTCAGAGCTGACCCCTGCAGGGCTGGCCTTTGTCCTCCAGAGGCCAATAGTTGGCTGGTATCATCGCTTGAGTTCCTGCGAGTAAAAGAAGAAGCTACCCGATATGCAGGCCAGCGTCAGTGACACACTGTCGGTTATGGTGAAAAGCATAGTGTTCACTGCTGCGGATGCATAACACCTGTACAATGCAGGTCAGCCTTAAACCACCGATCAGTGTAACACCGTCGCTGATCAGCAGCCACTAACAAGCTAGCAAGCCAATAGCAAGGGTCATATGGTCATTTTTAAATTTTTTTAATTAAAATTCAATCATATTTTTGTGGCAAAATAATTCTAGAAACGTGTTATACTCAATCCAGAGAATTATTATGACAACGGAAATGACAACGGAAATGCTGACAGTGGGGCTAGGTCCTCCTCCCGTGGTACCGGCGACAGCAGAAAGCTCCTCCAGCCAAGGCAGTTCTGGCAGTGGACATGTTGCCATTGGTAACGCTGGCAGCTGCAAGACTGACAGCGGGGTGGCACACTCCGGCCCTGATGGCAGTACTGCGTACTCAGGCAGTGGTGGTGGCGCTGGCAGCGGTAATGTTACAACTGTTGTGGGTGGAGGTGGTCTCCTCACCTCTACCCCCTTCTCTAGCTGGCGGCTTCCTTCTCTTGGGCTCTGGCCACAGAATTTTCAGCAGGTCAAATGCTGCTGTTGGATACAACAAAGCCCCGGATGATTACAAGCAGACACCCCCAGACGGTGTTGTGCAGGCATCCCGAAGTGGTGGCGACCTGGCCTCCCAGGGCGCTGCAGGCTCGGCAGCCCTACATGTTGCAGGTGTGGCAGCCCTAGGCGATGCAGGCTCCACAGCTCTAGGCGACGCAGATTTTGCAATCCCAGGCGGTGCGGGCTTAAGCAGCTGCAGCTGCTCAGGTGGTGGAGGTGGGAGCAGCAGGTAGCCAACTATCTGAAGGTGCCCCTAACACTGATTTTTAAGCAAGGTTTTAGGCTGTATCTCTGGAAATGTAGCACCTAGATACTCCGTTCAAAGTGGTTTGTAATCAGAGTAGCAGCCTGAGTGTGCATTCCCAGAACTCAGAACGATGCATCAATACTTTTGTGGGTGGGGGTGGGGCATGAAAAACATGTTGCTGTGTGGGGAATCACTATGGTAAGGAGAAAAAATAATTGCACATTCCAAATTGGGAAGAAAATTGGAGGTAAAATAATTGTGCACACTAAATTTATAAAACAAAAAGTGTAATAGAGTACTGTAGTTTTATGTACAATAAATGTATCCCTAATTTTATTTTGCTACGATGTTACCCACGGTTTCAGGTGCAGACTTTTTCACTCATCTCCCTTCTGTTTATTTTAATCAAGACTGTAAAGAATGCTGTTATTCAGCATATCTTTATATTTTTGAGATTAAGATTATGTAGATTGTAGATTGAAGAAGACTACTAATTGAAAACAGCTATCCTGCACTTTCCTGGTATCCATATCTTATGCAGCATCTATCGTTTAGAAAGAAATGCCTTATATGCTACTGACAAAACAGAAGAATGGTTTCAGCAAAGCTTACGTTAGAGTGATGACAATTGTGTATTTTATGGCAATTGAAAGGGCATATCACTTTAAAGTTCTATACCTTTGGGTCAATAACGTTGGTATGTGGATATACTCAGTGCCTTGTGCAAAAGGGTGTGAGACTTGTAGTTTACTTATAGAAAAGCACGCAAAGTGTCCCATTTCACAACCCTCTTTCATCTGTGTGTTCCCATTTTTAACCAAATTTGGATATTGACCTCGCTTTTTGGAACCTCTGTGCAATATTAATCATCTTTACTCACACACAATTGTTTGACATATCATTTTACCTCATAGGAATCTACTGAATTCTGTGATTGAACTGACTCTTTAAAAAAAAAAATATATACAGTACTGTGCAAAAGTTTTAGGCAGGTGTGAAAAAATGCTGTAAAGTAAGAATGCTTTCAAAAATAGACATGTTAATAGATTATATTTATCAATTAACTAAATGCAAAGTGAGTGAACAGAAGAAAAATCTAAATCAAATCCATATTTGGTGTGACCACCCTTTGCCTTCAAAACAGCATCAAGCATCAATTCTTCTAGGTACACTTGCACACAGTTTTTGAAGGAACTCGGCAGGTAGGTTGGCCCAAACATCTTGGAGAACTAACCACAGTTCTTCTGTGGATTTAGGCAGCCTCAGTTGCTTCTCTCTCTTCATGTAATCCCAGACAGACTCGATGATGTTGAGATCAGGGCTCTGTGGGGGCCATACCATCACTTCCAGGACTCCTTGTTCTTCTTTACGCTGAAGATAGTTCTTAATGACTTTCGCTGTATGTTTGGGGTCGTTGTCATGCTGCAGAATAAATTTGGGGCCAATCAGATGCCTCCCTGATGGTATTGCATGATGGATAAGTATCTGCCTGTACTTCTCAGCATTGAGGAGACCATTAATTCTGACCAAATCCCCAACTCCATTTGCAGAAATGCAGCCCCAAACTTGCAAGGAACCTCCACCATGCTTCACTGTTGCCTGCAGACACTCATTCGTGTACGATCTCCAGCCCTTCGGCGAACAAACTGCCTTCTGCTACACCAAATATGGATTTGATTTAGATTTTTCTTCTGTTCACTCACTTTGCATTTAGTTAATTGATAAATATAATCTATTAACATGTCTATTTTTGAAAGCATTCTTACTTTACAGCATTTTTTCACACCTGCCTAAAACTTTTGCACAGTACTGTATATATATATAAAAATCTAAATCAAATCCATATTTGGTGTGACCACCCTTTGCCTTCAAAACAGCATCAATTCTTCTAGGTACACTTGCACAAAGTCAGGGATTTTGTAGGCATATAGTCAGGTGTATGATTAAACAATTATACCAAACAGGTGCTAATGATCATCAATTCAATATGTAGGTTGAAACACAATCATTAACTGAAACAGAAACAGCTGTGTAGGAGGAATAAAACTGGGTGAGGAACAGCCAAACTCAGCTAACAAGGTGAGGTTGCTGAAGACAGTTTACTGTCAAAAGTCATACACCATGGCAAGACTGAGCACAGCAACAAGACACAAGGTAGTTATACTGCATCAGCAAGGTCTCTCCCAGGCAGAAATTTCAAGGCAGACAGGGGTTTCCAGATGTGCTGTCCAAGCTCTTTTGAAGAAGCACAAAGAAACGGGCAACGTTGAGGACCGTAGACGCAGCGGTCGGCCAAGGAAACTTACTGCAGCAGATGAAAGACACATCATGCTTACTTCCCTTCGTAATCGGAAGATGTCCAGCAGTGCCATCAGCTCAGAACTGGCAGAAAACAGTGGGACCCTGGTACACCCATCTACTGTCCGGAGAAGTCTGGTCAGAAGTGGCCTTCATGGAAGACTTGCAGCCAAAAAGCCATACCTCCGACGTGGAAACAAGGCCAAGCGACTCAACTATGCATGAAAACACAGGAACTGGGGTGCAGAAAAATGGCAGCAGGTGCTCTGGACTGATGAGTCAAAATTTGAAATATTTGGCTGTGGCAGAAGGCAGTTTGTTCGCCGAAGGGCTGGAGAGCGTACACGAATGAGTGTCTGCAGGCAACAGTGAAGCATGGTGGAGGTTCCTTGCAAGTTTGGGGCTGCATTTCTGCATATGGAGTTGGGGATTTGGTCAGAATTAATGGTCTCCTCAATGCTGAGAAGTACAGGCAGATACTTATGCATCATGCAATACCATCAGGGAGGCATCTGATTGGCCCCAAATTTATTCTGCAGCATGACAACGACCCCAAACATACAGCGAAAGTCATTAAGAACTATCTTCAGCGTAAAGAAGAACAAGGAGTCCTGGAAGTGATGGTATGGCCCCACAGAGCCCTGATCTCAACATCATCGAGTCTGTCTGGGATTACATGAAGAGAGAGAAGCAACTGAGGCTGCCTAAATCCACAGAAGAACTGTGGTTAGTTCTCCAAGATGTTTGGGCCAACCTACCTGCCAAGTTCCTTCAAAAACTGTGTGCAAGTGTACCTAGAAGAATTGATGCTTGATGCTGTTTTGAAGGCAAAGGGTGGTCACACCAAATATTGATTTGATGTAGATTTTTCTTCTGTTCACTCACTTTGCATTTAGTTAATTGATAAATATAATCTATTAACATGTCTATTTTTGAAGGCATTCTTACTTTACAGCATTTTTTCACACCTGCCTAAAACTTTTGCACAGTACTGTATATATATATATATAGAGGAGGGAGAGAGAGAGAGAGAGAGATAATACATGGATGAATGCTATATTTGCATCCTGAGCCATTTGAAAAAAAGGCATAATACCACAGTAGTGACGTCAAAATGGCATATTCGTCTAGAGGCTTATACTTGACCCATATTTGACTCCTGTGTCTCGTTTTCAATCACTCAACAACACCCACAATTCATGGTTTTTAGCTTCTTTTAACAAATCTGTCTCTGTGAAGATTTACAATCATCCTCCACCAACGGGAGCACCAAACAGAGAGTAAGAAAAAACAAAAAGCATACCCCCTTGAAGCACCTTTTCCTTAAAAATACATTCTTTTTTCTGTTCATTATCTAGTCAGTTTAATTCACAATTCCTGAATTATCAAAAAGAAAAATATATTTAAGATTCTTTAATATTGACTTAATTTACGTTATTATTAATTAAATTAACTTGCAATTTGAACCTTAACACCTGTTTATTGTCTTTTTTTATTACAGCTACTAATACTCATGTACTATAAAAAATAATAGATGTGCTCAGTGAGTTAAAGGAAAATAATCCCATCTCGGGTTTCTGTGATAGTTTAAAGTACTCAACCCAACGATCTCGTAGTTTATGATGTCACATAAACCCTAGATGGAATTATTTTCTTGTGTTTCGTTACTGTGAATTGATCTCTTGGAATATTTTTCAGGCACATTTTTCTTGTCTCTTCATGCATGGGAATTTCCTGGGGACTTCTTGGAATTGTGCCGTGCTGAAGCAGAGCATAATGGGACACAGCAGGGATCACTGCAGTTTTCTTCATGTCGTTGATATTTCAATGTTTTTTGTAGTTGTGCCTGATGCAACTCATCATTTTCTCTCAGAACTTAAACAAACAAGCAAACTATTTTAAAACCATACCAGTATCATGAAATGTGGCGTCACTTGGTGCAAGTAGCATATACAATGGTTAAATAATACTTTAGTGTGTGCTGTTTGCCTACGAGACCAGGATTGGTATGTATACTCTTCTTGTATCCTTCTCCAGCTTTATGACAGTAAATAATTTGCTGCCTATGGTCTTCAGATAGCTCTTTACTTTTTCCAATTTTGAATCATCCTATGCCTAACCCTACAATTTATGTTACATGTTGTTTTAAGAGGTGAATCACAGCTGTGGTAAAATAAGTTGCTACATGTGTTTTTTAGGTAGGACATGTGATTGATTGCAGGGTATTTTATTATTGTGTTCCCCATTCGTTCTGGTGTATTAGTTTGTTGTTTAGCTGGTTGGGGTTCCATTTCCCATGTGATAATCATTTCATTTGCCTTATGCACTTGTGAAAATTGTCTCAAGGATCAGTGATCATGAATGCTACAATGTTAATCAAGTCATTATTATTTATACTATGAATATGTGCATAAAATCTTGTACTGCACAAGGGCAGTTTGTAGGATTTAATAGAAAAAAAAATGAGAATAGTATTTTAGTCAGGAAAACTCATGCAATAGAAATATTTAGTTTGCTGACTGTGGAGACTGTGGTGACTGTAGGAAAGCCATCGACAGGGGCAGGATAGCTGCCCTCACCTGTTAGACAAAGCCAAAAAACAGGTGGAGGCTGGGGAGGAGGAGGCAGCGAACTCTTAAGCACAACAGGGTCAAATGCATTGAATTAAGCTATAAATCCCTTTCTAGCTGATCATTGGACGTGTTGTTTATCAAATGACAAATGAGATACTAGCCATTTGACTGATGAATGCTCTGGTAATGGAGACGCTCAATATGCTTCATGTTTACGATTTTAATCTATCTTAAAAGTGAGTTCCCTGCCTGAAACACAGCTGAATAGAGATAGATTAGAAAGTAATTGTTATACTGTGAACCTAATGTATTCAAGAACATTATGTTTAGGAGTTTGAGACGATTATTCCCAGTCTTATTATTTTATTCCACTTAAGTGTGGTAGATTTATCAGACCTTTAATATTGGAGCTTATGAAAACATAATGATATTTATATTATTTCTCTTGGCCTAATGGTATTTTTTAAATGAATCAGACGTTATTTGCAGGGGGTTCTTTCAATGACCTCCAGGAGAAAATAATTTAATGTAATATTTGATCTTCTTTCAATGACCTCCAGGAGAAAATAATTTAATGTAATATTTGATCTTAAATATTTTGAACATTTGATAACCCCTACCTTAATAAATGGGAAAAAATAGAAATGTGTATATTGTGTATATGAATATTCAAATGTAATAAACATATAAGAGAAATTATAACTTACCAGCAATGTGCTGCCATGCTTCAAATCAACCATTTTATGTACATATTAAACCTTAAGTATTTAATTAAAAAAAAAGAAAGTTGCATGTAAGGATTATTAAGTACAATTAAAGTAAATTACATGAGAAAATACACATTCACTCACTGTAATGAAAACAATTAGAAAGAAACTTGAGAAGGCAGTTTGAGTGTGAGTGAGCTGGACAAGGTGGGGGGTTAACTAAGTAGTCCATGAGCCAAAACTCAGAAAGCCATTTGTTTGTGAGTTGGGGATCTGGGGCTGCTGGTTATTCCTAGGGTTAACTAAAGTAACACGGGAGGTAGGGCTTTTTCTTGTAGAGCTCCTAAATTATGGAATGCTCTGCCTTTGTTTGTCAGGAAAGCTGGGATTGTTACAGTTTTCAAGTCAAGACTAAAAACACAATTTTATACAAATGCTTTCTTATCTTATTGGTTTTTAATGTAACTTTAAAATTACTGCATTTGTATTATGTGTATACTGTTATTTAAATGGTCTGACTTGGCAGTTGTATGTGTGACATGCTATACAAATGTATTGTGGTTTGTTCTTTTTTTTCTGCACCGTACAGTGCTTTTGCGATACATTTGTATAAAAAGCGCTCTATAAATGCAATAAATAATAATAATAATAATAATAATAATAATAATAATAATAATAATAATAATAGGATAGTAGGGTATATTCATGGTTTATTAACACTTTGTAGATATTAAATGAGTTCTTTATTAGAATCTATGTATTTTTTTTCGGATATGCACAGTTTCCTGATTTTTTTTATACAAATCCAGAACCAGTATTTATGTGAAAAATGTTAAGGAAATTAAGGAACGATGGACGTGTAATTGTTGAACTAGAAAACCAAGATTGTGTAATAGAATTTCTATACCACCACAGTTGCTACATTAATTACACCAACAAGAAATCCCTACATGGAGTCAAAGCACAACAAGAAAAGAATATCACATTATTACAGACAAGATACAGCACAAAACTAGGTGCAAACATCACACCCGCATTCTGCACCATGTCCTCCAGCAGCTACCTGAATTCAAAGCACGGCTGGATCTCACTTCAAACATGTTTGTTTTGTCATTTCTTTCATAAGATTCATGGTTTATAAATCAGCCTTGTCTATAGTGGATATGATTAAAGCTGGCAGGATTAGTTCTGTAATTGGCGGGGTTGTCTTTCTATTGCTTAAAGAATCATTTGTTTTTTAAATGATAGTTTTTGTGTAGGATAATATAGATCATTTATTTTTTTTATTTGTTTTCACTGCAGTTGCCAAGATGAAGTAGCACAAAATCCGTAATGCTTTCCACATTAAAAGTGTACCATTTGAAAAGCAAGCAAAGAACATTACAATTCACATGCATAGGTGAATGTATTCCTGACCCGGCACAGCTCCGGTTGCTTTTCATTTTGTAAGACGTGGTCTGAACACTCTTGTGAAATGTGAATGATGATGTGTGTGCTGTACCACGTGACAGTAGAGAAAGGGGGGTGAGCTTTTTGTTGACGTGTCTGATCAGGAACAACTGTTAAATAAAACAATCATGAAACCCGTCTGATGCTGGTTTGTATTCATTAGCGCTGCGTGTAAAGGGTTTGATATTGCCTTTCACCATCTGGCTGAGGTGATCCAAAAGAGTTATAGATGGAACAAAATTTCTCTCTATGTCATATGTTTGACAACGTTATATAGAATTGTTGCTGAATAAAGGAATCGAAGCTCCTAAGTACAGAACTGAGATGCTTAAGAATAAAATATGTCATTCCTTCCTAAGATCTGTTGCCTTCTGGCAAATTATGCCATTGTGGTTTTTGATCAGGCAATATATGCAAAACCAGTAGATGTCATGAAGAAGTCCAGCCAACAAATGGTTTCAGAAAAAGAAGGTAAAATGATCAAACTAGGGAGTGGCTAGGAAAAGATTTTTACCTGAGGCAAAAATCTAATTGTTGTCTAAAAAAACCTGAATATCCTGTTCATGTTACGAAGGTGAAAATAATAATCTTATAAAGCCTGGAGACTATTAAGCAATATAAGTCGCTAACTCTTTTAACACAGTGACCCCCCTTGGATGATGTTTGAAATTTCGTGACGAGTATTTTTTAAAACAAATTGTCTCCCAGCAAAAACCCACCCTATTCCCTATACACACTGTCAGAATTATTATTAAAAAGGACAAGAAGAATATAACTTATAAATATGAATAAGAAGATGAGTTTATACGTTCATTGAGAGACATACGAATTGGTTCACTGCTACTGAAGTTAATGCTGAGACTGGTGACACTAATACTACATCTGGAACTGGTAAGACTGGTACTGCCACTGCTGGGACTGGTAAGCCTGGTGCTGCCATTGCTGGGACTGGTAAGACTGGTGCTGACACTGCTGGACTGGTAAGACTAGTGCTGCCATTGCTGGGACTGGTAAGACTGGTGCTGACACTGCTGGACTGGTAAGACTGGTGCTGCCATTGCTGGTACTGGTAAGACTGGTGCTGACACTGCTGGACTGGTAAGACTGGTGCTGCCATTGCTGGGACTGGTAAGACTGGTGCTGACACTGCTGGTCTAGTAAGACTGGTGCTGCCATTGCTGGGACTGGTAAGACTGGTGCTGACACTGTTAGGGGATTGCAAGAGGGCGCCAACAACACTCTCTTTTATTTAAAAGCACAGCGGGTTCAGCACCATGAGCAGCAAAAACAGCAGAGTAACACACCAGACAGCAACCAACTACCCACGAGCGCTGAAGTGCTCACAGATATTTACACAAACTTACACAAAGCGGACCAACTGAAACCCCCAAAGTCCCCTCCCATATCTGCAGCCCCAGGTAGTTGAGCACCATGGCTGCGATGTCTGGGAGGGATGCTGGGTGGTGTTTCTGTTCCCAGGCCTCCCAGCGCTCCCCATCTCTCGCCCACAGGAGGTTGATCACAGCAGGGAGGGCGTCCACGATATTCCTCTCAGGTTCCGCCAGCCAGTCCCAGATCCCCTCAGAGGAGACAGAATTCTTCCGCCTCGGAGGATGCGGGTCCTCTCTCACCCTTGCTGGACGCTCAGTCTCCTTCCTCTCCTGCCATGGAGGGAGTTGGTCAGGTGCCACGTGCCCGACCTCACCAACCGCAAAGCACCACTCCTCACCCTTCAGGCAGGTGAGGCAGACGTCCAGCGTGGTAAGGACCCCACAGGACTTGCGACCAGCCCCGCGCTGCTGTTGCTGCGCCTCCTGCTGCTGTTGCTGCTGCTTTCTCCTCCGGCTACTTTTTCCCATTATTTATTAGAAAAAACAACAAACGAACAAACAAAAAAAAACGCACTTTTCTGTCCTGATCCGGCTCCTGGAGGCGTTGTTTGTCCCACGCAGGACACCATATGTGACAAGATGCCTTGCAGTGGTGAGGTGTGGTGACGTCACGGACCAGGAAGTAACTGAATCAAAACAATGGATGGGCGGGTGAAGCTGAATGCTACGGCACTCAGCTGGATTTATTAAATAAACAAACCAAAAACAAAAGATTTAAACAATAACAAAACACAAAACAAAAAGGCGCGATGGCCAAACAAACAGAAACAAGTATATTTTTAAATATAGCAATTTTTTTATTTTATTTGTTTGTTTAGCAGACGCCTTTATCCAAGACGACTTACAGACACTAAGGTGTGTGAACTATGCTTCAGCTGCAGAGTCACTTACAATTACATCTCACCCGAAAGACGGAGCACAGGGACTTGCTCAGGGTCACACAATGAGTCAGTGGCTGAGGTGGGATTTGAACCGGTGACCTCCTGGTTACAAGCCCGTTTCTTTAACCACTCCTCGCTCTCTCTCCGCTCTCCCGTACTCTCCTCTCTAGACTCTACACTCAACCCTGCAGCACGAACAGCTGCAGGTTCTTATACTCTGGCCGAGGGGTTAACTAGCTGTTAATTATCTTATTACCCCTCGGCCACAGTCTGCACGCGTTTGGTAAGGATGCGTGACTGTCAGCTAGTTAAATAATCAGTAGCTGATCAGTCACGCATCCTCACAGGGTTTTTAAATTATAAATAATAACAAAAGACGCGGTGCTTTTATCCGCGCCGCAAACAAATACAAATAATAATAAATAAATACATAGGGGCGGGACACTCTGCCACAGGGTCTTATTCTTCAATCTGTTTTGCTTAAAACAGGCCCAATCAATTAGGTTTTAAATGGTTATATTTACCCCTGTTGATTGTTCTTCCAAGTCAGGTTTGAGGCTGTTTGCAAATCATGCTGTTATTATTTTATTTTAACTCTGGATGAAGTTTTCTATTTTTCCTACTGCAGTGAACACCTAGGCAAGCTGCCAGAAGCTGTAGGGTCTAGTCTTCCCTAGGAGATACAGGGTCAAGTGCTTTCCTTTGTAGTAGAATATTTCTAGTATGGTTCTATCAAGCCAGGACACTTGCTGCATTGTTCCAACATTTTGTCTTGTTATCGCTAACAAAAACCCTCCAGGTATTTCTTTTTCTAGTTTTTTTCTATTTTCTTTTTTTTTCTCCCAGATTCTCCCAGGTAAAATAATCCCTGAATTAATTGATTTAATACAATAGTCTCCGCGTACGAATACCTCCTAAGAGAACACTTTGTCTAAGGGTGCTCCCGTTTGGTGAAATGGATTTCTCCCATTGTAAATACTTCGGCTAAAGGAACAGGAACTTCGCTTAAAAGAACACCTTCTTGGCACCGATAGCGATTTGTTCACAATGGATACAGTACTGTTTTGTAACCTGATAACTCATCATCATCAAACTTAAATTAAAATGGTTTGTTTAGTTTTTTTCAAAAGTGACTTGGCATCACGAGAATGTCTTGAGGCACACTGATTGGTTTATTGAATCTTTCCAGCGCCGTCGTTTTGTATACTTGTTTTGTCATTGACACGAGTGCACCTCATCACTACAAAATGGCTCAGACACAAGTCAACGAGCAATTTGGTGTTTCTCGTTCTGGTGAGTTGCTTTACCGTTCTGTTAAATAATGTGCATGTAGTGTATATTGCTGCTGCATTTTTTAACGTGTGTAGGGGTGCTGTGTTAATTTAGTTTGACAGTTAGTTTATTAATGTTAGTTTGTCTGTTACTTTATTAACATACACATACTTATTCAGTTCATTTCATATGTTGATGCACGTGCATCATGACAAGTAATACATATTTATTTATTGATTGATTCGTATTGTGTCTGGCGGCTAACTCTGTCTTAGAGAACACTTTGGCTATAAGAACACTTTGCTTGCTTCCCGAGGGGTGTTCTCTTAGCGGGAGACTGCTGTATCAAACAAAAATGTACACATTTTATTGCTGTTTATTTTACAAATATATACTTGTGGTATAAACAGAATATTAAATGAAAATTCATGGTATACGTTTTGTATTCAAATTCAGTATCCTCTATGTCTTCATCATGAAGTCAGGAAATGTTGTAAACCTCTGTTTTTTTGTAGAATTAATAGAAATGATCACCTATTAGTAATATCATGCTGCGAAAAGCACTTAAATTTGATGAATTGATTTTCATAATTTGTTGACAGAAATGAAGTCAGTGTATTGTGAAATACAAGCCTCTTTATTAATACACACAGAAACCCTTCCTGTACTGAAAGGACAGCTGTTGCCAACAGGCTCATTCTTCATCTTGTGGGTCACAACATTCATATCAATGAATGCATCTCATCCACATCCACCACCCCCTACTTCTGCCTGTGATGCCCTCCGTGACTCAAATGACACAAGAAAATACTTTTCTGTACCTGAAGAATAATAATACCAAAAGCAGTTGCTTAGGGATTTCCTAAAAAATAAGTTATACTACTGTATGATAACAAACAACAATATCACATTTTATTCAGGATTATTCAGTAGTACTGACATTTTTTTTTCTTTAGTTGCAGGCCACCATGACACAATCTGCAGTGGTTTATGGCTTATCGGACCGCGGGGTTAATTGTCTACATTCATCTGCTAGGTGACTTTAGCAAGACTTCACTCTGAAACCTTAGGAAAAAAAATCTATGATAATAATATTGCTTAATCCACCTGGTTCCCTTTCACGTATGAAATGTAACCATTAACTAATTAGATATAACCTCTCTGTACTAGAGTCTGCCTCTGTATACAGACAGTATACTGCGCTAGCCATCTGTTTTTTTCCAGTCAGCTTTTTGCGCTATAGAGACACCGCCAGTGTTAACGGCTTTTTAGCTACACTGTGATGTCGAATTGGCAGGAGCCTTTTCGACCGGAGAATATTCTGAGTGTCTCTATATGCCGTTGCTGTGTTTGCTTTCCTCCACTGACAACAAAGGCTACTAGATTTTCTGTTTTACAGTGTATGCTTGCAGTTTGCCAATGGCTTTTTTCAGGTTTTTACCTGCACACCACTTGTCTTGGTACTAGCCCTGTACCAGTGACTCGCTCTGCCGGTACCAGTCAGTACCAGAGCTGGTGCCAGAGCCTGTACCAGTCGGTACCACAGCCTGTAGCAGTAGCCTGGTCGGTACCAGAGTCTGTACCCTGGTCAGTACCAGAGCCTTTACCAGTGACCTGGTTGGTACCACAGCCGGTGCCAGTTGGTACCAGAGCCTGTAGCAGTGACTTGGTTGGTACCTGTTACCAAGGTTGGTACCACTCATCTGGCTCATACCTGAATCGGTACCAATTACCTGGTTAGGTCCGATTTAACACCAAGACCGTTACCAGTGTTCCATTTTTGAGTACACTGTACATGACAGTTTTCAGCACCAATCAGCTTACTATCTGTTCTTGTGCACATACATTGCACGGCTGAACTGTTTTTTACACCTTGCACCATGCCTCGGTTTCACCTTTATGCTGGTTGCAAGAGAAATATTCCACTGCATGGGAAGGGAGCATGCAGTGGAGGCAGTTAAAGACTGCAGCTCTTGCACGACTTGTGCTCATTTTTCGAAGAGGTCACTGGAAAGCGGGCTCACCTAGGTCTTTTTCATAGATTCCTTTTTCAATTTCAGTATCTCCCATATGATATTTATAATGCACTTTTGTATTGCCTACATGCAGTACCTTACACTTTTCTCTATTAAATGTCATTTTCCATGTGTCTGCCCAGTTCTGAATGCTGTCTAGATCATTTTGAATGACCTTTGCTGCTGCAACAGTGTTTGCCACTCCTCCTATTTTTGTTTCGTCTGCAAATTTAACAAGTTTGCTTACTATACCAGAATCTAAATCATTAATGTAGATTAGGAATAGCAGAGGACCTAATACTGATACCTGTGGTACACTACTGGTTACCTCGCTCCATTTTGGGGTTTCTCCTCTAATCAGTACTTTCTGTTTTCTACATGTTAACCATTCCCTAATCCATGTGCATGCATTTCCTTGAATGCCTACTGTGTTGAGTTTGAGAATTAATCTTTTATGCAGGACTTTGTCAAAAGCTTTCTGGAAATCTAAATAAACCATGTCGTATGCTTTTCAATTATCCATTGTCGATGTTGCATCCTTAAAAAAATCAACCAGGTTAGTTAGACACGATCTCCCTTTTCTAAAACCATGATGACTGTCTCCCAGGATACTGTTACCATATAGGTAATTTTCCATTTTGGATCTTATTATAGTTTCCATAAGTTTCCATATAATAGAAGTCAGGCTTATTGGTCTGTAGTTACCTGGTTTGGTTTTGTCTCCCTTTTTGTGCATCGGTATTACGTTTGCAATTTTCCAGTCTGTCGGTACAACCCCTGTGTCAAGAGACTGTTGCATGATCTTGGTTAGCGGTTTGTAAATAACTTCTTTCATTTATTTGAGTACTACTGGGAGGATCTCATCCGGCCCAGGGGATTTGTTTATTTTAAGAGCTCCTAGTCCCTTTAACACTTCTCCCTCTGTTATGCTAAAGTTATTTAAAACTGGATAGGAACAGGTCGACATGTGGGGCATGTTGTCCGTATCCTCCTTTGTAAACACTTGTGAAAAGATTGGAATGGTGACTTCACCCAGAGGTTGTGAACCTCATCTGGGAGAGGTTTGGGTGCGCACAGATATATCTCTTTGCGACTCAGGAGTCCACCCATTGTCCATACTGGTATTCCCTAGTGGAGAGCGGTTACCCACTCGACATACGCGCTGGCCCATGGGACTCTGCTCTATGCTTTCCCACCATTGCCACTGCTTCCACTGTGCATGGAGAAGATCAAGCAAGATCGGGCCTGGGTGCTCTTAGTAGCCCCAAAGTGACCCAGGAGAACATGGTTCTCGACAATGGCACAGCTCCTCTTCGGTCAGCCGTGGGAGCTGCCGGCCCATCACGACCTGCTGAGCCAGGTGCGGGAGACTCTGTGGCACCCAGATCCAACAACTCTGCAGCTTTAGGTCTGGACCAGACACGGTCAGGATTGCATACGATCTAGCCAACGTGCCCCCACCAGAAAAGGTCACCGGTTACTCCACAAGAGACCTTGCAACCTCCTGGGCTTTATTACAGGGCATCTGTTGCAGACATTTGCAATGCTGCAGTATAGGCCACCCTCATACTTTTACCAGGTTCTACCAAATCAATGTCATAGATAAGCAGAACCGTGGTTTTGTGATCATTCTGCCTTTTAACACATTTTTATTATGTTCCATTTTTATTATGTTCTCATGTTTCTGTAAGTCCTGGGGTAGTTAGCCATATATCCTTTTTCAGACTTCTGGTGTTAAATGCTGAGGTTACTCTGTGTAACCTTGCAACATATAAATTGCATGAGGGTTCTCGCTCACTGTACTGTGGAATATGTCATGGATCCTCATCGGTCCTTGTCCTTAATGCTAAAGGCAGTTATCTGTCGGTGCTGTAAGCTCTTCACTTGCGACGGCTTGGGTATTCTACCCCATTAGGTAATGGTTACATTTCATACAGCAGGCCTGAAAAGAAAATGGCGCTGAGCCTTATGCGTCACTCGTATCGGGGCGGAGACAATGGCTGACGCATACAGGGCTCTTAAAGGAGCAGCTTTGATATAAGTGCTCAGGTAATTCAGGCTGTAAGAGGTAATGGTTACATTTCTATTTCAGGGAACCAGGGTTATGATAATAAAACGTGTTACTATTTTATATTGCTTGAGAGGATGCAAGGGTTTATGGAACCTGTTTTACAAATACAAAAATGTTTAGGTGGAAATGATAACTGTGCTGGAAACAGAAGAATAATGTATTAATTAGTTTGAATGTATTAATGTATTAATTAGTATTTTCAGTTTCACGTACTTCCAGCAAATAAGTATTTGCATCAATGCATGGACATTCAATTGAAGTATTTGCATCAATGCATGGACATTCAATTGATATGTTTTAGATTCTACATAAATTATGTAGAAAGAATGCGTGGGACTTAAATTTGACCTTTTATTTTCTTCCAAGTTTCAATCCAACTAATGTGCTTATCTAAAAGCTTACCCTGAAAGTGAGTGATTTGTTAAAAATGTGTTATTTTGTACACTCTGAAAGGGCCCTAAATATATTATACTCAAGTGGCATTATTATGTATTTTTATACTGTAGTAAATTCCAGTAAAGTGCTTTAAATCATAGTAATTTAAATTAGTTAGGAGACTTGCTTTTATTGACGCTATTACAAGGATCAAGATAAATCATCATTTAGTAGATTAGGACTAAAGTCATTTGCATTGTCAAGCCTACAAATCTGATTAGAAAAAAATATATATTTTCCATAATCTAATTGTTATGCCTCGTTGTAGAATACATCCACATCTAATTTATTTTGTATCCTAACTGAAAAATGATAAAGTTGTGGTATGGTTATGCAGCTTTTATTTTACCTTGACTGTATTACAGTTTAAAACTGCATGCAATCATTGTTACTGAACTCATTTTTTAGTTTTTCTAATGTTACATTTAAAAAATGTAATTATTCTACCACCAAAACAAGAAGTCAAACAATGTGGTAAGGAGGGAATAACACACAGGAAGGTGTGATGACATAACCCATGCCCAGGGCCGGATTAAGTTTAATGGGGGCTTGGGGCTGTTATTGTTTTGGGGACCCATCTCTGCATATTCATTTACTTCCCTTTACTGTTTTACTACCACCACACTCGATTAACATTGATGTCAAATTATTCAGTCTGAGCTGATCCATATTTTACCTGATTCGATGTTTGCATTAGCGCCAGTTTTGAAAATGAGCATTGGCCTCAGCATTAGTTACCATACTGGCAGTTTCAAATACAAAATGGGAAATGCAAACTGCAGACTCTTTTGTCGTAATAGCAGGTTATCTGGAAATGTGTTGTCCTTATCTCTTACGAATATGTATGTGTATAACAGATTTGTAGTAAATATATATGCAGTCAAAAAATGTTTAGCAAATAATGCAAGGATAGTACACAGTGCCTTCTTATGTAATGTTGTTGTTTTTTTATTATTATTTGTGTCAGCAGAATCAGAAGAGCTGCACACACAGGAACAACATATTTTTTATTATTATTATTATTTTTTGTTTTTGTTTTTTGGGGACCAAATGAGAAAGGCTGTGTTTTAAGGCAACCTAAAAACTTCATGGAAACCTGGTTTAAGAAAGCTGTACGATATCAGTAAGTCGCACAAGACCAAATTGGAACTCAGGCACAAACATAGCCTCCGGTATTTTAATATGAATTTGTTTATTTGCATTTGGAACGAGAATTGCTCAGTCTAAAAGAAAACGACATGGAAACACACACAACCCGAAACTACTACCAAAATAGAGTGAGAAAAAGGTGATTTTAATTTTTCCATGGAGATTGCCCCACTGTAATCCATATAAACCTAGGTTGTTTCCCCCTGTTGATTTCTCTCCAATGTATTTTCCGAAGTACTGGTACCTTCACATGCATTTGTTGGTGTTGTATTAAAACAGTGTGTCAGTGTTGGTGTTTTGTTTAACCTATCTTCCTGGTGATGACATTGTACTTGTTGTGTTTCTGCTTTTCAGTGTCGCTCTCATACTTCCTTGGTGCTGCTTTGCCAGACATTTACAGGTTCTGATCTGCGCCACTGCGTCCTGATCGCAGGTCGAGTCATATGATCAGGCAGTCGCTGCTCCTCCAACGCAATACCGCTTGGTAAAACAGATGTGTTGTTCCGGTCCATACAGTCACACACTACATATTCATTGTTTAGATATTGTATTATAAATTATATATATTTTTTGGGGCCCCTCAAAATCTGAGGCCCTGGGCTGCAGTCCCTAAAGCTCCTGCGCTAATCCGCCCCTGCCACTCCCACCGTATGGTTTGTGTACAGCATATCACCGATAAAACGATATATATATATATAAATTATATATATATATATATATATATTCTTTTGGCTGCTACCATTTTCATGGTGAAAGCATTTTGTACATCGCTTTGAATTTGGTTACTAAATCAATGCATTATCACATTTATTTTTTGCAATCACAATGCATTTTAAAGGCATGTAAGGTGACCTAACATCTCTCTCTAAGTGGGGTCTCTGCTTCTCAATGAGGAACCTTTGCTGTAACCAGTAGATCAAAGTACTTCTTGAAGATGGAGTGAATCAGGTAGTTCAGCTGGGAGATTTGATCACAACATCCTTCCTTCCAAAAACAGGTTTATCTTACATCCTTGCGCTCACTGATTTACATGTATGGAGCGCAATTCTAAAATGTATTATGTCCACATTATAGTAAATATAAATAGATTTGAAATCATATTAAACTTTTTAAAATAATATTTTTTTATGTAGATCGGTTTGATGTACATTTTTAATTTAACTTACTTGCTGTAAATGAAATGTAATAAAGTAGTATTGGGTAATCAAAGGAAATATATTGATATGAGGGATGCATGTTTCCTTATTCCACAAAATGGATATGATTTATTTACATTGAAGAATTTAGTTTTTGTTTAGTTGTTCTAAAAATATAGAAGAATAACACATTTTTAAAAGTATTTTGTACAACTAATTCCGGCATTATGGTAGGTCCCATTGTGTAATAGGTAAAGGATTGATGCATTGATTGAAAAGCTGTCTGCCAGTAATTAGAGTGCGGTTTTATTTTATGTCTGCTTTGGTACAAGATATATATTTCCTATCCCAAGAGTAAAGAGCCTGCTGACCAGGCTACTTCAGTCTCCTTGTAAGTATTGTGATATTGAAAGCTTTATCATGGCCGTGACCAACTTTAATTCCCACCAATATGATTTTTTACACTGCAGACTCTATGGGGAATCAATGAACTGCAAGGAACATTTATTGCTTGTGAGCATGTTTTAAAGGCCTATTTTATATGTAATATATGAAGAATGTATGAACTCAATTTCAGTTGTTTTAATGCCATGCTGTGAAAAGCAATGATATATAGCTTGAGGATATATGAAATTGCAACTCAGATAAGGGCTAACATTTAGAAGTTAAAAAAAAGAAAGCATATTATTTTAGTCAAAATCATGATTGCAGGTCACATACAATAATAGCTTAGCATCTGATGACTAATGGTGTTTTTTTCAGGTGCTTAGCTGCTCAATGCAAACTGTATTTTTGGGTAGGGAGCAGCTGGTGTAATTGTTTTTGGTATTTTAAGTTGTTAACCTATTCAAATATAAAAGAATATAGAATCAAAAACAGTTTCTTTTTTTACAAATAATAAGTAGCGTCATACTTTCGGCAGATATTTTCTATGTTTTCGCTTTAGTTTTAAACCACAGACCACAAACTTGCAAGTACAGTAGATCACACATTTACATTCAGAGATGTTTATTTTATCTATTGAAAAACAGAAAGTAGTTTAATTTATTATATACAATATACTACAATGTTTCTGCAATTAACTTGAGTAGAATGCAGTATTTTGATCACAGAGCTAACTTGTTGCCAAGATTTTAAAAATGTGTTTTTTCGTCACATCACTTTTAACAGATGGATAAACCATTTTATAATTTAAAAAATGTATTTTATAATTGAACGAGTCACTAAAAGGTTAGAGCGTGATGCTTTCAAAGCTGCTTCTATATATTAGCACATGCTTTTAACAAGGAGGTCTTGTTGACAGATCTGTTTGCAGTTAAATTCCTTTACCTAGGGATCCAGATTATTTATTCCTTTTGAAGACCTTTTAAGTTATATTTATTTGTTAGCCTTTGCATACATATTCTTTCATGGGAAAATGAACATTAAGTAAATCACTTTCAGTGCAATAAATGTACTATTTTAAAGTGTTTTCCAGGTGTCCACTAATCGTTTAGTGGTGTATTTAAAAAAAATAGATTCTTAATGTTGCTCTTACTGCATACATCATCCTGTCAGCGTTTTCAAATGAAGTAGCACCATATATTTAAACATTATTTAATTTAGATATATTACCCTCTCAACTGATTGAATAATCACTTCAGCGCCAAAGGATTGCTTTGCATCTGTGACGCAAATGAGCAATTCTCCTGAGCTAACATGAAACATCTTCATCAATACGTCAACCCATTCAGTACCCATCTTCCCAAATGTGACAATTGCATTATACCATTGTAATTTATGGGTACATTCATTTAGTCAGTAGACAATGGGAAGAGAGTTTTCTTAAATGAGGCTGTGCACATGTTGAGGTTAATATTAATGCCAGGACATAATTAGCAATAAGTTTATTCATGATTGCATGTTTGTTTTTTAGTTGTTGTTTTTTAAGGCCCTGCTGCTTGTAGTGCAAGGTGATTAATGCAAGCCTGGCTCAAATCCTGCATGCAGTCTTGCCCCACAGGAAGCACTACATTGGCTTTTGAGTTAGCTTAGAGAACCATCTGGGTGTAGTTCACCTCATCATGCTTCAGCAAGCCCTAATGGTCTGGACTGCACAAGCTGGATCCTTGCCTCAGGGGTTCAGAGAGACGATTGGCTTGAATGCGGAGACGGTCACCCATTGATCTTCAGTTCTCCTGATCAGTAAGCTGGATGAAGCATTCAAATTGAGCATTGGCTAGAAAACACTTTGGGAAAAAAGATTTAAAAACATTAAAGCAGTACCACATGTCATTCATGTATTCACAAGGCTGTCACTGAATACATTTCTGTTAACTCAGGTGTATTATGCAAATTAACACATACCCTTTGCCAGATTCCTATAAGAACCAAATGACTAGGACTGTGTTTTCAAAGTGTTTATTGTGGTCTTTAGTTAAAAATACTACCTAAAAAATGCATAATCAACACCTGTTAAAACCGTGTGATCACATTGTTGCACATCACTGTTATTATACTCTAGGTTGTGTGAACGGGGTACTTAAGTGACTTGAATGATATTAGTTGTTTATTTATTGATTTTTATTCTAATTTTGTAGTAAATTAAAGACAGAAATAAAAGCTTTGAAAATGAAAAATATGTTTAAATTGGATAAAATAAACATATCACAATAATAATAATAATAATAAGTGTGTGATTGGCTGTACTCAATGAACTGCAGAAATGCATTAGTGATCTGATTAGTACTGATTTTGTGTCAGTTAAATAGAATTGCTTTGTAATCTGTGAGGGTCTAAATCAATTGTAGCTGATTAAACAGCATTCTCAACCTTCCATAATTAAAAGGGTTTTCGAAAATGTTTGCATGTCGCAGAAAACATTATGTCAAAACAGCCTGTAGACAGTTTAGAAAAAAAGGTGTCATTTTTTATTGTATTTTAATTGCTAAAGATATGGCATTCAAAGAATATTATGCAATACGTGCTTCTTCATTCCCGCACTCTGTAATTCAAAGTTCTTAAAATAATCCTTGAGAATTAGTTTTGTTCATTAATATGTGTTTGGTTAATTCTCGCTCTGTGTCTTCTTGAGTTTGCAATGCGCAAAGGATTCTTGAGCTGATTAGAAATGCATACACAAAATAAAAGGCTTCTTAAATCTTAAACTTGAAGCCTTTCATTCCAAAATCACTCTAACGCTTTTAGTGTTGTATTGCCATTCTAAAGCATGTTTCTTGTTTCATTATTGCAGGGTAATAAGTGTGTGTCACGGATGCTTGGTGGATGACGTCAGACCAGGAAATACAGGCAACACCGTGGGGTGAGACGCATATGTGCTCTTTCTTTATTAAATAAATCAAATAAACAAACAAAAGACTTGTACAAAATGAAACAGGCACAAGGGCCAAAACAAAAGGCCTCAATAAAACACTCACAGACATAAACAAACAGACAGGACGAGACAGCACAGAACATGGAAAACACGGAACACGAAAACACTCACCTCTCACCAACATTTACATTATCGCTAACTAACCTCTCTAACACCTGTGATCACCATATTTATACACCTGTGACTGGAGCCTTAATTAATCATTTAAACATTTCTCCAGCCACATTCTCACGTGTATTTGCGTGGAGGATTTTAACTCTTTAAAATTACTGTTGCAATGATTTCCTTCATTGCACTAGTAGGGGAGGCAAATGCTAAAAGAAATATCAGTAAAATATTTCACCAGACCTTGCAACAGAATCTGGTTGAGCACAGTCTCAAAAACAAAGGGCATCTTCTTTTTAACACCCTGGTTTCTCACAGAATGCCTGATTCATCCTGCCACTCAGTGGCATCCACTCTCCATGCCCCTCTCTCTCTCTCTCTCTCTCTCTCTCTCTCTCTCTCTCTCTCTCTCTATTCCCCAAAACATTCAACTCCCCACCACTGTGTCATCAAGGAACCCAGCAAAGTGACAAATATATTATGGTAAAAGTCAGAATCTGGTCAATCTTAAGTTTTACTGGTAAATGTCAACATTTACCAAATAAAAGTGGTAAATGTCCGAAATTATGAAGAAATAAATTGGTTTTCGGACATTTACCAGTTAATCTTATGATTTACCGAAGATTATTGGTAAATGCAGATACAGTATATAATCAAAAATGTATTTATTCCTGCATATAAATTGTTAATTAACAAAATAATCATTAATGTCGAAGAATATATTTATTTCTGTAAATGCAGATACAGTATATAATCAAAAATGTATTTATTCCTGCATATAAATTGTTAATTAACAAAATAATCATTAATGTCGAAGAATATATTTATTTCTGTGTACATATTTTTCATTAACAAAATAATCAATAAGCTTACATTAATGCATTATTGAGCAATTTAAACTAGTTCAACATGGCACTGAACAATATTGTGATCCACTTATGTAGAACAAACAACATTCTGGTAAATTTGCATATAAAGCAATTCACAATGGTGTTGAAGGTTATTGTACTACAAATGCCCAGTACATTGATGAAAAACATGCAAATTAAATCATTCAGGACCTTTTTTTTTTTTCAACAGAGAATCACACTTTGGTTATGACTAGGCTTGCTACTATTTGATTTTAATTTTTTTTGCCAAATCGGCGATTAATATCGACGTTTATTTTTTAAAGAATTTACCGTTTTTGTTTTTTTCGATCTTTATTTTTCAATTCAAGCAGAGCATGGGTGAAGTCGACCTTTATGCTTAAAAAAAAAGCTCTCTTTTTATGCCATTGAGAAACGTCTAATTTAGAGAAACCCCTTTATCATATTCCACATGCAACAAAACTAACTTGCACTTATTCCGAGTCTGCAAGGCAGACTGGCCCGTTTCGTCCTGCCGCGGAGACTTCAGCCGTCGATCAGGGTACTGTGCACAATACTCATTAAGTGTTTTCCTCTTGTGCCCCATTTTCAAATCAAACTAGTAACTGTCACCGTATATACCTATAAAAGCAAAAGCTTACCTACACCTTTACCCGCTAATTTCAAAGTAGGCACTTTGAGACAGGCGCTGTCGCTGGCAAATGAAAGTGCACAGTCAGCCTGATGATTGACAGTCATTTAAACGAATGAGAGCATTCTAGCGCTGCTTCAGCCAATGAGATCTGTCAGTACAGGATGAAATGACTGACAGTGAAACTACACTAGCCTATTAAGGAATCACTGATTTGACTGACAGCGACCCCCAGCCATTCAAAGTGGAACGGAGACGGGACAGACAGCAAGTATAAAAACTACACAGACTAGAGATGATTTCTAAAATTATTATTTTTGGTGAGAAAAAAAAATAATAGAGAGTGGTTTTACCAACGTTTATCCTATATAAATTTATTTGTCAAACTCATATTTTTGGGGAATTCGACGTTTAACAAGCTTTACCGATTACAATCCAAAAGTAGCACGCCTAGTTATGACACAAAACATGACAAACACAGGCCCTAAATAAATACATTTTACTTACTTACTGCAGCATGGTAGACTCTTGTGGCACTTGGAGTTACACAGCCTTACAATGCGTGAGAGACAGACATTCGGTCATTAGTCAAAGCCACTTGGTTATTCTTGAGATTTACTGGTAAATATCAGAAATAAAGCGTTATTGTGTTTATTTAGGACATTTACTGTTTTGTATGATAAATGTCGACATTTACCAGTGAATCTTAAGATTCACTTAAAAATGACCATGTCGCTCATTTAACAATGTTACGTCTTACTTATTGCAGCTTTTGATAACTTTTTTTTTAAATCTCCGCTATTTCTCAATATTTACTGTTTAGCTGTTTTTAAAGCATTGCATGGTTGATACAAAGACAGTTCCAGAGCTAACATGAGTCAGTGGACCAGTGTCTGATTGTTTTACATCGTCTTTTTTTACATACATTCTCTGTTTTGGTTTACTATCTCAATATGAACAAAGACAGTTCGTCATTAATGTCTAATTAAACCGCATCCTTCCCTATAGCTTTGGCCAAAAGTTTTGCATCACCCTATAGAATTAACACATTTTTGCTTCATAAAGTCAAATGAAACTTACATATTGAAATACATACCGCTTTCTAGTTTTCCACATACTAACAAAAATGGAAAAATATGACATTTCGTAATTTAACATGAAATACTGTACTACTATGATGGCTTCCGGTAGACTTTTGTGATGTCATTTTGTAGTTTCTTTGATTACATGATGTTAAATAAAAGAACCAAATTATGTTCATTAGTTTATTATTATTATTATTATTATTATTATTATTATTATTATTATTATTATTATTATTATTATTGTCTCAATCCTAAAACTCTAGGTGATGCAAAAGTTTTGCCCATAACTGTAGTAAAGAAAAGTTGTGTAAAAGAGAAGGGATTATATTTATAAAGCATTACCTGTCCAGTAGATGCTTAAGACTTCAATGCATTTACTGGTGTGCAAATACTTAATGCATGCAACCCAATCTCTTTCTCTGGGTCAATAGGGTACGATTTTGTTCATGGATTAAACTGATACACCTGCATTGATTTTAAACAAACACAAAATCACAATGAGATTGGACTCCATCCCAACCATGAGCATAAACACATCATTATGTCACTATTTATACAGCACATATACTGTATGCTACTTCGTCAGATGGGCAGTATAAAAATGCTGATCTCGTCTACCCAAACAATAGGGGTGGCCTGTTTCAGCCCTGTATTCATCATTAATGTAGCAGTAAAAACAAATTAATTCAAACAGCACATGAGTCACGCTATATGTTATTTGCATGGATCAGTGCTTTTTCATCTTCCTTTATGGGCCTTTGTAGTATTGGTCAGACTGTGAGATTAATTACTACAGAGACTGAAGGCGATGCCAAGTTCAGCTGCAGGGAAACTGAGGATTATAACAAGCAAGATGTCAGCAAGCAGCCTCCCATGAATGGGAAGATGCAATTGTCAAATGTCTTTTTAATCTGGGTGTTTTAGTCACTGCAGAGCATCTGCCACTCAAGCTATTTCTACTGTCAGAGTGACTCAATATGGTATTGTCTATAGAGATTGTGCTATCAGGCATTTTGTGATTAATTATTGCACACAGTTGTGCTGTTCTTAAATTCACTAAGAATTACTGGATAGATTCCTTGCTACGTTTAAGCATGTTCATCACTTACACTCAAATCCCTGTTCTGGGTTTAATTCCCACCAATTTTGATTCTTGTATTTGCAATCTCTCCAAAATTCAATTTATCTCCCCTGTAGGGTGTGGATAGTTTGTTTTTTTTTTGGCTCTTGTTACTGGTTGCTCCCTTAATTAGATAACATATTATATAAGCTGTATTTTGTTATTTTTCTATTTGTTGCCTACATTGTGAATTGTATTTGTCACTCAAAAGATATAACACTTACTGTAACCCCAACTTGAAAAAAATACCTGGATGATGATTAATTCATTTCGTGAGATGCTAAGAGATGGAAGTAAAGTTTACCCAAGCTAATCTAGACCTCTGTAGTCTGAAATGACCTATAATCTTAACCACGCTACCCTAACGAAATGCATGCTAATAGCAGCTCTAGTGTCCCTTCCAAATGGTTCGGAGTACTGTTTTTTGAAAGCAGTTCCCTAAATTTAACTCCAAGTTAGGTCACACAGGTTATCTAAATATCCCCTTCATCCCAATGTTGTAGATTCAGAGGAAAATTAACCCCAAGCACAGGTAATCCGTTTATAAATATTGCCATGACAGGAAGTTTGCATTTAGTTTTTCTATTTCTTACTATGTGAAATGCACAAGCAGATTTCTCTGCTAGTATATGACAAATAAAAAAATACATAAATAAAAAAAATAATTGGAGTGCAGGATGTGCTCTATAGTCTGGACGTCCCGAGTTCGAGTCCAGGCTATTCCACAGCCGAATCGTGGACGGAGTCCCAAGGGGCGGCAAGCACAATTGGCCGAGCGTTGCCCGGGGGGGAGGGAGGGTTAGGTCGGCCAGGGTGTCCTCGGCTCACCACACACCAGCGACCCCTGTAGTCTGGCCGGGCGCCTGCGGGTTTGCCTGTAAGCTGCCCAAGAGCTGCGTTGTCCTCTGACGCTGTAGCTCTTGGGTGGCTGCATGGTGAGTCCGCAGTGTGAAAAAATGCGGTCGGCTGACGGCACACACTTCGGAAGACAGTGTGTGTTCGTCTTCGCCCTCCCGAGTCAGCGCAGGGGTGGTAGCGGTGAGCTGAGCTTAAAAAATAATTGGACATTCTAAATTGGGAGAAAATAATAAAAATAATTGGCAATGACTAAATTTATAAAAAAAATAAAATAAAAAAAAAGAATCCAACATCAGAGGGTTCTTTTTTTTAATCTCATCTCAGCTCAGTGCTGGCCTGTTTGCTTTATTAGTAGCCGACAGCCACAATGAAGCAAAAGAGGGATGTGTACTTTTATCTTAAGGGACATTAAAAGGACTGTAAACCCCACTGTTCAAGCAAGTAGACATGTCCTGCAGGATACTTGTTTGTATTGCAAAAAACTGTAAACATTACTTTGAGCTGTTTTGTTTTTTTCTCACTTGAGAGATGGTTACAACTGTACCTGAGTTACCTTCGCTCAGACTCCATCTACCTGAATTTCTACCTGAAAATGATGGCTCTGGCTGAGCCACTTGGTTCTAGGTTTTTGTTCCAATCATAATCTGTTTTATTTATTTTAAATGATTAAACATCTATGCAGATAGGGGCAATAACTCCCAAAGAGGTTGGTCATTGATTAACCCATAAACTTTAACAGGGGAAAAAGCCTTAGCATACAGCCCTGATGCCAACTGTTCAGTAACTCTGCAGTTTTGGCATCTTATTTTCAGGATCAAATATAGGGCACATCCTGGAGGTGTTTTTTGTTTGAGTTTGTGGGGTCAAAAACAGCAGGGGTTCAAATCCCCCTCACGATAAGTTGCAATCTTAGATGGGGACAGTCCTGCATTGGCCTTTGAATGCCCACAGGGTTAAGAAAGAAATGAAATGTGTATAGTTCACCTCATCTAATTTCAGCAATTTTTTTGTTTATTTAAATAAAACATTTTTAAAAAAATGGTTTGAAATGCCCAATTTGAGTATACATGTGTTAATATTTTACACAGCTTCTTATTAATACATTTTATTAAAAAAAAAAAAGTATTAGTACCAAAAATGTCACAGCTTTCACCTTGCGACTAACTTACATTCAGCGGATGACCATCTCTGCACTGGTACTGACAACAATTTTTTGAGAGCTGGCCTTTTTTAAAATGCTCATCTTGAATGCAGGCAGCATCTGCACAATTCACTGTTTTTTCCGACATTATGTCTGGAACAGCGAACTTCTAGCCAGTGCATCACGTCTGTTCAGTTGACTGAAAAAGAGTGCAAGGAGACTCCATTAGAGGGAGGACTTTGTCAGTTGTGTCTGCTGTATTAATGTCAGGTCTGCTGCCTGATGCAAAGGGTATGCTGCTTAGGATCAGGGTCCTAGTGAATTGTAAAATTAGTGGCCCCTAGAATGCACTGTGATGCTGGAAGCAGTCGTTTCATTTCAAGCCCCATTAACCTGACACTCCCTCCCTGCACAGTACAGACTCTCCCTTTGCCTGCTCAGAATATCATACCAACAGAAAGGAGAGCATGGTGTTTGTGAAAAGCTAAGCTGTATCCATTTAAAAACAATGTTTATGCTCTAGTCAAAAGTTTACATACCCCAATGGAAATTTATCATTTCTAGAAATTTCTCAAACAAAGAATTTTAGGAAAAATCTTTTGTAGCAAATGTTTTGCTTTTGTGGAGGAGGAGAAAAGTTACAAGATATAGATGTCTACAGTTATTTATTTCAGCAATAATTTTGCAAAACTCCAACAATGCTAATTCAAAAGTATTCATACCCTGACAAGGAAAATGAAATTGATATGTAGTTTAGGCACCTTTAGCAAAAATAACCTCTTTTAAACGATTAGGATATTCACCTACAATCCAGCATGTTCTAGACTTTTCTAGAATTAGGTTCTGCATTATCATATTGAAATTTCTAGCACCTTGTAGACAATACTATCATAGCATTAAAGGGTAAGAATACTTTAAATTAGCACTTTTGGAGTTCTGAAAAAAAAAATTGCCTAAATAAATAATTGTAGACATTTATTTTTTGTAACTCATCCACAAATGCAAAACTTTTGCTACAAAAGATTTTTCCTAAAATTCTCAGTACTCTCTTCACTAACTAAAGAGAGTACAGTCCCTGACTGACGATGAGGCAGCTAAGCTGCTTACCGATACAAAACTACAACACACAGTTGTTACACGGAAACACACTACTTACTTTACACTGTTTTCTGCTTCCTCCAACTCGGCAGCCCTGAATTAACAAACTGAGGCTTATATGCCCCACAGTAACAAGTGTGGTACACTGGCTCTAATTTACAATGGTCATGCCAACTACCAAAACAATTAACAAACCATACAATTACATTAAACTATTAAACCATTTGCATTAATATTATCAAGATGCCTCACCAAGATGGAGTCGATGTTCCCTAAACCCCCTAAAGTCTCCAAATTAAGGTTGGGAACACCTACTCTATTCCAATATAAAACAATATAAATACATTTATATATATATATATATATATATATATATATATATATATATATATATATATATATATATATATATATATATATACACACACTGTACCGGTCAAAAGTTTTAGAACAGCCCCATTTTTCCAGTTTTATTGAAATTTAAGCAGTTCAAGTCCAGTGAATAACCTGAAATGGTACAAAGGTAAGCGGTAAACTGCCAGAGGTTAAAAAAAAAGTTTAGGTTACCAAAAACTGAAAAATAATGTCCATTTCAGAGTTATACAAAAAGGCCTTTTTCAGGGAACAAGTAATGGGTTAACAACTTACAGCTGCTCTGCAGCAATGGAAGTAAATTAAGCCTTGAAAGTTGATGCTAACAATTCCTACAGGTTTCCCAACTTTTGTTGATTACTTACAAACCCTCTGTTTGTATAAAAGCAGTGTTGGAATAGACTGTGTTACTACACCCTCTTAAGCATTATTTGGACAGTATTGTACTGCAGGAAGTAGATATTGCTATCATAATGGCGAGAAAAAGGCAATTAACAAAGGAAGACAGACAGACCATTATAACCCTTAAAAGTGTAGGTCTTTCCTTTAGAGAAATTGCAAAGAAAGCCAAGGTGTCAGTGAGTACAGTTTCCTACACCATCAAAAGGCACTTGGAAACTGGAGGAAACTGACAGGAAGAGGTCTGGCAGACCCAAAGCCACAACAGAATCAGAAGACAAGTTTCTGAGAGTCAACAGCTTGCGTGATAGGCGGCTCACAGGACAACAGCTTCAAGCACAGCTTAACACTGGTCGAAGTAAGCAAGTCTCAGTTTCAACTGTGAAGAGAAGACTTGGAGCTGCAGGTTTGACAGGTCGAGTGGCAGTAAGAAAGCCATTGCTAAGATGGCAAAATAAGAAAAAGAGGCTTGCCTGGGCCATGAAGCACCGCCAGTGGACTACTGAAGACTGGAAGAAGGTCTTATGGACCGATGAAACTAAATTTGAAATCTTTGGTTCATCACGCAGGGTTTTTGTACGCCGTCGAGTAGGCGAAAGGATGGTTCCTCAGTGTGTGACACCAACTGTCAAACATGGAGGAGGAAGCGTGATGGTCTGGGGCTCTTTTGCTGGATCCAGAGTCGGCGACTTGCACAGAGTGAGTGGCACCCTGAACCAAAATGGCTACCACAGCATTTTGCAGCGCCATGCAATACCCTCTGGTATACGCCTAGTTGGTCGGGGGTCCATCCTACAGCAAGATAATGACCCAAAACATACCTCCAGGCTATGTCAGAACTACCTTAGAAGAAAAGAACAAGACGGTAGGCTTCAAATCATGGAATGGCCAGCACAGTCTCCAGACTTAAACCCCATCGAGCTGGTTTGGGATGAACTGGACAGAAGGGTGAAAGCAAAGCAACCTACAAGTGCAACACATTTGTGGGAACTTCTGCAACAGTGTTGGGAAGAACTTTCCGAACAATATTTGATCTCCATTGTAGAAAGAATGCCACGAGTGTGTTCGGCTGTTACATCTGCAAAAGGTGGCTACTTTGATGTGTCAAAAATTTAGATTAAATTTTGTTAAACAAAACGATTCCATGATTTCTTTTTTACCTCCAATTGTTTATTTGTTCTATGCTTTAATTTCAGAGTACATTGAGACATTAAACTGCGTAAATTTCAATAAAAACTGGAAAAATGAAAAACTTTTGACCGGTAGTGTATATATATATATGGAGGGACTACATTCCCCAGAAGGGCTGAAAAGCCTATAATTTGTTAATTGTGTATTCTGTGTTAATTATTATGACAAGCTGGTGATCATTGAAAATTACAGCCAGCTACAGAGAATAAAAAGACAGCAGCCAGTGTGATCTGGGCTGCTGCAGTGTGAGAAACCCAGTTGTGAGGGTGCAACTGTAAAGTAAGGTAGTAGGAAAACCTGGTTGTTTGTGTGAGAAAACTGTGTTTCAGAGGAAGGTTCCAGAAAAAAAAAGTGTTTAGTTAGTGCTCCAAAAGGAGTTAGGTTTGTTTTCCTATTTTTTTTTTGTGTGTGTGTGTGTGTGTGTGTTTTGTAATTTAAAATAGCACAACCGTGCTGTTAAAACAAGTTCCTGTATGTAGGGTCAGTGTTTACGTGCTGGTAAAGAGACCGTGAATCTTTCACATATGGTGGCAGTGAAAGGCAGCACAACTACTGTCCCTAACAAATGGAAAACTAAAACTGATAGAAAGGATTAAGCAGAATACCGCAGAAATGGAGGCAAGAATGAGGATTCTTAGATTCAATTTCAAATGTCCAGACAGACATTCACATATTAGCAGAGACAGAACTCTGTCCCGTATCTGGAGATTGGGTATTAACAAAACGATTGTTATTCCTCCCTTAACATCTTGGGAAGCAGACTTTATGTACATGGCGCTGGTTTGGTCAGAAATTCAGGAGCAGATGCCTGTCCTCCACAAAGTGGGGGTGTATGTATGTCACTGTTTAGAGTTATATTTACTGTTTATCCAATTGTAATGAAACATGGTCAGGACAACCTTTTGCACATTATTGAGAGTTTCAGTATTTGGGGATGTAAGTATGAGCCTTTTTTGTCCATTTTACATATGTCACAATATATATATATATATATATATATATATATATATATATATATATATATATATATATAAATAAAGAACTATTTATCCAGCTTAGTTATGCCATTCTTTAAGACTAGTATCAATCTTAGGATATACAGTGCCTTGCGAAAGTATTCGCCCCCTTGAACTTTGCGACCTTTTGCCACATTTCAGGCTTCAAACATAAAGATATGAAACTGTAATTTTTGTGAAGAATCAACAACAAGTGGGACACAATCATGAAGTGGAACGAAATTTATTGGATATTTCAAACTTTTTAACAAATAAAAACTGAAAAATTGGGCGTGCAAAATTATTCAGCCCCTTAAGTTAATACTTTGTAGCGCCACCTTTGCTGCGATTACAGCTGTAAGTCGCTGGGGTATGTCTCTATCAGTTTTGCACATCGAGAGACTGAAATTTTTGCCCATTCCTCCTTGCAAAACAGCTCGAGCTCAGTGAGGTTGGATGGCGAGCATTTGTGAACAGCAGTTTTCAGTTCTTTCCACAGATTCTCGATTGGATTCAGGTCTGGACTTTGACTTGGCCATTCTAACACCTGGATATGTTTATTTGTGAACCATTCCATTGTAGATTTTGCTTTATGTTTTGGATCATTGTCTTGTTGGAAGACAAATCTCCGTCCCAGTCTCAGGTCTTTGCAGACTCCATCAGGTTTTCTTCCAGAATGGTCCTGTATTTGGCTCCATCCATCTTCCCATCAATTTTAACCATCTTCCCTGTCCCTGCTGAAGAAAAGCAGGCCCAAACCATGATGCTGCCACCACCATGTTTGACAGTGGGGATGGTGTGTTCAGGGTGATGAGCTGTGTTGCTTTTACGCCAAACATAACGTTTTGCATTGTTGCCAAAAAGTTCGATTTTGGTTTCATCTGACCAGAGCACCTTCTTCCACATGTTTGGTGTGTCTCCCAGGTGGCTTGTGGCAAACTGTAAACGACACTTTTATGGACATCTTTAAGAAATGGCTTTCTTCTTGCCACTCTTCCATAAAGGCCAGATTTGTGCAGTATACGACTGATTGTTGTCCTATGGACAGAGTCTCCCACCTCAGCTGTAGATCTCTGCAGTTCATCCAGAGTGATCATGGGCCTCTTGGCTGCATCTCTGATCAGTCTTCTCCTTGTATGAGCTGAAAGTTTAGAGGGACGGCCAGGTCTTGGTAGATTTGCAGTGGTCTGATACTCCTTCCATTTCAATATTATCGCTTGCACAGTGCTCCTTGGGATGTTTAAAGCTTGGGAAATCTTTTGTATCCAAATCCGGCTTTAAACTTCTCCACAACAGTATCTCGGACCTGCCTGGTGTGTTCCTTGTTCTTCATGATGCTCTCTGCGCTTTAAACGGACCTCTGAGACTATCACAGTGCAGGTGCATTTATACGGAGACTTGATTACACACAGGTGGATTCTATTTATCATCATTAGTCATTTAGGTCAACATTGGATTCAGAGATCCTCACTGAACTTCTGGAGAGAGTTTGCTGCACTGAAAGTAAAGGGGCTGAATAATTTTGCACTCCAATTTTTCAGTTTTTATTTGTTAAAAAGTTTGAAATATCCAATAAATTTCGTTCCACTTCATGATTGTGTCCCACTTGTTGTTGATTCTTCACAAAAAATTACAGTTTCATATCTTTATGTTTGAAGCCTGAAATGTGGCAAAAGGTCGCAAAGTTCAAGGGGGCCGAATACTTTCGCAAGGCACTGTATGAAAATATTAACCTTTCTTTCTGTCCATCGGAATAATAATAATCAATACCTGTGTCATATGATTCTATACTGTGTTTATTATTTCTTATAACCTGAATAGTGATTAAACATGATTTGGCCATCAATCACCAGGGTTACCCATTACTAAACCATGCTTGGCACTGTATACTGTATGTAACCACAAACAAACCAAGTCCATTCTCATTTTCATCTAAGACAGTAGTTTATATGCTGTGAGTGACCATAAAAACAATCAAAGAAAGCAAAGTTTTGCTGAATGTCTGGTTTATTAGCATAACTTGTAAGTTGCAGGTACTGGCAGACACAAACGGTCTATTCCATGCTTTTCCAGAAAAAGTATTGTGGCGCAGACAAGCAATCAGCTTATTGAAGAGGGCTAGTATTGCTTGTCATGTGTGATCAGTCAAAGAAACAACCTTTTTAACCTTTAATAAAGTACTTTATAATTTATTCTCCAATTATGTTGTTTTGCCAACGGGATGACCAATCATAGTCATTGTTACATAGATTTCATTTGCTTTCAATTTGAAAGTCTAACCAAATAAACGACTGGCATAAATTGAAACAGGCACATCACCTTACAGGGTGAAAATTGGCCAATTGCTATATAACAGACAAGACATTAAAGCTTAGACTGTTGTACATGTGAACCAGATTATTTTAAAGGATTAGAGCTTAGAAATGAGTGATATTGTGCCCTGAAACAAATAAAAGGAGAATGAATCTTATATTTTGTGAGAAATTTTAGCAAATCCATTGACATTTCAGAACTAAAAAATAAATAAATAAATAAAATGCCTACTACACAGCTCAATTCATAACCTGGCAAATAATAATAATAATAATAATAATAATAATAATAATAATAATAATAATAATAATAAAATAATACAGCCCCCTGCTTTATTACCCTGTAAGCATGCACAGTATTTATTAAAGTCTTCTCTAAAGTCTATTTAGTTCTGTAAATTATGTAATACTCAATAACAAATTGGGTTTGTATTGGTTTCCCCTGAATAATCCTGGTTTTCAGGATTATTAGCATGCTTTCCAGGGACATGTACTGTAATGGCCCTCTGCAGGTCCCACCCACAAGTACCCACAGCTGCATCCACATCCTTGTAGATAACTACTGCAATAGCACACTGCATGCAAGATAAAGCCAAATACTGCTGTCTGATTAGATTAATAGACACACAATGGGGTCTATTCAATGGATGTACTTGTTGTAAATCATTAACATGTTCAACTTCCTGAATTTTATGACCTTGGGCCCTTTATTAATGATTGAAATATCATCAGTATTTAGATCACTGTCACCATTTAGATTAATTGAATATATCCCAAAAGCTAAATCATTTTAAACAGTAACAACCTCCTATTTTTTTCAATGATATTGCTTTTTTGTTGTTGTTTTTTGTTGGTGGTTTGATTGAAACTTTATAGAGTAAATCAATCTAGGGGAGGTTCTACTGTATTGGGTTATGTTCAGTGGATCTCAGTTTAAAAGCCCAAGGAGGTCACTGTAACACCCCCCTCACCCTGTGAACTGGCTTTATGTTTTAAATGAAGGTTTTAATCCGCAGTGCCTAGATCAAATGCAACCTCCACAGGAAAAATATTCTGAAGACTGAATTGATGATTCTGGCTTTAATTAGTATAGCCTGTATTAGTGATAACATCAGTTCTTTACAGGCTATGCTAATCTATGCCAGAATCAGCAATGCAATTTGGATCGACAGACTCTCCACTATGTATTTGAGGTTTTAGAAGACTGAGAAGACGCGACTGAAGAAGCCAGAACTGGTACTTAGTGTCTTTATCAGATTTTATTGGTTTTATCCTGAAGCTTATTTTTACACAACTGCTGAGGGTTTTGAATAGAACATTATTATTATTTTTTTATTTAGCAGACGCCTTTATCCAAGGCGACTTACAGAGACTAGGGTGTGTGAACTATGCATCAGCTGCAGAGTCACTTACAACTACGTCTCACCCGAAAGACGGAGCACAAGGAGGTTAAGTGACTTGCTCAGGGTCACACGATGAGTCAGTGGCTGAGGTGGGATTTGAACCGGGGACCTCCAGGTTACAAGCCCTTTTCTTTAACCACTGGACCACACAGCCTCCTATACTAAGACTAGGTCAATGAATTCCAGGTACATATGTATATTTAAATAAATAAATTATGCTAACCTCTGAAAAGTCATTTTTGGTTCATACTAGGAGCAAAGTATCCTGGGCATATCCTTTCCAGTTTGCTAATGACCAGCAAGAGCGTTTAGTGGCGTTGGCTTCACCTTCAGCCCCTAAGCTACTAGTTGATCATTTAGTGGATGGCAAGGGACTAGCCCCTTGTACTTGACATCATTGCTTAAATAACAATCAACACGTCATCTCCAAGTGCATAATGGTACCATGTGGCTTTCATTCATGTCGTTTCTTTTGTTTTGTTTGGCCTCTCCATCACGCGCGGCAGGGCCGAACAGGGAGAAGGATGTCTTAGAGCCTGAAGGAAGGGCTACTCTTAGCCATGGATTCCCAAAGGTTTCCTTACCTGAGTACTGAGCGGTTCGCATTTAGTTTCTGCAGGGTGCGTGGCAGGCTGGAGAGGCCGGGCTCTCCTTCAGTGCAGTCATATTTCTGGGGAGCGGGCCCGTGTCTCGGCAGCTACTTTTCAGACTGTTGCATTAACCATTCATCATTTTTATTTTATAAACTCGTCTAAACTAATGATTACAGTTTTAAAAGTGTTTTAGCTTTCATTATTCTTCATTCTGTGTTAGTGTTGTTTCAAAACGGTGTTTAATTTGTACTGTTATTGTTTTCCCCCTGTTTTTTTTTTTTTTCTGCTCACAGTAATTTCTGTCCATCGACATAAATATGGTCCATCGCAAGTTCGTATTTACCTCAGGATGATTCATTAAATTCAATTTGCTGTGAACAGGCACCTTTATTTTATTTATTTATTTATTTATTTATTTATTTATTTTCAGCAGACATTGCGCTACTTATTGTACAGCTAATAATTCTGAAAACATTTGAAAACAACGTTTTAAGTGATTAGCATTACATTGTATAGCTATAGTGCCTAAAGTCAGAGTTAAATCCATAGACCAGACAGTTACAGATTATGATACACTTTAAGCTTGAGCAAAACTAGGGTTTTCAGGCGTGAGGAGATATTTGACCACACTTTGGGCCTCATTTACTCAGTGGTGGAAATTTGGCCAGAACTGGTGGAGGGAAATTGAGATGACTGTGTGTGGTATTTCCCAAAGTGTCACGCCATATTTACTAACTAATTAGAAGGAAAAATATCTGGCGTAAAAATTCTAATTGGCATACTCATTGTGGGTGGCAACAGCTCTGAAGTTGCGCACTGTATTTGTTCTATTGACAACACGTGAAGGAGCTTACTTACTGGTGGCGGCACGGATACAACTATGAGAGAGAGATAAAAGAAAATATTCTGTAATAATTTAGTTTCAATTTAAAATAATATTTTATTATCTACACGTTACAACAATGTGAAGCCTACAATGCATCAGCATGTTGTTTTTTACTGTATTATATGTATGATAGACAAAAAAAGGCCTGCTAGGTAGTCATTTGATTTTACTACTGTAATGTTTAAGTCTATTGTACATATCTATATTTTTACTAATGTGTACAAAAACATTCATGTTATTTTTTTTTTAATATGCTCTCATATGTATTCGGATATATTTATTAGGTTCATAAATCAATTGAAAACATACAAATACATATGAATATGGCATTTTATACCTTAACGAGAATACTGTCATAAACCACTAAACACTGTAAACATTATTAAACACTGTAAACTGCACAAAGTGAATAATAATAATAATAATAATAATAATAATAATAATAATAATAATAATAATAATAATAATATATGTCAATTTACATATATGTGCTTGCTTGCTTTTTTCATGAAAAGGTGAATGGCAATTACTAGACAAGACTCATGGCAGTCAAAGGTGTCGGCGCTGTGAAGTATTTTGTAGTCAGTATGGCGTCCATGTGATTAAATGAGAGGTGGTGAAGTGTGTGTTGGGGTGCTCATATGACAGCCTAGCCAAGCCAACCAATGTAATTTCAATTTCAATTATATTAGTGAAACAACATCTTCTTGTTCTCGTTTATCTCAACCAGAATGTATTGATCCTCTAAGATGATCCCTGGGAATACAGAACACTTTTTGAATGTTTATAACAAGAAGCTTTTGGTTTTTCCCCTTCTCCACAAAATATTAAAATGTAATTATAATGATATTTTACATATGTTTTTAAATAAACAAGTTACCATTTTTTCGTGCTGTAGTTTTGTTTGATATGTTTTCTATGACAGAGCCTTATTGTCTACATTCTAGGCTTAGCTATCACAAAAGTGTGAAAAAAGTATCCTCTTCAAAAAAATATAGGTTGAAAATATATGGTATTGAGTAAACGCAAAGATAATTGTACAGAGTACTTGAAGTCATGTATATGTATATCCTGTAAATATGGTAACCTTTAAATAAGGTGTTATACATGAGTTATATTTTTAAGTGATGTGAGAGCCTAATTTTATTTATTTATTATTGTTCACACACTTGACGATGAGGACTTCAGAAGGATTGCTAAGTGGAAAAAAAATAAATAAATCAAATAAACTGTGATGTGGCGATCCAGACAAATCCCTATACATTTAAAACGTGTCACTTAATTACAAGAAGTAAACCAAATGAAAATGTTCTTGGGACTAGTATCTAAAACATAACCCGGACCCTTTATTTGAAGTGTGTGAACAATAATAAATTAATTAAATAAAATTATGCTCAATCATAGTTAATTGGCCAGTGATGGTGACTGTAAAATAAAGTTTAAAATATGTATTAATGAATTATGTGGAACAGCGTTTCTTACTGTTTGAGGTTATTAATAGAATCACTCATTTGTAATACACTGGGAAAAGTCTGTCTGCCTTGTACTTTTCAATTTCCAGTACTTCAGAGATGACATACACTTGGAATGCACTGTTAGGACTAAACCTCTTAATTTTTTTCTTACAATTACAGTTCAATAATAATACGAATACAACTATGATTTAAAATAACACAATGTAGGAGGGCAATAAGCAGTAAAATCTACTTAAGAACCACACAGTGTCTCCTCTAGTGTTTTAACCATTATACCACACACTATGGCAAATGGATTTTGTTTATAGTAATGTGTTTACACATTAACACATTATTTTAAAAAAGAGAGTATCATGCATTTGGGGGCCTTACACATTTAAATCACAATTGACTGTCAATTGAATTTTTGAATCGCAAAATAACAAAGGATCTCTGTAGGTGTATGCACCTCCAATTCAGATGTAGGAATGTTCGATAAAGTGACCTTTGACATATAATTTGATTACTCGGAATCACCCTACCTGACCCTTATGAAAATGACCGTAATGCACATCTAGTGGGGTGATATAAGGATGCTCGCAAAGTGATTTCCAGGTGCACAACCCCCATAATGCTGTTGTAAATCATGTTTAGCAGCCGTAAAGTATGATTTTACCGGTTGCTAAAAATGCTGTGTTTGTAAAGAATGGTGTTCATCTGGCGTTCTGCACCCGCTATCAAATTTGCACTTTGCCATCATTAATCCATTAAAATTACACTGAAATGCATTCAAATGAAGAAAAGAGCATGGAATTGGGCGGGATCTGGATACTAAGCGGGCGCAAACATTATAATGTGATGTAAGAATTGCTGACCCCCCAAAAACTTTACACCTCTTCTTACAAGCTACAAACCATTGTAGAAGCGAGTAACTAAGAGCTGTATAAAAGCACACACCTGCAGAGACCTGTCATTGGCTTCAGGGTGGCTGCTGTGGTACACGTCCTGATGCGGCGACACTTGGCTCTTGTTGAGAGGAACATGTTCAGAGGAGAAAGGCAAGATGAAGAAGACCCTGCATATTCAATCACAGGGTCACTTTGTTTGGGAGGCTGGAGCATGTGGTGCTAAAGCATTATCGTCTCACTCCGCAGGTCATCCTAGACCTCATAGCTGAATTGAGGGATGAGCTAGACTCCAGCATCAATCTAGGGACCACTATCCCTGCACATGTGAAAGTGCTGTGTTCTTTGCACTACTTAGCCTCTGGTTCCTTTCAGACCACAGTTGGAATGTCTGGAGGGATAGCCCAATCCACCTTTTCCAGAGTGCTAGGCACATTTCTGGATGTCATGCTAAAAAGGGCAGGCAATACATATCATTTTCTTAGGACTAGCATAACTGATGCTGGCATAACTGATGCTAACTGCATTTCATGCTGAGTGACCTCAGTCATAAGGACTCTCAGCTCCTTCTTTGAAAATGTTTTTTTTTTTTCTATGAGCCAACAAGACTTTGCTGCCCTTCCTCCGACATATTTTTTTTGCTTTGTATTTTCTTGCTCCACAAATGTCATACAGCGCCTACTCCACTGTACTCCTAACTCTGCAAGTACTGCCGCTAAATAGAACGATGCGCTCATTATCATAATTGCGGATCATTATTTGTTTGTGTTGAGTAAGTTGAATTGCTCTTAAGCTGACATAGAGCGCAGTGCAAAATAATTGCCTGGCCACAATGCAATTTGAATTTTGCAATTATTGCAAAATTATTTACAATTATTTGCTCTGCGCCTCTACTTACCACCCCAAGCCCCCTCCCATGTTAAAGAGATTTCCTAGGCTGACCGGAAATCAGTTGGATTGAGTAATGCGTTAAATGTTAACAGACGGGGTCTGCAGAATCTAGAAGAAATAAGTAACTTTTTTTTTTTTTTGTCTTTGTCTTGTTTGTGACTAGGAGATAAGGAAACAAGATTTTTTTGTTTAAGTTTTTTTTTTAACTAACATTATAAACACATGGTAGGGCTTATTATGATATGCTCTTTTTTCTGTCTAGGGTTTGGCGCTCCAGTGAGCTGCAACATCTGTAGGGTAGAGTTCTACTTGTTGAAACTGGTATAAAAAAAAAGATTCACAGAAAAAAAAAAAACCTTTGCTCTGTATCATAATTTTATTAGTATAAAGTGCATCCTTTTTGCAAATTTGAGGCTTGTTTTCTACAAGATGCATGTTAAACACAAGGTGCACGGTACACACAGGTTATAATACTCTGTATAGTACACTGTGATATTATTGATACAATGGGTGTGTGTTATACAAGGGATATAACCCAAGGCTTCTCACACACACCAGTCACAGGATGTGTGTTGTGTTTGGAAAATTACAGTACTTCATAATTCATTTTCCATGAATATTGATGCATGAAAGGTATAATTTTGTAATAACTGCTTCATGATTCATTAGACAACCGTTATTAATAATGGGGAGCTGTTGCTAATATAAAATGAGACAATATGATGTTCTCTGGACAAAAAAAAACCCAACCCTCCACAGTTATTCGTTTCGGTGATTGGTGATTAAAGGTAGCTGGCATTAGTTGCAGGGATCTGCTTACTGTACATTTTCACTGCGATAGAAATAGAAGGATGCTGTAAACAATTCAGGCTTGAAAATCAGGCAGAACAACAGAGAAGGACCTCCCAAACACCAGAGAAATTTGCCAAACAGCAGCCCACGGCCAACAACCACACGAGTAATGTAACCTGAGATTTTTTTTGCTAATTAGGAAAATATAGTGACGTCTAAACATAATATTTTATATCCAACCACAAAGTGTTGGCCTTGATTTGAAAAGAACAAAAGGGATCCAGTTAAATTATTATTTTTGCCCTCTCCTTCATATAATATCTTCTCGTGAAATTTGCACCTTGAATCTGTCTTAAATATACAGTGGAATCACATCTTTCTTGTAAAAAAAAAAAAAAGACAGAAGACAAAAAAACAAAGTGTGCTGTTTTAAGACTGGCAGATGTAACATTACAGGACTAACAAACCTTTGCATAACACTTAAGACTTTAATACTGTAAAACCTTCACATTTCACACTGAGAACATTAGTTTAAAGAACAGATTTAACCAATAAAATATGCCCTGTGGTGTTATTTAGCAAATTCGTAAGTGCTGTGCATTGACCATCCATCTAAAGTCCTTTCCGGTACGCTGATTGTTTTGTATGGTGCTACAGAAACATGCTGTCACTTTATCCGGAGGCAAATGCTCCAGAAACATCCAAGCTTCCAGGAGCATCTACCCATAAGCTAAGTTAGTGTCCATTAATTGGGTTTAATTTGCCAATTTTTACTATTAATATCGCCCTGATACATTACAATTCTAATCACTGACCATGTGTAGTAGTAACAAACTAAGGGGTAAATATACTAAAGTGTTGCGTCTGTCGCAATCGTTGCAAACCACGTGCAAACCAGTCAGGAGTGTAGCGTGAAATGTACTAAACAAACGCAACACCGTTAGCAACATTTTAACGAATGCCTTGCAGCCACAGCTCTTATTTGCACTTTAGCCTTAAATGAATTTGTAATTCTGGGCGTTTCGGCAGAAATTCGCGAAACAGGGTGGATCAAAGATATTGTAATGAGATGTAATGCACTTTGCGAATTGTCGTAACGAAAATGCGACTGGCCCATCTTTGTACATCTACCCCTAAGTCTTGGCATTCTATGAATTGTAGAAAATGATGTATTGGGCCCTGCTATTGTTACACATATCTAATAAACGTTAACATTAACATTAATATTAGCAACATTAGTAACCAATTGACTGCAGAAATCAATTCTACTACCCTCCTGATAGGATTATTTATATGCAAACATTCAGGCATTTATGTCACCATGCACTCACATTAAAAGTGCACAATACTATTTGTAGTGTAAATAGGTTAATGCTTTATCAACATTATTATTAAGATTAGCTGGCCGACATGTGAGCTGTTTTATCTTGAGTGTATACAATATCATAACTCTTGCAAGGTCCTTTCTTTCATTTAAGGCACTATACAAAACAAAACTGAAAAAGAAACATTGGGATAACATCACACGCCAATGCCAGACTGCTTTGTTTCTATGTATAACGACAATAACATTTGATCTGTGTTGTACCTTTTACAGCCAAAGTCACCTGAAGGCACTTCATATACAATCAAGAAGAAAAAAAAAAGGTACGTTTTCCATTTTGATTTTAAAACAGGCACCAAGCTGGGCTCTCTGACAGCAACAGGTAAGGAATTCCAAACGTTTGACTTGCATTAACTGCAAACCAGATTACACCCCCAGTGCAATGTACTAGGGACATAACCCAAGGTTAGAAGAGCATTAAGTACTCCTTGGTGTGTTCAATTGATCTAAGCAGTGGTGTGATCTGAATACGTGAAATCCTTTCAATCTTAGTAGCATGCTCCATGACGTTTTTACTTATTTTAAAACAACAAGAGACTCGGTTATATCAAGTGAATACACCCCCTAAAGCTTATATGATGTTCGATTGGGAAAACCTGGTAAATCTGTATGTGTGGAGAGGCAGTCTGGCTTTGCACAGTAGATGTTACATTCGTATTAACTTAATGCCATCATATACTGTATAAATGTGGTTTATGCCTTTAAACAATATCTAGGTAATTTCATAAGATACCAGGCTGGAAAACATGTAAATCTATTTTTAAGGGCATGCTGAATCTGTTACAGGTCTGAAAAATGAATGATAAAAAGAGGTTGAAGGTAATAATGAAGGTGCACTAATACATTTTGTTCCTTGTAAATTGTATAATTTTGTTTGTCTCCTTATGTGTAAACATAATCTAAAGTAGTGTATATTTTGTTGTTTGTGATTAATTGGTTTAAGTCCAATTAGATTTAAGTGCTGTGTTTACAGTGGGAAACCAATGTACTCATAGTAGAAGAACCTACTTTATTCCTTTGTGTTGCTAAACCCGGACCATTCATACAGTTGAAGCAGTATGCCACAGTAATGTATGTTTTCATTGTAAAATAGAAAGGTGAACAAAAACCAGAAAACTCAGTGGGTTTAATGTAAGGGGAAGACCATCACAGTGGTTTTATAAACATGTCGTAAAATGAAAAAAAAATATTTAACATTGATCTGTCCACATTGACTGCGGCAGTGACACACTAAATTTGTACTCAACAACACATGTAATGCAACTTTATTACGAGAGTCATAGAATACAGTATGTTAAAACATGTGGTCTGTTGATGTGGGCAATGGTTAAAACAATTTTAGATCCACCACTGTTTAGATTAATTGAATAGAACCCAATATAATATAATGCTATTAGCCAAAATCAAAATCTAATCAAAATAATGGACTTGAGGGCTGCTCCCAACATACTGTAGTCATAGCTGTAGGAGAGGTCAAGACCAAGTAAAGACATAGTTTGCATTTTGATATCCAAGTGTTATCAGCTGCGGTGTAATGAGGCGATACATTTACAGAAGATAGAAATGTTCATTACAGAGCTCAGACACCCAAAGCCCTCACTGCCTCCTTGCCTTAGAGGAATATGAATGACCCCGGGGACCATCCCAAACCACAGGCCAGACAAGGAAATTGTTGGATGTGGAAAACATTTGCAGGGTTTTTAATTACAACATCTCTTGGTTTCCACTGTTATTGCAGCATTGAGTTGCAGTTACAACTGTTTTATTCATTTGCACAAAGAAAGCAAATGGTCACACTGTGGAAGATGTGATGTGTAGCTTAAGTGCTAGCAAGCTTAAAGATTCAAATGAAGGCGTAAATTAGTTTTGTCTTTAACAAGAGGTGATTAAGAAGGACTTTTATGCAAAGAGAAGCATGAATTTCTTCCAAAAGATCGATCCATTGTGATTGTGTTTAATACATTTTCAACACATTCTAGTATACAGACTTGTTGAGAAAGTCACATTATTTCTTTAATGCTATAAAAGCATGTATAGATTCTGTAAAATATGAACATTATTAAAATGATCACTATGTACTGTATACATTTACAAACTTTATTTTTGTATTGCTGTTATAATCCAATCCCTGTTACCAATTTAGTCCCCAAAATAGTATGCAGTTTTTTTTGTTCATACTGTAAAAGAATGTCAGCTTATATTTACAGAGTACTTTGACATATGTGCATCAATTGATGGATCCAGGGAGTAATTCACGTCAGCAAAATAAATCACAAGAGCATTGCAGACGTCCAAGGTTGCTTTGTTGTCTCAGTGTTTTCCTTTTTACTTTAAGTCGTTTAAGGTAAAAGCAGAAGTTATGTATATTTATTGATATATTCTCATGATTAATGTGCTTGATCAAACGTCTTTTTGATTTATTGTGTTTCCTGTTATATTTACTTTCTCGTCGTGACTATTGTTACTGGCAGGAAGAGACCCAGAGACAGAAAGCTGCAGCGCTGGTGTGCATGTTTATTAACAAAACAAACACAAAAACATGTGGCCACTCCCCAATTAGCACCAATTACCTAACTGAGGAATCGCCACACCTGTGATTGCTGTCATGGATTTTGTCTTTAAAAGTAAGTAAAATGACATGTCTGATGCTTTTCTTGATCCTTCACTGTAGATCAGTTGAATGGACCAGGAAAGTGAATTCTACTCAAAAGTTATTTAAACAGCACTACTCAGGGAAGGGCATTCATTAGGCTGTTCTTGAGAGTACTATACACAGGGGTGAAATTCTCAACAAACAAGTGCAGGTACTCATATGCACAGCCAGGTGTAAACATTTAAAAAATGGAGACAATTTGAGTGCCAATGAATAAATACTTTTAAAATGTATACATGCTCTAATTGTACTGTGATTCTTGAAATGTATTTTTGTTTACGACTCTAAGTCGCCCTGGATAAGGGTGTCTGCTAAGAAATAAATAATAATAATAATATCGGTACACAATACATTTATGAATACAAAATAAGCCTTAAAAAATCTGATCAATTATAACCAATTCACCATAAAGAAGAGAAGCTGAAAATACTGAAAGCGTTGTACCTTTCTGCACGTATCACTCAGTCATGTACTGTAATATAACACTTAAGTTAAACCTTAAATGACAAGCATTAAGAAATATTACACTATGCGGTAACTGCTGTAGAGAGGGTGTTTTGTTTCATGATATCCTAAAAAAGGATGAAGTTATAAAAAATGGTATAAAAAACAACTGTGCTGTGAAAAATGATACAAAAGGTCTAAGTCAAACAATGCACAATAGGGCCTAAAATACCCCTCAAATTTATTATGTAACAAGCATACTACGACTAATTATATACTTGGCCATTTTAATCTCCATAGTATTCTCAGCAATCATCCCCACAATTTCCAGACCCTGGGTACTCACCTATTATTATTATTATTATTATTATTATTATTATTATTATTATTATTATTATTATTATTATTATTATTATTATTATTATTAATTTATTAGCAGACGCCCTTACCCAGGGCGACTTACAGTTGTCTACAAAAATACATATCAAGAATTACGTACAATTAAGATCAAGAAAATAGAATGTCTTCAGTCCTAATAAGAGCAAATACAAAACACAGTACGATTTGATATCGGGACAGTCCAAGAGCGGATAACAGCTTTGATAGTTACATCAGGGTTAGATACGAGTGCAAATACAAAATACTACAGATTGGGTTAAGTGCAGGATTAAATACAGTAAAATAGGGAGCAGATAAGTGCAAGTTAAAGTGCATTAAAGGTAGAGTGCTATACTGTCCCGAAGGGAAGAGTTTAATTTTTCCAGGTGTTGTCTAAAGAGGTGTGTCTTGAGGAGGCGCCGGAAGGTGGTCAGGGACTGGGCAGTCCTGACACCCATAGGAAGGTCGTTCCACCACTGCGGGGCGAGGGTGGAGAAGGAGCGGCCTCTGGAGGCAGGGGAGTGTAGAGGAGTCACAGCCGGTTTTCTAGTGCCGGTCGGGTGGAGGTGTAGGGAGAGATGAGGGTCTGGAGGTAGCTGGGTGCAGTCTGGTCATCGGTAGGTGAGTACAAGAGTCTTGAACTGGATGCGAGCGGTGATCAGGAGCCAGTGGAGTGAGCGGAGCAGTGTAGTAGCGTGGGAGAAGCGAGGCAGAAAGAACACCAGGCGAGCAGCTGAGTTCTGGAAGAGCTGGAGCGAGACCTGGTCATGCTACAATAACAGCCTTGGATTAGAACATATATGTCTGTTTCTTTTAAGTATTTTTTATTACTTTACCTACAATAATATATTCTTTGTGTGTTTCTGCGTAGATTAATTACCACTATTCCATAAAAAGATTTTCCAGGCAGAAACAGTATAAAAAACTCATGTTTAAACTTAAATAAACTCTTCAAAATGTTTTAGAAAAGGGGGCATTGTACAAAGAAAAAACACCTCACTGTTGTGGTTTTCGTTTATTACACTCCACATAATAGAAAATACTAGGATCACAGCAAAACAAAACGTTGATCACAATGCTTAACATGTACCTTGCAAGTTGGGCCCGTGTTTGAAAAGCGTGAAGCACACCTCCATCTGTATCCTGATTCTGACTCGCTTACCAAAATCTGAAGCAGCACTTTCTTGATCCTTTTGTTTTTTTTAAATGTTTTTTTTAATGTTAATCCCTACTGTCCCACACATCACTTGCCATTTTAGAAACGTTCAAAAAATTGTTCAAAAAAATGTGCAGCAATGAGCAATGTTCATTTAGAATATTTCAGATAGTTTCTCCGCCACGCTAAAGAAAATAATTATTACTCCATACCGCTGTTTTCACGTTGCACTGCTAAGGTCTTCTCTCGTTGATCAATGAATGAGCACAGACACAAAGCGATTTGTGACTCATGCCAAAATGAAATCTGATCAGAATGAAAGCTCGACCAATCAACATGCAGTGATTATACTGACGTTAATGGTGGCCAATAGCAACTAATAGAAACAGAAGCAGTGTGAGGAAACATAATGCAAGCAGCACGAACTGTGCTGAATGAAAGCGCATTTGAGAAACGTTGCGCTAGTGGACTGTGTGAGTGGATGGAATGCATCCGCGTTGGATGAAAAGCAGATTAAATAAGTCCTGGTACCCAGTACCGGCATCAAAATAAGTCCCGGTACAGAGTACCGGTGAGTACCAGCAGAATTTCACCCCTGACTATACAACTAGGAAGACAAGGAATTAAAAGAGATTTTTTATTTTTATTTAAGAATGCTTGTTATTTTAATATAGTGCTGTTATCACTAACTTTTTTCACATTCAATTAACAAAAAACAACAACCTCAGACTGTTGCACAGCCACTGCACCTGCACTTTCCAATTCGTGGCCACGTTTAACTACAACTTCTAACCATTTGAATTGCTGTCTTTACCCTTCATTTTATAACTTTGCATACTTTTAATTTAGTAAAATAACTTGTATGACCAATATTATTCTGGAACCATTATTATGATTGCAGATTGTTTACGTAATTAACGCAAGGAGTGCTTTTTTTAAAGTTTGGGGAAAAACGTTGAGTCACTGGGACATTTGATGGGAAAAGGGACTGTGGTCACCTGACCTATTTTTGTTTTAGATTTCCAGTAAGTTGTAGAAGGGGTTTCTTTTGTTTTACTCTGAAGTTCCGTTTGTTTATCACCTCCGAACTCTCAAAGCATCAACGTAAAAAATGCTCAAAAGTTGCAACCATAGATCTCAAAAAAAGTTCCCTGTTTTATTAAAAAGACTAAGGGCCGGACCAAATCAAACCCTGATCGCTCTTGCGAAAGAGTGTTTATGCGATAATATTGCTAGTTTCCATATCACATTTTCTTTATCACAAAACCAAAACTAGCCATTTCCAATCCGCGAAAGGGGTGGAGAGAAGTTTTGCAGGAGTAGGAGGGACCGCCGAAAGCAAAAATGAAAACAGCTGTTCACCAGTCAGTATTTGTGACATTTTGAAGGGGCGGAAACAAGGCGGTAACACGCGAAAAGGCAGGCGAAGACAGCCAGGGTAGATAAATAATTAAAATAAAAGTCTGTGTTGTACTGCTGTTTCGTTTGAATATCAGTGAATGAATGCTATTACATATAACTACTAGTCATAGTAATAATAATAATAATAAAAATAAGTTTAATAATAATAATAACAATTATCTGCTTTTATTTTTATTGTGTAAAATATTGAAAAATACGAAAGCGACTTTGAAAGAAAACACACGCACACGCACACGCACACACGCACACACTCACGCACACTCGCGCGCACCCACGCACGCACGCACACACACACACACACACACACTTGGCAATTACCTTGTTCCCACGACGTCTGCTGCATCGTGCTGCATTGTTCTGTCACTGTTATGAAAGCGTCCCACATTTTTTCATGATTTTATGTAAAAATCCATACCGTGCCCTGGCTTGTGTCAGCACCATGGAATGCCAGCATCCTCATACCCGACTGGCACGGTGCTGCCAGAGCCCTGTTGTGCACAAGGCTGTATAGTAACTGCACAAGAAAGAAGATTTAAAAAAAAAAAAGGTTAACAAAGAAACTCTGTTAGAGTGTTATAAAATTACAATGCTTAAAAAAAAAACTTGGGGTGAATAGAGCATCCAAAAACCAACGTAACACTGTCGCCAGGATCAGTACCAGTACATATTATATACAATAAGAAGTCCAATTAAATGCTATCCAGTACCGTGAAAAAAAAAAAAAAGTAGATTGCAGATTTTTAAATTTTTTTAAATGGGCAGAGTCGGGTAGTTGTATTATTATTATTATTATTATTATTATTATTATTATTATTATTATTATTATTATTATTTCTTCTGTCGAAAACCCAGAGCAAATTTAAAAACTTAATTGATGCTTCTTTGATGACCTTTATAGGTATTATGTAATTTTGTTATCTACACGGATTTATATGTTTCGAGGGGACCGCTTGGCATGCTGACACGGTATAGCCAAAATGTGCTCCCTTGTACTGGAACGGTGGGATTTTTCTTACATGCCAATAATTTTACAAGCGTAACCAAATGTTTAAAACTAAAAGTTAATATCTTTAAAGTGGTTAAAACATTCATACGTTCTTTATTAGTATTCTAGTTTGTTTACATTTGTTAGCCTTGCGTTTGATCGAAGTTCAATGTAATGGAGCACTGTGCCTTTAAGAAATGAATAATTTGAACAGAGCTAGGTGACGTCACAGATGATATATGAGGTCAGTGAAGCGTCTTGAGGCATGTACTGTTTTTTTTTTTTTTTTTTTTTGCAAATGTCAGGATGTTTAGTGTCTTTTTTACTATTTGCTTAATACGCAATAGCTTTCGACAAGTTTGTAGTTGACTATAAAATCCGGTCCTGTGAAAGTCTTGCGATGTGATTTATACCTGGAATTGAGTAGATTTGGTAGCAAACCACTCCCCTTCTAAACCCACTTGTAGCCAACATGCGATAGTTGCTTTTTGAAGGAGGAAAAGGTCTTGCATTGGTTCCGTGATGTTGAGTGGGGGACGGAGGGGGGTGATGCTCGGACGCCAGAATCACCGTCGAGCCCTCTTGAGGTGTCGTGGGCTAGTCAACGAAACACCGAGGATGGAAGGTGCCCACTTGAAGACCCCAGAGATGTACCCTACTTAGCTCAATCCAGACGGTTGTCATGCTGATGCACTGGGGAGACCGCACTATGGTTGATCCCCGGAGCCAGCATCGCAGCCGTTGTGTGTGCTGATGCGCTGGGGAGGCAATAAGCTGATCCCTGGAGCCAGCATTACACTTCAGCCATCAACACCAGACAGAAGGATATCTACATCATCATATGGAAGGAAGCGCAAATGGATGGAGACACATATGGAACACATTAGTTTACTGTGAAGCTACGTCTTAGTTGGTGCTTATCTTGGCGAGAGCCAAGTTCAAATCAGCATGAAGTTACTACTCTCATGTAATGAAAATCATGAAGATCTGGATACGTCCAGTGACTGCTGTGAATAGTGCAGCTGGCAACAAGGGAAAGACCTCGTGACAGCCTGGAGAGACAGCTGACTGGAGGAAAGAGAGCCCATTGGGGCTGCCAAGGGTTAGCTACCCTTGTCGGCAGTATCCAGCTCTGTGTTTACAGGATGCTGGAGACACCCGCCCAAGGCTTCTAAGAAATTAAAGAGAAAAATACTCCTAGAGTCTGCGAGAGCAGGGGCGGAAGATGACTCAACGTTGGACAACATGGTTAAGGACTTAGGAACGGAAACGGATATGAGTATGGAGAGTACTTCACAAAAGACTAGTTCAAGATCTGCAGTTAGCAAAGACATGGAACTCCAGGTTTGTGTCTGCGGCTGGAGGAAGGCAACAACGGTCAGGGGTTTGAAGATTCATCAAGGGAGAATGAAATGCTTGAGGGAGAAGGGACAAGGGCCTCGCATTGATCAGTACTTCTTGCGAAGGCAGTCAAGTCAGTCGAATGAAATCCAGCGACAGGAAGCAAACCACAGTTCGCAGGATATCAGCACTCCTGTCATAGATGTGAGGAGGACTTGCATGGACACAGTTAGTGATGAACCTAATGATCCTTGTGAACCCGGTCAGACAAACCAGCGTAAGGGAGAAAAGAACCTCAACGGGCACAAGCCTGGAGTTAAATGGCCAAGAGCTTGTGAGAAAACTGCATGGGACACAGTAAACATAGATCTTTGCTTTGCATTGGAAAGGTTAAGTGGAACAGTTGAAAAGAAACTGGATAAATTTGGGGACATCATCTACGCATATGGAAGCGAGAGGTTTGGAGTTGAAAAAAGGAAGGGAAAAGTACAAACTATTCCTGGAAAGTCTAGACGACAGCAGGAGATTGAACGCTTAGTTAGAGAAGGGAGACAGCTGAGGAAGCAATGGAGAAGAGCAGAAGAAAGTCAGGAGGAGGGACTCAGTCTCTTACAAAGGGTCATAAAAGATAAGCTTGCAACATTGCGCAGAGCTGAGCCCACTGGAAACGCTACAAAAAGAAGGAGCGTGCGAGAACTTTTATAAAGACCCATTCAAATTTGTAAAGAAGTTATTCACCAGTGAGAAGAATGGCACACTAAAAGCATCTCAGTTTGAGCTGGAGAGATATTTGGAGGAAACACATACAGATTCAAAAAGGCAGGAGCCTATGTCAATTCCGTCAGACATCCCACCTATCAATCCGCCAGAATACCAAATGGAGGACTGTGCACCTATGTGGAAAGAAGTAGAGCAAGCTGTGAAAAAAGCAAGGGCTTCATCATCACCAGGGCCTAATGGAGTTCCGTACAGAGTGTACAAGTGTGCTTCAGGAGTTCTACGAATCCTGTGGAAATTGATGAAAGTAGCATGGGAAAAACAGGTTGTACCAAGAGCATGGCGCCGAGCAGGTGGAGTCTTTATACCTAAAGAAAAAGATTCTACAAGCATCAGTCAGTTTCGCCCTATTTCCCTATTAAACATAGAAGGCAAGATTTTCTTCAGCATTATTGCTCAGAGATTGTCAACTTACCTATTAAAGAACTGCTTGATTGACACTTCAATACAAAAAGCGGGCATTCCAGGTTTCCCAGGATGCTTAGAACACATCAATGTGATCTGGCAACAAAGGCAATACCAACAGTGTCTGAGAAGCCAGTGAAGAGCCTTGGGAGATGGTACGACGGGGATCTAAAGGACACAGTTCGTGTGAGAGAAGTTAGACAACAAGCTGTGGAAGGGTTGAAGAGCATAGACAGCAGCGCTTTACCAGGCAAACTAAAACTCTGGTGCTTTCAGTTTGGTCTACTGCCAAGGTTGCTGTGGCCACTGACTGTGTACGAGGTTTCTTTGACAACAGTAGATAAGCTGGAAGCTTTAATCAGTTCACACATCAGGAAATGGTTGGGAGTTCCACGCTGCCTCAGTAGAGTGGGACTTTATGGTAAAGGAATACTGCAGCTACCTGTCTCCGCTCGAACCGAGGAGTTTAAGTGCGCCAAGGTCTGACTGGAAATGACATTAGTAGAGTCACGCGACAAATGCGTAAGGGAGGCAGCACCTGTGTTGAGAACTGGAAGAAAGTGGGCGGCAAAGAAAGCTGTGGAGGATGCAAAGGCTGCCCTTCAAATTGGTGATATCATGGGGCAAGTTCAGCATGGATTAGGGGGTCTTGGTCTCAGTTCAGCTCCTCCTACATGGCACAAGGCAGCCCCAGCTCAACGGAGGAAGCTGGTAGTCAACGAGGTGCAAAAGCAGGAGGAGAGGATGAGGTGTATAAAGGCCATTTCCCAGGCCAAGCAAGATTGGCTGGCAAGACCTATGGTCAATGGAACAGAACAGGATCGGTTTCCTTATAAGGTCAACATATGATGTTCTCCCATCACCACAGAACCTAAACCTCTGGGTAGGAGAGGATCCCTCATGTCCTTTGTGTTCATCACCTGCAACATTAAGGCACATTTTGACAGGATGTAAGGTGGCTCTTAGCCAAGGACAGTTTACTTGGCGCCATGACCAGGTGCTGCGATGTTTGGCCTTAGCATTGGAAGACAAGCGTAACATGACCAATAAGTTGCCACCTGTTCCATCAAAACATTACACACAAAAGACAACATTCCTCCGCCCAGGAAAGCAACCACCAAGAAAAGGTGTTAAAACCAATCCTCACCCAGGACAACTGGAAGCTGCTAGAGACTGGAAAATGCTGGCAGATGTTGGTCAACGGCTTATTTTTCCACCTGAGAGGGGATCTCAAGCACAATAGAAAGAAAGAAATGCTGATGTACAGGTAAGTAAGCTGGGCTGAGTTGAGTGGGGGACGGAGGGGGGTGATGCTGGGACGCCAGAATCACCGTCGAGCCCTCTTGAGGTGTCGCGGGCTAGTCGACGAAACACTGAGGATGGAAGGTGCCCACTTGAAGACCCCAGAGATGTACCCTACTTAGCTCAATCCAGACGGTTGTCATGCTGATGCGCTGGGGAGACCGCACTATGGTTGCTCCCCGGAGCCAGCATCGCAGCCGCTGTGTGTGCTGATGCGCTAGGGAGGCAATAAGCTGATTCCTGGAGCCAGCATTACACTTCAGCCATCAACACCAGACAGAAGGATATCCACATCATCATATGGAAGGAAGCGCAAATGGATGGAGACACATATGGATCACATTAGTTTACTGTGAAGCTACGTCTTAGTTGGTGCTTATCTTGGCGAGAGCCAAGTTCAAATCAGCATGAAGTTTTAACATCTACTCTCATGTAATGGAAATCATGGCTTGGACTTTTTCTTGTGTTTTATTACCGCAAATGCTTTCACGTCCTCGTTCGCTAAGTGCTAACTTTGATTTGGTCCGACCCTAAGGCTGTGTTCACACTGGGTCTGTTTAGAGGGTTTGGCCTGCACGCGGTACAGTTCGGTACGTTTGGTGTGAAGTGTGAACAGCAAAGTCCGCTTGGGAATGAACCGTACCGAGTCCACCTAAAGAGCTGGTCTCGGTCTGTTTGACAAACGCAAAGTCTGGTTCACTTGCTAAGCCTCAACGTGAACAACAGCTAGACTTGGTCCTTCTGCATACGGGAAACAAACTATACAAGGTAACCTGACTCGGAAGTAAACAAACAACATGTTGGGGAACTGTATTAGGGTTACCCAACATCCTGGGAAAATTGAGATTGTCAGTTTTCAGCCTTAATTTATATGTCCTGGTCATAAACAGTAAAATTGTTAATCATCCCAACTTTGCTATTGTATTTCTTATTATTTATTTTTTTTAAGTACAAAACTATCAGCATGCTCAGCAAGTTAATAGGAAACCCTGCAACACATACAAAAATACTTTATTGGTTAAAAAAAAAAACACTAAAAAATGACTTGTTTCGGCTTAACATTGTCTTCATCAACACCTTTTTCATTTTGGCTCAGGTGAGGCAAGTATTTGGGTGTGTGTTGCATGTTAAAGAACATGAGAGGAAATGTATCAAACGTTTAAAGTTGATAAGAAGATCAAGTGGTGGTAATCATTAAAATGACTTTTTGTCAGGGCAGTTTTGAATGGATTTAAAAAATTATTCATAGGACATGATTAAATACAGCTGGCATGATTATTAGATATTCTGAACATTACGGTACCAAGTAAGTAGGCAACATTTAGGTCAGTGGTACTGTTACGGACCCAGTATATAAGCCTTTTAAATGTGATATATATTTTTTTTATTTTTTTTTTATTTACTTTTTTATAAATTTAGTTGTTGCCAATTATTTTTATTATTTTCTCCCCAATTTGGAAATGGCCATTTATTTTTAGGCTCAACTCACCGCTACTACCCCTGCGCTGACTTGGGAGGGCGAAGACGAACACATGCTGTCCTCCAGCGTGGCCGTCCAGCCAGACTACAGAGGTCGCTGGTGCGCGGTGAGCCGATGACACCCTGGCTGACCTAACCCTCCCTCCCCCCGGGCTGCGCTCGGCCAATTGAGCGTCACCCCTTGGAAGCTCCCGTCCTCGGTCGGCAAAGGAATAGCCTGGACTCGAACACGCGATGTCCAGACTATAGGGAACATCCTGCACTCCACATGGAGTGCCTTTACTGGATGCGCCACTCGGGAGCCTGAAATGTGATATTTTAAAGAAGAAATACTTTTTCTGTGATATGTTAATTGTCATATTACTTACATTTACTGCCATTGTATTAAATTAAAAACTAAAAGATGCCACTAAAAAAAATCCCATTAACAAAAAAAAAAAATCAAATGATTTAATCTGCATTCTTTTGGCTCATCATTAGTGCTGTTTTGAAGTGCTGCATTTATAATCAGTCATATCTAATTACCGTAAGCTGCATTATTTAACTAATGAATGTAATATAACTAATAAAGAGCCACTATCAGATTTTTAAAAAATAAATATTCAGAGGAATTGTGTGCACTAAATTACATTAGCATTATCTAAAAGACTTAAGTCCAGTATTTAGAAGAATTAATTGAGTGTTACATAAAGCACTCTGCAGTTTAACAGATGCCCAATGATTCGAATCTTCAATGAGAAAAAATGTCAGCAAACAACGGTGTATAAACTATTAACAATGGGTCCTATATAGGTTTTTGAGTCTCTAATAAAGGGCATGAAAATATAATATATGATTGTTTCCTATGTAAAGTTTTAAAAACATATTGCTTTATTACAACTTTACCTGGAGAACCAAAATGTACTGTATGCATGTATAAATACCCCCTTTAGGAATTGAACTGCAATCCCCAGTAAATAAATAAATCTTTAAAATGGTTTGCATTTATGTATTGCATCCTTGCTAGTTTCTCTACACATGTATGGGAACTGCCAGAGTTGAATGATTATAGGATCTAAAATTGCATTTGGATGTGAGTCGGAGCCCTGCAGAGTAACCAATTATATAGGATGGCTGAACAGTATTTATGTAATTGGGTGCTTATCCAATAAAAAATAAAAATAAAACTTTAAATTATGTTCACTCAGAATTTATACAGTACATATACTTCCAAGCATGGTTCCAAATTAAAACAAAAGTACTGCTCCAATAAATGAAAAAAATAAGTAATTCTGGAAATAATGAAGAACCTGTCTCTCACTATAGTCAGATGTCTCCTCTCTTATGTTGGAGATGCCATGAAGCCCATTCTCTTGGATCTTATCCTCAATTTTCTAGGTCTGAACAAAGTCAACAGGGAGAGGTAGCTCATTTTAAAACAAATGTTGGTACAAAAAATCAAAAAGGATTTCCCTGGCTGAAAGGAAGTAACACTGTTACTGCTGTGGCGGAAAACCAATCTCGCCTACAACAGCCATCAACTTCAGTGCAAGCAGGAAATGTTGTAGTTGTTCTTTGACAGCTTGTTGTGCCTGTAACTGTGCACCGATGAACCGGGAAAGCCATTGTGGATACAGGAAGCATATAGACCTTGTTACATGAGCAACTGTGGGAGAAATTTAAAGAACCCCAAGAAGTTTTAAATACATGGCAAGGTGAACCTTTATATCTGGCTGATGGAGAGGCTGCTCACCCTTTGGGTTACAAAATCTAATCTATGTTTCAAAATCTCTGCGTGCTATTATCTTGAATGCTTACCATGACAATCCACTGAATGGTTGTTTCGGAAGATACAAGACCAAAAAAAGAATCATGGAAGTAGTTGTTTTGGCCCAAGATATGAAAAGATGCGATGGCCTATGTGCAAGAATGTCCAATATGTCAAGCCATGAGTCTGAAAACCGTGAACTTTTTCCTTTAAGAAATGCTACAGCTAAAACAGTTAGTAGAGTTCTTGCAAACTAAAATGTCACCCGTTGGGGAACGCCTAATTTTCTTGTTTGACAGAGGGCATCAGTTTGTCTCACAAATCATTGAAGGGATGTGTGCTTAATGGCAGGTGATTCAGAAGCTGACTACAGCCTATCATCCCTAAACTAACTTAACTGAATGAATTGTACTTGTCAGAGTTTCACTATGCCATTAACTCTGCTGTTCAGGAATCCACAGGATATTCGCCTGCAGAATTAAAACGGGGTAATCGTCTGAAGGGACCAATTGAAAAGGTTTTGTAGAGTAATAAAGAGTCACAAACCTCATTCGGTGTAGTTGCAAAGCTTAGAGATGTTAACCTGGATGTGGCAGGGAAGAGGAAAAGCCCTGCACTTAATTAGAGGGGGCAGGGCAAAGCCCTGCTTGTAAATATATGTATTGGGCTTGTAATGTATTATTTTGGGGTTTAAGAACAGGTAATTTAATGTATTGTTTTGTGTGTATTTAAAAGATTGGTTTGTGTGTTTTGGTATGATTTTGAATGTATTTTGTGTTTAGTTTAACCCTTTGCGGTCAATTTATTCAGTGTGTCTCAGGCGCGTCAGGTCCAATTTATTTTCACACGCGCAGTTAATTTTAGACGCGCTGTTTAAAAGTATTTTTTCCACAGTCAAACGGGTTTAAAAGGCCCTGCATATCAACAAAGCACTCACTAGGCATCTCCAGCCCTGCCCCACCCTTTCGTTCGCTATAGCTTTCACATATGCTTAGAAATAAATAATAATAATAGTCGTACATACCGATCAATCATCTCCTGATCACTCGTTTTATCACCAAACGCCTCAATAATGCGATACTAGTCATTATTTTATTACTATAACATCTGAAAAAAGCTCTGCAAATGTCCGTGATATTCTCTGAGCACTGATGCAGTAGCAGCCAGCTTGTTTCCTTATGGCCGCCGTTATCTGATGCCAGGGGCAAGTATGATTATTCATGAGATACTCCCTTTTTTTTCGTCTTGTCTCGGCTCCTGTCGCTCCCACTCGGCCATTGAATGGTTTTCTTGGCTTTTTCTGGAGAAAAAACGACTAGAAACCCGTTTTTTGCGTCTTTTTGATGATGTCGGACAGGGTCCGACATTGGACCGGATAGGAATAATTGCAATGTCGGACCAGGTCCGACATAGGACCGCTAAGGGTTAAAAGGCACTGCATATCAACAGGACACTCAGTACATCTCCATCTCCAGCACCGCCCCACCCTTTGTTCGCTGTATTTTTCACATACCTCTTCATAGTCGTGCATACTGATAAATCATCTCCTGATCACTCGTTTTATCACCAAACTCCTCAATAATGCGATCCAAGTCATTATTTTATTACTATAACATCTCAAAAAGCTCTGCAAATGTCCATGATATTCTTTGAGCGCTGGTTGCAGAAGCAGCTATCTTGTTTGTTTATGTCCGTGTTATCTCTGTGGTGCCGGGGCTATGTGTATTGCTCAGATACAGCCCTTTTTTTCGGCTTCTCTCGGCTCCTGTCGGTCTCACTCGGCCATTGAATGGTTTTCTCTGCTTTTTCCGGAGAAAAAACGACTAAAGACCTGTGTTTTACGTCTTTTGACGATGTCGGACATCGGACCGGAAAGGGAAAATTATAATGTCAGACCTGGTCCGACGTAGGACCACAAAGGGTTAAAAACATGATGTTTTTGTTTGTTATTGTTTGGTTTAAATGTGTTCTGGCAGAGGCAGTGTTAGCAGCTCATCTGTGCCAGATAGCTTGTGAGAATGTGGCTGGAGCCGTTTGTTGAATTATTGTTTAAGGGGGTTGTAATTAATGTAAGGTGCATGTGTATATAAGTTTGTGTTTTTGTGCGTTTGTGGTGGGGTGTTCAAGAGGAGGAACGTGAGAGTGAGATGGCAGAAAATTGAAAACAAAACTGAAAGAAGGAAAGCAAGCAATTGCTACTCGTGCTGGGTAGACCAGCACGGTATTTGTTTTGGGGTTTTATTTGTGACCTGTTTTTGTTAAACTTTTTATTTTGCTGAAATATTTTAAACATAGATATCAAACAAAATCACAGAAAACGTGAACAAAAATACAGATCAAAGAATCATGATACGTTTTCAGTATGAAACGTGGCACACTGTCACAATGAAAACATTACAATGTTAGTATCAGGTATGACCTCCCTGATGAGCATTAACACAAGAGAAAAAGCTGGCCATGGCAAGACCTCGACATTGTTTTCTTGAAGTTGTGCAATTGTAATGACTGTTCTTGCGTTAATTAAAATCATGTCTTTTCGAATGGCTATTTATACAGATTCTTAATCAACTTATTTTGGCAATTTTAATTAAACTCAAATACCAAACACTGAGCACCAGACGTTTTATTGCAAACATTTATTGCAGCAAAAATTGACCTTGGAGGCCATTAGAGAAATTAAGTTGCCACAAAAAAATCCTTGTGGCAGGCTGGCTGAGTCGTGACGTCAGGCCAGATGTAGGAACCAAACAAAACTGACACCAGTACTGCAGTTAAAGGCGCTTGCGCCGTTTTATTTAAATAATACAAAAATAAATCAAAAGTTAAAACACAAAACCCAGTCCTCACAGAGCGAAATAAAATATTTAAACAAAACAAATCTCGTACACAAAATAAACAATACTGGTCAGGCTGGGCAGTGGCCTTCACTGATCCGGTATTTCTTTTAAAGTTTCATTTCTCTCTCTCTCTCTCGCTCGCTCGCTCGCTCGCTCGCTTACTCTCTCCGCTCTCACTCCTAACACCCACATGGAGTGCAGAAAGCTGCAGGCTTTTATGCAGATGGCCATCTCCTGATTAGCAACAAATTAATCACTTAATTAATTCGGGAGATGGCCACCTTCTGCACAAGGTTTTTAATTTGGATGGGGCTTCCCATCCAAGCTGCTAAACAATACAACAAAACACATGACTACGCCGTCAATACATAAATACAAATAAACAATAACAAAACATACGGCGCTTCACCGACAAATATAAATACAATAATAAATCATAAAACACAAATTACAAAATAACACAGAGAAGGAGGGGGAGACCCCGTTCTAAAAATAAACAAATCATAACTGTACAGGGCTCCTTGCCCTGTTACAATCCTGTTTTACAGTATTGATGTAAAACTTACTGTTGCGTTTTCATTGTGCATCACTATATATAAACATCTGTAATAGGTGTGTTAGAAAAAAAGACCGACTAGGGACAGATGGGCGTGGCAGAGAGCTGTTTTCTGTGGTGAACATGAGACAAGATGGCCGAGCCCATGGGCAGTAGGATGGTATTGTGTTTGTTTTTTAGCAAGCCTATTGAGATTACAAATAAATCTAGTAAATTAACCTGAGGACAGAGTTACTTACAAGTCTATAGCCTCAACGCATGTCGCATTCCTGAGCTGTCTGCATTTACCGTATGAAGAAATCCATGTCACAGACGAGCAATGTATAATGTGAGGAGCCCTATTCAGCAGCGACCGGGTTTGAAAACTTCAGTTTTTACCCGCCCGTTGAGATTACTGACTGTTTTATTTAAGAGGAACTGTTGTAGTTACTACAAGTAATCAACAAATTAATTTACTCTTATACCAATTACTTTCTTTGGGATTAATGGAAGTATCGTAATGGTCTAAAAACTGAATGACTGTTTGTTACTTGCTTACACTGGATTGATGCGAGAGAGTTGTTTTTTTGGGTCCTTTCTTGATATGCCTAGTGTAAATAATATATTGATAATCCTACAATAGCTGTGCACAGTCTATCTGCAAGTTTGCTACTGTTTTTGTGTATGCCTTAATTCTGGTCTGTTTAAACCAGCATCTTTAATATTCTTAAAAGAGAGCTTAACTGGGGGTATATATAATGTCTTAAACAGTTACGATATAGTAAGAAAAAAAGCATACATTTAAGTAAGCTTTGCGTCTTTAATTCAGAGCCTCATGCAGAAAGACCTGGCAAGTTTCTTTGAATACATTTAATTAAGCTTGCGTGCATGGTTTTATTTTGTAAAGATTTAATTATTACCCAAGTAGATGTTTTATTGATGCATTTATTTTTAATTTAGTGTGTCCTATTATTATATGTGGAATGCCCAATCGCTTTCCCCCTCACCGCAGCAATTCCCCACATGGCTCAGGAGACCCAAATGTTCAGTGGGTGTCCTCCGATCCCACGACCAAGCTAGCTTCCTTTTTCACCCAGGAACTCGAGAGCGGATCGACCTCTAGAGGACAAAGGCCAGGTCTGCAGGTGTCCGCCTTTGAGCTCACTGAGTGCAGGGTTTGCTGTAGCGCGATGAGTAAAAACAGTCCCTGCCAGTTTTGCCTCCCTAACCCATGGGAGCGCCAAAGCCAATGCGATGCTTCCTTTGGAGTCCCCAGCGAAGACCGGCCTACTTCGCACAGCCAGGACGTGAAGCTGCGCTGTATGATTCACCCTGCGCACCACGTGGCTGCAACTTCGACCAGGTGAGCCACTCTGTCACGCGCCCAAATAGATGATTTTGATTAAACAATTCAATTCAACTGACTTTTCCATTCTGAGTTTGAAATAGGTGAGATACAGAAAGATTTTCAAAGTATTGTGATGGTATCAAATCGCGGTATAGTAATGAGAGCTTTAGTAGCAAGTGATTTTCAAACAAAATTTGTTAATAAAATGAATCCGTTAATGCTTTGAAATTTGTTAATAAAATTAATCTGTTTGAAATTGAGTTGGTGACGTTAATTAGTGCATTTCTCGTTAAAAAGCTTAATTGTCGTAGGTCACGTACATCACTTCCTGTCTCATTAACTAGAAAAAGGGAACTCGTTAATCAAAATGCATGTTAACAAGATCAAGAAAAATGAATGGAAGCATAATTCGCTGTTATGGAAACTACTAGCGTAGAGGGAGACGGCTATCCAACCAGCGAGCAGAAGTCAAATGGAAATAAAAACTAATGGGAATATCAGTTTTGTGTATCATTTGTAAACTTCATTTAAAATTGTGCATTTTCTGGGGACCTGGAGGGGGGTCACATTGCTCTGTCACCCCGGGTGGGGGTGGGAAACCGGCAGGGATTGCTTCTCCTCGACACGCAACAGCGTACCCTACTGGCCAGACGCCGAGCACATTTAGAGTGGATAAAAGCAGGGTTGATCTCTGTTCTCCGGGATCGGTAGCCCGCCCACCTCTGCTCTGGATTGTTCAGCATAAAAGCGATTCTGGCTTTAGGCTTGTGAGATCGGAGGACGCTCATACACCCTTAAATTAGCATTTTGTTATCCAGAATGTGCATTTATTTAAAACACTTCACATGTTAAAATGTCGATTTACGATTATCTGACGCGTGGGTAGAAATCAGACGGCATGTATAAAAAAAAATAAAAAAATCCTTAAATCCCACAAGCCATTACCCTCTTTCGGGGATATTTTGCCACAGCTTACTATATACAACACTTTTAATGTGCATTTTGCAATCCTTTTTTTTTAGTTAAAAAAAAAAAAATTTGGATGGGGCGAAGGATAAGTCATTTATGTATATTAGTTGTAATATATTTTCTTATGTTGACATCTACTTTTGTATGCTTTTTAGTATGCACGATTGTAGGCTATAAATAAATATTTTAGTGCCATTTGTGTTTCTAGTTGTTAGTTATTATATACATGTACCATGTATGTAACACTTCATTATATATTTATTAAACTTTTAAAATTACGATATAACTACCTAACCCAATACACAATTTGATACAAATAAAGTGTGGTGGGAGTCTGACAACATTACGAATATGTTTAGGCAAAATCCATGTCAGTGATTTCGATCACATTCCTAGTGGTGTGTCCTTGGACGCCTGTTTTAGACACAGTTGTTAAAAGCCAAGGACGCGTTGCAAATCCACAATCACCTATGGAAACTTTATTGTAATATGCTGGTTTCTCTACCAAGATTTTATTATTTACTGTTAGGTATTTATTTGTATAATTCAAATAAAATCTGCAGTAGAGGTCAGCTGTCATATACTGTACATATGCGGAATTCAAATAGGCTACAGTTGCATTGATAATTTCTTGGTAGTAACATTATACAGGGTGCAAATAACGGTATATCATTTTTGCAATGCAGTACAACGATGCATATCCGACCCCCTGTGGACTGGGGTATAGGCGGACGTGTGAGAAAGTCGGATTTACGAACATCTATGGAAAACATTTACACATGCACAAAATATGTTAATGAACAAAAGCAACACTCAAACTGCTTTAAACAGAGGGAAATTATTTGCTTTAAAAGTAAGAAAACGTAACCGAGATTATTAGGCTACAATATACAGTGTTGCTATGCGGTTTACTATAAGCCATCTCCACGCAAAGCGTTTTAAAAAAATACAAAACAAACGGTAAATGTACAGTAACCTGCACCTGATGGCTTCTTTCTTAACTCTAGAAGTCCCTGCCTCCCTGGTTCTGCTTTCTTAATATCTCTGTCACTCTTTGCACTCTTTCTTGATATTGCCAACAGCCGATAAGCAGCTCGGTTTAAATATTGCTTCGGCTATTTTAAACAAACGGCCGGTAAGCATTGTGTTTATGAAGCTTGCTTTGTTTAATTCAAATGCATTTAAAAGCTACAACACTCTGATATCTGCAACCGTGCGCACCATCACATAAACACATTGCACAAAAAAAAGAGTAAAACACAAAGCTTTCTAAACTGGTGTATTGAAACGTCACTGCTACACACAGCTGACTGACACACACACATTTCTCTTAAAGGCAGTGGCGTGCCGTGACAAAATGGACTGGGGTAGCAGTCATCGCAACCGCCCCCCCGCCCCCCGAGTATATCCTTTCCCTTCCCGTGTCAGCTCGGGGATCTGTGGTGTATAGCTCCATTTTTTAACAATCTCCAATTTTTCAGAGAAAGTTCTCCTTGAAAAAGGATTCGTAACCAAATCGACTATGATGTCTCCGTTTTTTCACATTTTTTTATTTTCGTGTAAAATAAAATTTGAAATAATTAGATGTTGTAAAGGTTTTTGTATTTATCAATCTAGATTTATAAGCAATATCATGCGAAATCCAGCTATCCTCCTAACTGCAGTGCTAACCAAGGAATATTCATGTTTTGGGGTTGCTCACTAATGATTGGTCAGCTGTCAGAGCTTTGACTTTCCCATTGGTTGCTAAAGTAGGGTCTTCAAGTGAGGCAGAGAATACCCTGGGAGATTTATGGCCCACCTCTGCTCACTCCTGATTGGTTGCCTGTTTAAAAAAAAGGACATTCTTCGACTCGCCTATTGGTTAAACTCACTCAAGCACTTCAACTGAAACGGAGAATACCCTCAACTGTTTTTTTTTCTAGCGTCTGGTTGTTGTTTTAGACTTATGCGTGGGAAATGCAGATCTCTTATTGGCTGATCACATCCCCTTCAGGAATCCCCTAGACTCCCCCTTAGAGTAGTATGCTTCATAGTATAAGTAAGCACACTGTACGCAAGTGAGTGAGGCAACGTAATGTCATTTGACTGACGGTTTACTTGGCACTGTCTGGTGAGCAGAGAATACCTTGAAGGTCCTGACAGCATGCCACTGCTAAAGGGGAATGCACCAAAAGGCTGATTGCTATAACGCTTTCTTTCTGTTTTCATCGCGGACGCTGCACTTGCTGCCAATACCATTACTCTCGTAGCCTAATTTATTTATTTATTTATTTAGCGAAGTGGTTAATTGATCAGGGTGGTTATGTGACAGTCGGATATGCGACGTTCCACTGTACAACAAACGTTCTATAAGGTTACAAATGGGTTACAAATGGTTAAAGCAAGTGAATAAATCTCATTCATAACCACACGAATTGAAAATATTTTTATAAACTACACATACTGAATTATCTAGGTATTCTGTAAGAAATTAACTGGTCCTGTACACCCTCTCTGTATCATCGGTACCATGGTCTGTTATATTTCTGTTTCAAGAATAGTTATATACTCTTTCATTAATTAAAGCCCACCTTTTCCAAGTGCAAATAAACTCCTGATAAATTATGACAATTAACACGGATTTGCTAAAATAAATAGTCACAAGAAGCACTACTCGTTAAGATATTAACATGATTTCGTAAATCAACATAATTTCGGAAATCACATTAGCACGATTATTTAATAACGCAATAGGCATAATGACTGCTGGAAAATGCCAAAATCAATGCTATATACCGATTTGTTGATTAACACTGGAGTTATTATTTACAACCTTTTGAAAATCCTGCCTGCAACCTCTGCATAACATGTAGAGATTCTTCTAACAATTTTAAAAAGGGTGCACCATATATTCCTATAGTTAACAAAAAAGTAGACTAATTATAGTGCAAGAGCACTGTTAAAGCAAGGATGGCCCCTCGCTCTCCATTTCTTTAAACCTAAATGGTCATATTACTTAGGTGTATTGGAAGTGGAAGAGGCATCTGTTGCCCCTTATTTGTTGAAAAATGGACTTAGTTTCAAACTCAACATTTTTACCAGAAACAGGCCAGCTTTGAAGATAATAGAATCCACACTCTAATCCAAGATCAGAGCAATGTAAACCTTAATCTGATCCAATAAGTCTACTGAAGGAAAATATTATCTATCAATCAATCAATCAATCAATCTTTATTTTCTATAGCGCATTTCATAGTGGACCACCATTACAAAGCGCTTTACAAGATGCAGTAACAACAATATATATTTATAACAGTCACGCATTTATGATAGCGAATTACAATCAATATCAATAACATTTGAGGTACAAATGATCCTGTTAGATGGCTTTCTCATTAAAATGACTTTCATATATTTGAAGAGAGGACAATTATGTTATATAAAACAGACAACAAATGTCCCACCCCAAAGCTGTAGCCACTTTATATCACTTAAAATGTTGTCTTGCTTTTCTTGAAAACTGTCCAGCAGTTTAGGTGTTACTTCAGTCTAATATATATTCACTAGTCAGATGCTGTTTATGACCAGCTAGGAAAGCAGTTCTGTTCATTAATTAGGTTTTGTGATCATTTTAACTCTAAACATTTATTTGGCTGTTTCAGCTTCTTTTTAGCCTACTACTAATTGGAAGCTAGGGTGATGACTTTAAAAGGCGATATCTTTAATCATTTTTTTTTTTTTTTTTGTAAATATTTAACTAAACAGACAGTGCAAATGCTAATATCCCGTTATCTGCATGCCACAGGTTTTCATTTGATAGGCAATTTTAATAGCCTCCTTTTTTTTCATTTGGCAGTGTTAATGATGGTAGAACAACGGTCATATTGTAGCAATCCTGAGGTGCACAAAACATTTTTTTCTGGTTTTAAGAATATTTTAAATAGCATAATGGTTATGGTTATTAGAAGATCGGACCACAGAAGGCATCTCTCTCTACCTGTATTATATCATTGGGACATGCTTCTTACAATCTACAGTCTACGAGGTAAATAATATAAAACTGTCATTCTTGATGTCGAGCAGTGAGTTAGTAGATAACAATGAACTGCTCTGACTACCCATTAATGTCTGAGAATCATCTCAAATTGACAGTAAACAGCAAAGTGGAATCCGGTGTAATTAGCTCATTCAAAGAACAAATGGGCAGACCATGGTGCCAACAAGTCATAGCTCATTTAGCTTGGAGCGCACTTAGAATCACAAATCTGTGTTTATTTTATTAAGAGCTCTAAAATGAGACCGTTACAGGAAGAGTTTGGCACAGGAAGTACCAAATGTCTGTTTTGACCTTTTCCCAAAATATATTTTTGGCATGCTGCTGTCCGCAATGATGGCCTTAATAGTGACAGCCTATCACAACGCATAGGCACTGCATCCACTGACACTCTCTGCACTCTCACCATGGGCCCAGGTTCCACATGACAAGGTTGCAAAGTGTTCAAAACTGTTTTATGCAAGGTTGAATTTGACAGTACTCACCTTTGCATAGACGGCTGCAGTTGTAGTCAGGATAACAAAGTGTTAATGATTAACAGTCTGCTCAAAACTCCTTAAACTGCAGAAGAAATACGTGAATATTTGGCACACCCCTAGTCCACTGTAAAAGCTGATAAACATTCATGAGCTGATGTTCCCCAGAAGCAATGCGTCTGTACTCATCAAAGGGCAAACATTTCAAATTGGCAGCTTCTTATATTATCCCAATAAGTCTGGCATAGTTCCTTAAACTGGATTGCTGCAATGTGCTCAGTGCAGTGGACTGATGTCCAACTGCCATGTGTGCTCATCTCTATTTTTTCTGAAAGAGTAATAGGTTAATGGAATGAGAATTGTTCTCTTGGGGTGTGTGAAAGGTTAGCGTTGTGGCCAAGGCTGGTTACCGGCAAGAAAGACTCAGACACAGAAAGCTGCAGTTAAAGCACATATTTATTTAAAGAACAATTAACAAAAACAAATAAACAAGGTACAGTGGCCAAAATAAACAGTTTAAACAAAAATACCACTGTTTAGGCTGGGCATTGGCCTTCACTAAAGCCCGGCGCACACAGCCCGATTTAAGCCGTCCCGACACATCTCATCTGAGTATGCACAGATTCTGCGATCAGTTGTGCTCAGTTTTGGTTTAACATACAATTATGTTTGCAAATTTAATGAATACTACCCTGTACACATTTTTGTATTAACTTAGCCCAACATAGCGACCCTCATATTATGCATGGCATCGTATGCTGATTAGACAGCGGAGACAGCCCTGTGAGGCAACCAAAAAGAAGCGCTTAGCCTATTAATTTAGCTATTGACCATTTACACCGTGCAAACATTTCAGGCAGTGTTTGGCTTGTGATTTGTGACCTATTTGAGATCGACACACGGGTTACTTCTGTTTTAGCGCAGTAAGAAAATATAGGCTGCCAGTGGATTGGTAATTTACCTTTGATTAGTAAACGCCTAAAAAAACCTATTCAAATGTGCACATATCTGATATTTTTGAATTCAGGACACTCAGAGCAATTCAAGACTAATGTATTTTTACCTGTGGAACTAAAGCTGTCAATATTCCGCCATCTTGTGACAAGTCACATGACAAGCTACTTCATTTAAACCTGCTTCACTATTGGTTGACACCCTTATGATTAATCGGTCTCAGTCAGTCTGGTCGGCAACCGCTGCACACAGACAGACTGATCATATCTGAACGAAACTACGTCTGAAAAAGATTCAACATGTTCAATCTTCAAATCTGAAGACATCCCGACTGAAATCTGCATAATCTTGGTTTTAAGTGCACGCACACTGATACGATTCATCCAAACTCTGTACGGCCAGTTGAGATGAGATGAGTCGGGACGGCTTGAGTCGGGCTGTGTGCGGTGGGCTTAAGACAATCCATAAACACTATACATCTACTCACAAACTCCTCTCAACTCCCACCACCAAACAAAGGATTTTGCCCCTTTTTATACCATGTGCCTGAGTCTTAATTAATGATCAATTATTCAGTTAAGACCCAGCCACATTCCCCATGTGTATTCAGCAGGATGGAATTAACTCCACCCCTGCCAAACAAAATAAAAACACACAACAACAACAATTAATCGATGCATTGATTATTGATCATCTGGCCTTAAATTTCCTGAGCTTCGATTACATACTGGTGAATCGATGCACCAAATTAGAACCCAGTTTGAAGTCTCCAGTTGCCGGTTTGCATTGTAGTGCTAGTATGGTTGATTAGCGTGTTGCTAGGATACATACTTTAGGCCTCTACATTCACGTTGGACAAGCCATATCAGAAGTAGGCCTATTGTATTCATGTTTTCTTGATTTACAAAATAAGGGAATGCATCGATTATCGATAAATACCAATACAATAATCGATTATGAAATTAGCGTGCCGATTGCACCACTACCAGCAGGGCTTCTGCCCTGCCACAGGTGCAGCAGGGGCATGAGGAATAAAATGTTTTGGGGGCACAATAAACTACATATACAGTGCCGTGAAAAAGTATTTGCCCCCTGTCTGATTTTCTGCATTTTTGCATATTTCTGACACTGAATGTTATCAGATCTTCAAGCAAAACCTAATATTCGATAAAAGGGACCCTGAGTGAACAAATAACACAAAAATTTGATACATATTTCATTTATTTATTAAAGAAAGTTATGCAACACCCAATGCCCCTGTGTGAAAAAGTAATCACCCCCTTAGACTCAATAACTGGTTACGCCACCTTTAGCAGCAATAACTGCAACCAAACGCTTCCTGTAGTTATTGATTAGTCTCTCACAGCACTGTGGATGAATTTTGGCCCACTCCTCCATGCAGAATTGCTTCAACTCAGTGAGATTTGTGGGTTTTCGAGCATGAACTGCTCGTTTCAGGTCCTGCCACAACATCTCAATTGGGTTTAGGTCTGGACTTTGACTAGGCCATTCCAAAACTTTACATTTCTTGTTCTTCAACCCTTCTGATGAATCTTGCTTGTGTGCTTCGGATCATTGTCTTGCTGCATGACCCAGCTGTGCTTCAGCTTCAGCTCACAGACGGATGGCCTGACATTCTCCTGTATAATTCTCTGATACAGAGCAGAATTCATGGTTCCTTCAATGATGGCAAGGTGTCCAGGTCCTGATGCAGCAAAGCATCCCCAAACCATGACACTACCACCACCATGCTTGACCGTTGGTATGAGGTTCTTACTGTGGAATGCAGTGTTTGGTTTTCACCAGACATAACGGGGCCCATGTCGGCCAAAAAGTTCCACTTTTGACTCATCTGTCCATAGAACATTGTTCCAGAACGCTTGAGGATCATCCAGGTGCTTTTGGCAAACTTGAGACAAGCATTCATGTTCTTCTTAGTGAGCAATGGTTTCTGCCTTGCTACTCTGCCATGAATCCCATTTTTGCCCAGTGTCTTTCTGATGGTGGAGTCATGAACACTGACCTTAGCCGAGGCGAGAGAGGCCTGCAGATCCCTGGATGTTGTTCTAGGGTTCTTTGTGACTTCCTGGACGATTTTACGCCTTGCTCTTGGAGAGATTTTGGCAGGTCGGCCACTCCTGGGAAGATTCACTACTGTCCCAAACTTTCTCCATTTGGACAATATGGCTCTGATTGTGGTTCAGTGGCGCCCCAGAGCCTTAGAAATGGCTTTGTAACCCTTTCCAGACTGATAGGGATCAACAACTTTTTTTTCCGGAGGTCATCAGGAATTTCTTTTGTTCGTGGCATGATGTGTCTCTAGAACCTGTGTGCTGACAACTTCACTCTGATGGTAAGGGCCAAAGTTAGTCAGATTTATATTGGGCAGGGCTGGCCCAAATCAGGCCTGATTGTTAACCAAAGTACTCAAACAGCTGACCCTAAGTATCCCTTTAATTGGGTTGAGTTAACTAGGGGGGGCAATAACTTTTTCACACCTGAAGATTGCATGTTTGATTACCTTACACACCAAACAAATGAAAGAAGCACCAAACTTTGGTGTCATTTTTTCTCTCAGACTCCCTCTATATACTACTACAACCCACAAAAAAATCTGACCAAATACAATGTGAAAAATGTGCAAAAATACAGAAAATCAGACAGGGGACAAATACTTTTTCACGGCACTGTATAAATGTATATATATAATGCATGTTTGTGTGTGTTGATATGGTTATATAAATAAATAGCATTACACTTGCCATTTCAATGAATGTCCATACGCTGTGGCGTTTTTTAACACTGAAACGTCTTTCTGCAGTTCCAACTGTAACAGGTAGCGTGGCCAAAAGCACCAGTAGGTCAAATACATCAGGATACAGAAGTCCCTCATGAGTTCTGGCAAAGACATTGCATTGTCCGATTCCCGAGCGTTAAAATAGGCTCAATGTGGTGTACAAATAAATCGTACTGCATTTCAGGAACTCTGCACTGAAATTCTTGATTCAGCTTCACAAGTGCTTTCCTTTAGCATATTAACAGTTTTCAGGTTTTCAGTTTAGCATAAAATAGAATCATTTTAAAAATGTGTGTTTTTTCCAGTAATTGTACTAGTGCAGCTGGACTGAAACATTAAGAGGACACTCGCGCCAGTCCTTAACTGTAAGTTAAGGGAGAACATGTGCAAACCGAGTACACGCGCACCCATAACTGCACGTTATGAGGAAATATGTTCAGTTTGTGAGTGTCAGTGACAGAAAGGGGAAAAGCAATACATTGATAAGCAGAAATCAATATTTTGGAGATGATTATTGGAGGGGCCAGTACCCCTGCTTGCCCCCCCTTGTGCACGCCCCTTGGGTGCAAAGCCAGTCAAACACGTTTAAAGTGTTGAGGAGACAAAAGAGACATTGAATTCTTGAGATCAGACCGCAGCATCATTAAAAAATGTCCTAAATGCCTTGAAAGAAGGAAAATCAAAAAGCAGCCTGGGAGACTGTGGGATGTGTGGAATGTTCTTGAGCTTGCCTGGGGGGAGATTCTACAGCTCCGTACTGTATTTAAAAAACAAATATGGATAGCATCAGTGATGAAGGGAAAAAGACTGCTGCCTGACAAAAATGATATTCTCGTGATTTTTATTTTCTTTTAAAATCTCATTTTGTGAATTTCTTTGACAGGTTTTGTTCCTAATGTAAGGTTGATCTGATTAACTTATTCCTTGATGAATTTTACAACACTGAGGAACCCCTCCTATATTTAGGGGTAACCCTGGGATGACCACAGATACGTGGTTGATGCAGACCATTCCACAGTGCTGTAAAGTGCTTCAATAAGTTGATCAAATTGACTGCTTTGACTTTTTAAGAGTACTGTACAGTATGCGCTGCTAAATTTACAGCGGATCGCTATTTACGATTGGTGGACAGGGTATTATTCACGTGCCCAATCTGGCTCTTCTAACTACTGGGTAGCATATCGAGTGGCTTAAAAAAAATATTGTGAATAGCATTACAACTGTTAGTTATGTAAACACATTAATTGAAACCCCTATGAGCTGTATTTCACCATAGTCTATTAGAAACTTAAAAAAGTTGTTTCTGTTAAAATGGGTATTTATTTGTTTGTGTAGTTATAAAAATCTTTCAGTGCTCCATCACAGGCTGAGGACACACAGTCATTGTAACGACAGCATTCCCAATGTTTTAACTTGAAATGTTCATATCTCAAATAACTAACTAAATAAAAAAGGGCCATATTTTCAAAGAGTCTACTCCAGACTAAAATTAACTCCTTATTTTTTAGAAAGGACAAAAATACCTATTGACTACAAAACTAGCATCAACCGTCTAAGTAATGTAACTGTAGTAATTTTAATCCCTCTAAAATTGTTAATTTCTTGGTTTTATATGTGAAAATATGGCTCCAGGTGCCTAATTGCCAGTTAAATATCATTCATGCTAATATTATCTTTAATGTGGTGTAATGTAGGCATCTGGAATGCACTACTAACATGTGCACCACTAACAACTTTAAAATAAATATGTCAGTAATTGCCAGTATAACTATACTACATACAATCACACAATATAATAGTTTTCAGATATTCCCACATTCTCACAATATCCATTTACTTTTATATGTAATTAAAACTGAATCCATTTGAGTTAAGCCTTTCAGGTAATTGCACTTATTTGCTCCCTATTTTACTGTATTTAATCCTGCACTTAACCCAATCTGTAGTATTTTGTATTTCACTTGCACTCATATCTAACCCTGATGTAACTATCAACACTGTTATCTGCTCTTGAACTGCCCCGATATCAAGTCGTACTGTGTTTTGTATTTGCTCTTATTAGGACTGAAGTCATTGTATTTTGTGTCTTGCTCTTAATTGTACTGTAATTCTTGATATGTATTTTTGGTATACAACTGTAAGTTGCCCTGGGTAAGGGCTTCTGTTAAGAAATAAATAATAAATAAATAATTAAGAAGGCTTTTATCTCCTCTGGGATAATTCCTATTATTCACAAAAAGACATTACATGTCCAAAGCATCATTTCCTATCTCCCTGGTAGATCTGTCACCAGTTATTAGTGAACAAGGCCTATTTCAGTATATATTGATGGTTCACAAAGGGAAAAGATTGGAAAAAATGTAAGCTCTTTTTTTTTTACTAACACAGAAAGTAGAGTGTTCAATTACTTTAAACCAATTCAAGTAATCATCATGGATACATGATACATTTACCAAACACTTTATTCCAAACAAAAGTACAGTTTCTAGTGTATACAGCACTTAAAGCAATCCAGTCCTCTGTATTGCTCTGTCTGTGTTACCATAAAGACACTGAGCCTGGGGAGCAGCAGTTATAGCAAGGACCCTTATTTATAGGGATTTGTGTCATCCATTCATTATCTGGAGAGTCACACCGAATGCCTGAATTCCCTCTGCTGGAAAGAATTTCATAAAACATGACTAAATGGTTTTAAATTACTGTTCAAATTTGGAGTGCTCTCTTATCAAACTGTTTTGTCAAATCGGCTGCTGTTGCTGCTACATATATTACAGTATTGGACATGCTAGAGCTTTGCAGAAGGGGAAGCTGTCAAGTGCTTCTGAGCCAGTCTCATGTGTAAACCAGGACCCCAGCACCTTGCTCAGGTGGCCTGAGTTGTAGATATTAAATCCTTAAAGAGTGAAATGATGATTGTGATCTGGCCAGCATGCTTTGTTTGCATGAGACTTAGAAAGTGTTGAGTCATCTTAACCACCATAATACCAGGGATGCACTCAAGGGCAGGAATGAAGCAACTCCAGAGAAATAAACTGGAACATTACATTTCTGTACAGTAGCTGTGGGCAGTAAAAATTAGCTCTAGTGTAACAGGGTCGAGCTTAGGGGCAAACCGATGACCACTTACTCTCCAAGAAAGTTTCAAAAGAGTCAGGCTGATTTGTACAAGCTGTTATAGAGCTTTTAAACATCTCACCTACAGCAGTCAGATGGTAGTACGACACACAACACTGCCAGTTACAGCAGTCTGCTACTATATACTTAAAACATGATGTCGTGATTTTGCATCAATGTACAGCCCTTAAGCAATTTCAAACATTCTATTAAAGTACTTTGACATTCTCATGCGTTTATATCTGGGGTAAGGCTACATCTTGCCAATGTTGCTTTAAGTAGCGAGATTTTTCATGGGGGAGGGGAGACTGGCTATTAATAATGGTTGCCGGCAAATAGACAGGAACCAAATGAGACCGTTTTGCCCTGTTTCTTCTGTACAAGATGATTTTTCATACTGTATGCCAGCTTAACTGTTTAGAAGGAAAACTAATTAATTTGTCAGGGACTTTCCAAAGAGAACATTGCTTCTAACCTGATTGCTACAGTCCATGCTGGTGATGAAGGATGTAATGCATTGTTGATGAAATATGGGAAAGCCAAAATAACTACCAGGATACAAAACCAGTCAGTAATATAAAGTGTAATAGGAAATTAGATTTATTTGAATCTTTGTTTACACACAGCCCAGTGTCTGGCTTGTTGGTCCATCTATATACATGCAGCAACTGCACTACATTCTTGTACTTATTTCTCCTAATATAGTGTCCGGTTTATAAACTAATTTCCAGGCCTTAATAAAATTATCTTTTTTTTTTTTTAGCTTCCTTTGTTTGAAACATGTCATCCATTACAGTAATTGGTCATTATTTTCCAAATAGCTTTTTTTTTGAAGTTATCCTTAGACAAGACATAGACTGCTATTGAGAACAACCTTAGGGTCTAGTCTATTAATGATATAAACACGGGCAGATTTAAATACCTCTATATTAACCATATTAATCCAGCTGGGTGATGTATTGACCCATATATAACATATTGTATACAATAATAAAGTATGGAAATGAGGTTTCATTATAAATGGTTAGACGGTGGTATTGAGCAAGCCCCTATTCAGATCATTAAATTAACCCCACTCATGTACTAATATTTTTTAGTTCTTTTTTTCCAAGTAATTTGATTCTGCTTCATGACAACAACAAAACTTTATGGCTCAGTCATTTTGAGCCATTCATTTGGAAAATTAAAAAGAGAATGGAACTTGATCTCCACAGTCAAAAAGTACTGTATAAAGATTATTGTTCATCTATTTCTGAAACATCAACACTATTATACAGTAGACCCAGTACCATGGACAGTTCCTAGTATAGTAACTGAATTGCATAAGTTTCTGTAGAGGGCCATTGTTCTACTGTATGTGTGTATATATATATATATATATATATATATATATATATATATATATATATATATATATGTAGGTCATAATAAAGAAAGCATCCAGATACCAAGTTTAAATTGATATTCCTCCCACATTGGTTTGTTTTAAAAACACTAGTGCAAACAATTAAAAGATTAACTGGGTGTGGAAATGAACTGCCACACTAACAAATTAAGTGTAAAAAAAAACAACCAGACTATTTGTTTTCATACACTACAGACAGCGTTCTCTGCAGGCCAACTCTTCATAATGAAACATGGGATAGATGACAGATGGTGAACGAGACTAAAAGTTGCACCAACAGCTCTGTGACCATATCTGTTGATAGCATCAGGAAATAGTATAAATAGTATTTTGGTTAAAACATTAACGCTCCATTGCTCTGTATTAGCTTAACTTTGATACTAACACATTATCACAAATGTTCCATCAGCTTATAAAACCAATGGAGGAGACACAATAAAGCAGCTCTCATTTATCACCCCATTACAGTGGTACAGTTTCTGAAACCAAAAGCTTTTAAGCTGCAGTGTCCCACTATCATGTCAAATATGTACCGGCACACTCAAATATCAATTCACCAGTGTTTGTTTACTACTATATATAGCCACAGTTTCTGCTGTAGAAATACTCATCTCATGAAACTTGCTGGCCACTGCATTATGCTGTATCTATGCTCTTGCTGCTACTTAAAGTCTTTAAAATTTAGATATGCAAGCCCTTTTATAGATTGGCTGGGGGGCGTGCCCGGGGAGCCTACACCTGTTTAAGGCTACTGCAGCACTGCCATAGCTACACAGGCAGGCACTGAGTGAAAGCTTTGTTTACATCGAGGAGGAGGAATTTATGTTACAGGACATTTTTGAGAAGAAAAAACTGGTTTATAAAGTGTGTCTTAAATTGGAAGGAAAATGGTATTTGACAGCAAAAATGTGGCTTGGTAACCAATTGCATAAACCAATTTCTGACTTAAGTCATGGACTCTGTGTTGTGGTAAAAATATTGGCCATTGGTTAACTTTGTGAACTCCATATATGATTTTATAAACTACATTCAAAACTCCCAATCTCATAGGTTGCATGTGAGAGACAAACAGTTTCAGTTGTCACACGACAACCTAGCAATCGCTCTGGGGCAAAAGCTAAAAGGTATACTGTGTCCATGATACACCATTAAAAACACGGCTACAAAGCCAAGAAACCTTTGACACAAGGTTTCTTTGAAGAACTAAAGGGATACTGCATTAGAATTATTTACCCTCAGTCTCACAGGCAGATCTGGTGGAAAATTGGCAACTATGCTGAGATCACATTAGACCAGGATAGAGTGTAGTACATAACTGGCAACAAATAATCCTATGTCAGTGTAAAATTGAAAATGATTGCGCAGCTTTAAAGATACAATTCCCAGTTACGATTCCTTGACAATATGATGATTCCCAGAGCCCATTCAGCAAAATATGTTAATGTTCTATGAATAATGTTCCATGAATCAAAGAATGGTCAAACCACTTAAATGAGGGCAAACCCAACTGCCTGATTCTCCGATAGGGTAGATGTGGCTGAATTGTTTTCAGATGGTTCATTACCATGTAACATGCATTTTTAATAGAATCTGGCAGCAGTAGCTTTACTTGACTTCTGTCAGCTTCAGGTGGCCATGCATTTTCTGTCTTTGATCTGGTTGGTCTGGCACCTTTACAGAAAATCTATTACCGTATGCCATGAGGAGATGACAGAGGCTAAAACCCAGTGAAATTGAAACTGGCCCATCTATTCACCTTTTTACAAGACTCACTGCCTTAATTGTAATTGCATGGCCTAATATACATTCCCAAACACATTACTTAAAATAACATTTCTTTAAAAAAGAAAATCTCTGGGATTTCACATGATAATACAGTTATTATAGAATTGAAATAAAAAGAATAGCCCATTATGCAGTTTATATACTGTCTCTGTTTTTTTTTTTTGTAAAGGAAAGCTGATCACCTTCCTGATAATTAGTGTCATTGCCTTTTAGGATCCAGATCCTAATAGTATTCATATTGAAATGAAGCTCTGAATATATATATATTAAAAGCATTACCTGATCTGAACAAAACTTAAATGTTCTGCCAGGGTTACTTTTTGAAAACGAGCACCATTTACTGGTGTAAGATCAAAATTTGCTTTCCATGATAAAATGCTTCATCATCTATTATGCTTGAGTGCAAGGTGCAGCGAGCTGTAAAGGTGCAGCGAGCTGTAAAGGTGCAGTGAGCTGTAAAACATTTAGAAATGTGTTAGCTCTGTTAATGCATTTAGTCTGAAAACATCAAATGTTTCATTTAGGCACAAAACTTCACAATGATTGTAAAATGCAATTGTTTTTTTTTTTTATAAATCACTTTATCGCATATGTATATTATTATTATTATTATTATTATTATTTATTTCTTAGCAGACGCCCTTATCCAGGGCGACTTACAATCGTAAGCAAATATATTTCAAGTATCATAGTACAAGTAATAATACAATTAAGAGCAAGATAAATACAATGACTTTGGTTCAAGCAAGTACAAGTGTGACAAAATACAATTCAATAATACAGCAGATAACAGTGTCAGTGATAGTTACATCAGGATATAATTAAATACAAAATACTACAGATTAAACACTTGGCTGATTACAGTACTCTGAAGTACAGGATTAAATGCAGTAAAATAGGGGGTAGATAAGAGCAAGTAAAGCGCATTTAAGGAAGGGTGATAAGTGTCCCAGGGGAAGAACAGAGGAGTTCTACAGGTGCTTTCTGTAGAGGTGAGTCTTGAGGAGGCGCCGGAATGTGGTCAGGGACTGGGCAGTCCTGACATCTGTAGGAAGGTCATTCCACCACTGCGGGGCGCGGGTGGAAAAGGAGCGGGCTCTGGAGGCAGGGGAGCGTAGAGGAGGTAGAGCCAGTCTTCTAGTGCAGGCGGAGGCGGAGAGGTCAAGTGGGGGTGTAGGGAGAGATGAGGGTCTGGAGGTAGCTGGGTGCAGTCTGGTCAAGGCATCTGTAGGCTAGTACAAGAGTCTTGAACTGGATGCGGCGGTGATCGGGAGCCAGTGGAGTGAGCGGAGTAGAGGAGTTGCGTGGGAGAAGTGAGGCAGAGAGAACACCAGGCGGGCAGCGGAGTTCTGGATGAGCTGGAGCGGACGGGTGGCAGGCGAGGGAGGCCAGCCAGGAGGGAGTTGCAGTAGTCTAGCGGGAGAGTACCAAGGCCTGGACCAGGAGCTGGGTGGCGTAGTTGGTGAGGAAGGGTCGGATTCTTCGGATGTTGCTCAGGAAGAATCGGCAAGTGCGTGCCAGAGTGGAGATGTGCTGGGAATAGGAGAGGCAGGGTCCAGGGTGACTCCGAGGTTCTTAGCGGAGGAAGAGGGAGAGTGTGGTAGATTCCAGAGGAACAGAGATAGAGATCAGAGGAGGGAGGAGGAGGAGGAAAGAAAAGGAGGTCAGATTTAGAGAGGTTGAGTTTGAGGTGATGCGAGTGCATCCAGGAGGAGATAGCAGACAGACAGGTAGAGATACGGGAGGGATGGTGGAGTCAGAGGTGGGGAAGGAGAGGAAAATCTGAGCATCATCAGCACAGAAATGGTATGAGAAACCATAGGATGCGATGAGGGGCCCAGGAGCGGGTGTAGAGAGAGAACAGGAGAGGACCCAAGACTGACCCTTGGGGGACTCCTGTTGAGAGAGGGCGAGGTGTGGAGGTTTCTCCACGCCAGGTTACCTGGTAAGTGCGGTTGGAGAGGTAGGAGGAGAACCAGGCCAGAGCAGTGCCAGAGATTCCCAGGTCAGCGAGAGAGGATAGTAGAATAGAGTGATCGACAGTGTCAAAGGCAGCAGAGAGGTCGAGGAGAATTAGGACAGAGGAGAGAGAGGCAGCTCGGGCAAACTTTAGTGAGTTGGTGACAGACAGGAGGGCGGTTTCAGTGGAGTGAGCAGAGCAGAAGCCAGATTGGAGAGGGTTGAGCAGAGAGTGGTTGGACAGGAAAGCAGAGAGCTGGCGGTGTACAGTCCGCTCGAGGGTTTTGGAGAGGAAGGGTAGGAGGGAGACAGGACGGTAGCTCTGGAGGGAGGTGGGGTCGAGGGTAGGTTTTTTGAGGAGGGGAGTGATAGAGGCTTTTTTGAAGGCAGAGGGAAAGAGACCAGAAAGGAGAGAGGTGTTGAGAAGGGAGGAGATGAAGGGAAGGTATAATCTGTAACAAATAGAATACATTGGATATCACAAGAGGCAGCTAATATTACAATTAGGTGCATTTGTAATTCTAACTTTTAAATAATAATAATTGACCTTCTCGAAGTAAAGATATACACAAAGTACATTTTGAAATGTACTTTTTACTTTGCAAATCTGTATAAGGAGGCTTGTTTTTTTGTTTTTTTTGGTGAGTTATTTAAGACGGTCTTCTTTCATGGATTGACTTTGCTCTGCGAAAATGTGTCGATATGAAGAAACACTTCTTTCAGCATCCACAGAATTGGTAACACCTGACAAATATATTTTAGCCTTTCTTGCTAAATTGGGAAATAGTTATTCTGCATTTCTCCAAAATTCGGTCAAAGAGATTCCACTACCGTTTCCTTTTGCTATAGGTGATATCCCTCCATTTCTGATTCACAGTAAGCATCAAACCCTGGAATAGAATCTAACGGGAGGGTTTCTTTATCCAAACTACAAACTTGTTGTGGGAAGAAAATCCTTACTGCCTTCAGAAACTTGTGAGCTGGTTGAATAAAACTGAGTTTTATTCGACATTCATCAGGGTTGTAGTAGCTCATCAATTTTTCATAAACTTTGTGGAAAGTTTTAACACACTGTTAGTTTATAGTGGCATCTGTGCTGTGCAAATCTTGTGCCAGTGCTCGGTATGTATTTATTAATTCTGCAACTTTATTATACGTTTGAGGAACTCTAACGTTGTGACTTTCAAACCACTGTATAAGATCTGTATAAGTCCCTTACCATGCGTTGCAATCAGGGATAGTTGAGACGCCTGGTGGACATTGCTGCGTGTGATCTCTCAAAGAAATGCTTTTTGATTTTGTTGGTGCATCCATCCAAAACAGCAAGTCTCGAGGTAAGCTTTTTCTTTAAATACATGTCCCTCGTAATTAGGAGGTACAGTAGTATCCGTGTATAGGTACACCTCCTAAGAGAACACTTCGGCTAAGACAGTGGTGGCCAATACACCAAACACTGCAATCCAAATTTTTGTTGTATCTCAATTGGCTCCGCGATCCACCAGTAACCTATGACCAATAATTATTAGCGGGATTTAATATAAGTGTCCAATATGTAATAGCAATAATAAAATAAAACCACAACAACAAAAACAGACGCTCTATGCTAACTATATTAATAATAATAATAATAATAATAATAATAATAATAATAATAATAATAATAATAATAATACCATTTTTGCTCAAATGTATTGTTCAATATGTACATATCTTTTTTTCCTCCCTTTCTTACATAACACTTGTGCAGTTCAATACTTTTGCATCAACAAAATTAAAACTCTTTTTTTTTTAACTGCTTGGTAGCATGTTCCTCAGAATGCGCTGCTTGCATGTTTATGGTAGCGGGATGGTGTGCCTCTCCGCACATTGCGTGCCGTTTTGAAGCACTGTGTTTAATATACTTTCATGTTTGAACATCTGGCTCCCTGATAAAAATACAGTCTTGCCTGCCATCAATTCGCCTGCATCCTGATAAAACGTGCAAAACATGGATCTTTTTAACATTGTCAAACTTAAGCCAGGGGAAATCTTTTAGCCACTGTTGGTTGAACTTGTATTTTACAACTGTGAACACACTGTGACTAACTCGAAGTTCCCTGTTCGCTTTCATCTCCATACCTGCATTGCTCATTTCTTGTAAAGATATGTATATGAATTGTCATTTTCCTCATCTTAGTTTGACAAACTGCCTGGAAACTAGTAGCCATTGCATTAAATCAGTGAAATTGGTGGGGTATGGGATTTGTGGTTTTTAATGTGTGATTAACAGTGGGCAGTGGACCCCAATAAACTACATTCCCAGAGTACATTACGATTGAGCTATGAGTTTAGATCCGACTGTGAGTTTTTTTTTTCTTTTGTTTTATACTTTTCAGCTGAAAAAATAAATCACGTTTATTGTTTATAAAATGTGCCGCTGTTTCTCTTGCTACAAAAAGTTGGAAATTGTTCGAGCTCTTGAAAAAAACCTGAATTAGACTCAAATCACAGAGCAAGTTGGTGTTTCTAGTTCTGGTGAGTTGCTTCACCATTCTGTTAAATAATTGTGTGCTTATCTTGAATATTGCTGCTGTACATCTATTCATAATTAATCTAGAGCTGCTGCATTTTTTAACATGTGTAGGGATGCTGTGTTAATTTAGTTTGACAGTTAGTTTATTAATGTTAGAGTGTCTGTTTCTTTATTATTATAGTTTATTAACACACATTTGCCTATTGCTTTTCTTTTACTTATTCTGTTCATTTCATATGTTGATGCACATGCATCACAACAAGTAATACATATTTATTTATTTATTTATTTATGGATTCATATTGTGTCTGGTGGATAACTCTGTCTTAAAGAACACTTTGGCTATAAGAACACTTTGCTTGCTTCCCGAGGGGTGTTCTCTTAGCGGGAGACTGCTGTATTTTCTAATAATCCAGAATTTAATATGTTGATTCCTTAATTATTCTTTAGATCAGTTTAGCTGGAGTGGCTACACGGACATCTGGAGGTTTCAAACTGACCTGCAGGTTAGTCCTAACGTTTTAATTCCATGAATTGCACAGGGCCCTACACATACAGTATGTACTGGAATTCATATGTTTTCAGTCATGATACATTAGTAACACTTGTATCAGATATTCAAACGCAGTTACTAACATAGTCAATTACCATCAAATTACTTTGAAGTAAACATCAATGATACTGTATATTCCACACTTGCCCACAGGTAACATTGAAATAAGTGGGCATTCATGACAGACTACTGCAAGTTTAGGGTTCAATATGAATGATGTATATTACTATTACAAAATCTGACTGGATCACGAATTGACATTTGCTTCAAAATGAATTCAAATCTATACTGTGTGTCAGTTAATGTGTAAAAATATACATATACTGTATATATATATATATATATATATATATATATATATATATATATATATATATATATATATATTACCCTGCAATTAGATACTTTGGACTGTACTGTGTTAAACTGTCTGATTTAACTTGTAGAAAGTTGGATGTTTGGTGATAATTTGAAGGGTGAATATACTGTTCAGGCCTGAATGTTATGGCTTTTTTGAGGTCACCAAAATGTGTATTTAAGTTACTGGTGTTGAACCCCCAACAGATTTATTATTGACAGCACTGTGTACAGTAAAAATTTTTTTATAAAAGTTGCATATCATATCTATCATATCAAACACCTTTTTGAAGGATAATTCTTGTATCATACAATTCAGAAGGATTCACCAATGCTGTAAAATGCTCTAATAAATTACAGTACAGGTTGATCAAATCACCCCTCAGTCTGAGGTAATTCTACACAATATATACTGTATGAACTTGGTCTAATATAGATTGCCTGCACTCGCAATGGGTAAATCTTGTTGAGGACACCAGCAATATGGTAGCCCAAACTAAACAATCAAATGTGATTGGATTTTTCATCTGGGGGCTATTCAATTTACAAAATAATTCTGGAAATAGATATTGTCACAATATTGGACAATATAGAAAAGCTCAGTAAATCCCTTAATATTCCTAACAGTAGAGAAAAATACACAATGGTTGACGGAGATGATGGCAAAGTCAGGGTTAATAATCTCCAACAACATGATACATATTAAACTGGCATTCAAATGATGCTGTATTTCAGAATATGATCATTCTGAAAGTACTGAAAGAACATTTCTTCAAATGAGCCCATTTGAGCCCTCTGTTGTGAAAAAATTGATTTTGAAACTGAAATAACAAAACTGAGATTATAATCACCCATTATTTGGGTGATTTGTTTTGTCACTTGAGAAAAGAAATCTGTAAATCTGTTAAAAGCTTTGGCTTTGATTACATTTATAAATCTGAAATATAAACAGGTAATAATAAAGGGCTAGGACAATATTGGTGAAAAGGTTACATAAAATAAACAACACAGGAGTAATACTGCATTTATATATTACTACAGATTACTATGGTAATTAAGAAAAATATTTATCTTAAGATCAGGATTCCCTTATACAAAGTATTCCTAAATGATTACTCAACTGGATCTAAATCCTACATCTGTGTTGTGACTAATGCTGAAATAAGATGGGAAATGCAAAAATGTATTTTTCAGTCCAACAAAAGCCTCCCATGATTCCCTTTGATCTGTGTACTGTAATCTTTTCACAGATGGCTTTGTGTGGCATGTGAGTGGTGACGTCAGTCCAGGAAATGAAACATAAACACAGGTAGTACGGGGCAAAACGGCGCTGCTGCGCTCGTATTTAATAAATAACAAAAATGAACAGTTTAAACAAAAACACATAAAGAAAAGGGCACTCTGACCAAAGTAATACAAACACTAACAATTCTAATTATTTTAAGCACGCAAGCAGCTTGTTCGCTGGCTGGTAGCATTCGCTTTTATACTCCTTAATTCTCCTAACACATTTCCCCTCAATGAACCAAGGCGGTCTCTTTCTCTATCCTGTGGCTGGAGCCTTAACTACCCATTGATCAAACAATTACCTTATTAAGGCTCCATCCACATTCTCTCGTGTTTATTTAAGAATGGGGAAGTAACCCCATCCCTGCCAAATAATGTCAGCTTTTCGCCGGCCACAAATGATAAACAGTAACGTTGGATGGCTTTCGTCCGTCTGCACACAAATATAATAACAATAATAATAATAATAATAATAATAATAATAATAATAATAATAATAATAATAATAATAATAATGATGATAAAAATAGAACACAAATACATAAATAATAAAAGGGGTGGGCACCTTGCCACAAACCTCTTGATACATTCCAGATACCCATTCTCTGTGACATAATAGTGATAATAATTTGTTTGCATGATAAGAATAGGAAATACCACACATTCAAACAATGATCTTGGTCAGTCCTATTAGCATGAGAACCTTTTGTACAAAAAACTATAGACGGTATTTCTGCTGTACCAGCTTCAAGAATTCACATTGAAGGAATGCAATTCTGTCAAGGAAGTATCGCAGCAAAAGTTGCTGTGGTTGCTACGTGGTGCAATTGCTTTTGGTTATTTTATCATTCAGTTTTCTGTTAATTAACTCACACAGCTACATGCATTTCTATTTGATTGTTGTGTTTTTACAAGGTGTCGGTTACAGCTAAAGGAGCAAATGCAATATTTATAATTGGCTTAGCTTACAGCTAATGTTGAAAACACAGCCACAAGGTTAAATAATAATTTGAATAAAGCTTAGTTTGCCAAATGCATAACTCTTGGGAGACTCTGTATATACAGTAACTTCTAATATACTTGCATTCTTGTTACATTTGGTTTTACTGTTTCATACTCCGGGGCCGCGTATTCATTACCCATACCTGTTGCTAACTGATTTAAGTATTGCACTGGGACTGTAAAAAAAAAAAAAACTTCTCTAAAGATTGAGTAATTTATTTTCACTGTATTTTCTATTCAACTACTGGAGCCAGAAACAACTCCGACTGGGCAGAAGTATAGGGTGGCCTGCTTAATAGACTGAACAGCTGACCTGTTGGTGCCGATAAGCGTAGAGAATTGGGCTTCTCACTATGGGCTTTGATTGTTGTGTCCATGGCTATGTTGTGTATCAGTCTTACAGCTACGGCCTTTTCCCAAGATGGCCGACATCTGGTTCTGTCCTGGGTTGGCCCATCCCTGTGAAGGCATACCACCAACCTTACTTAGCGCCCTTGCTTTTCCTTTAAGAATAAACACACAGATGGTGTTAATATATCGCTGCACAGAACCTGATTTTGGAAGCGTTCAGGTGTGATATGATTTGGATGATCTCCATTACCAATTTTTGATTCGAACGTAGCAATGTGAAGCAAGCTGTAAGAGGAACTTAAACAACCCAGACAAACATGTAATTTTCCAGCTGATTAGAATTATACATACAGGTTATTAGTGCCATAAGAAGAACAAACTGTACGTAGAAGAGGTGGGGATTTTCCTAAGATCAGGGTCACATATTTTACAGAATTTACTCTAACCTTCTGGCCTTTGTGAGGTAAATATTTTTCTCTGAAAACCAAAGAATGGAAACCTGAACACTAAATACATATAGTGAGCTAGCTGTATCGACCAGGACACATGTGCACCAAATAAATTGACCAAACCCAAGTCCCACATAGCAGACCATGATAGATGGAAGTGGCAGGAGCTGATCTTCCATCCCTTTTCTACTGATCAAGCAATGGCTTGAATCAATCATATAATTTAGGATGTGGTGGATTGCTTTAGTTGGCATGTCCCAGGTTGTGATTTATTGCTAGGGAAGGCTTTGCAGGTAAACTGAGTGCACACAGCAGATGACCCAAATGCAATGGTGTTTAAAATCCATTAGCAGCCAGTATAGTAACAGACAGGCTTACAGTGCATGTTCTGTCATTATTTATTATTATTTGTTTATTTAGCAGATGTCTTTATCCAAGGCGACTTACAGAGACTAGGGTGTGTGAACTATGCATCAGCTGCAGAGTCACTTACAATTACGTCTCATATTTTACTGTTATAACTGCTAAAATGTAATGATTACTTTTAAATTAAAAACTGAAACCTAAAGTTCAGCAAAATTTAGGAGCACAATCTCAATCAGAACTGTAATATGCCTATGGCAAACAACCAAAACAGAAAACCAACCAAGGCTGAAATGGCCTGCAAGTTAACGTGGTACAAGTAATAAGTTTAATCACTTCTGCCCGAGGTCTGAGTTAGAGAAACGGGCACAGTAAGTCTGTGTCTTTCTTTCTGGCGGCTGTGCTGTGTTCACAGATGGCTCAGCTGTTCAGTCCTCCTGCAACAGCGTTGATCACAGTACAAGGGGAAAAAAAGTTTCCTAACATGTCAGGAGCTGCCATTAATTAATGAGTGTTTAAAATAAAGTTATTTTCAGTTTATTATAGTAATGATTCACCCCCTTGAAATTCATGGCAAAGCATGTTTGACAAAAGAAACATGTGTACAGGGGGATAAAGGCGCTTGTATAGCATACAATGTTTAGTTGCGGTTAAACTCTGCGTATACTTTTACTTTGTGAGATGTTTGTTTGAAATAAAGGGCTACACCCTCACCTTCACCCTCACCACCCCCACCCCACAACCGCTACACCATCACCACCTCCCCCTCTCTGCTTCACCCTCACTCCGTGCCCCCCCCATCCTCCGGCTACACCCTTATCCCCAGACCTTGGCCCCCCCCCCCATTTTAGAAAGTCTCCAACTATAGTTAGAGAAGAAATACATAATGGGTAAATTTTTTGTTGGTATACTGATAACATTTTACAGAAAACACCTTAAAGGGCTAATCACACAACAGTGTTTATTTGCTGCGTTTTTTTATGCCTGATGTTTCGCTGTAAAGAGACTATGGGCCTCATTTACTAAAGGTTCTTAAAAGTAGCCATAAGACGCGTGTTAACACAATCCCGTAACACGCGTCGTAAAACTATAAATAAGTTGGTATTGACTAATGTTATTAAGACGCGTGCTATGGAAATCATTAGCATATTAAGACGTGCCTTATCACAGAAGATAAGGTGCGTCTTAACAAAATGACGACATAGGGGCCACTGACTATAAAGGAATGAGCAGAGATTGAGATACGCAGTTGTCAGTTCTTGAGTTTTACTAAATATATGTATTAAATACTCTTAACGGCATTTGAAAGGCAGGATCGCAAAAATAAATAAATACAAAGTTATAAACAATCCTACCTAGACACCTTCATGACTGTACAGTGTACATTTTGTACAGAAAAGTGCAAACCGGTTACACTGTGAAGGTACAGAATTATTTGTAATGAAGTAAAAGCTAGTATGCAGAAGGTATCGACCCCAGTGCCAGCCGAATACATGCAGTGGTATAGCTGTGCCGAAATCATATGGAGAAAAAAAGTGCACTGTATGTAGGTATGTGATTTAGGAGAACACTTCCTTCTTTGATATTTTGTGCTGTTGTGATTGTAAAACCAATTTCCTTTATTTATTTGTATTACCATGTTTCAATTATGTCTGTATGAACGCGGTTATGTCTTTTTTTCGTTTGCATAGTAAGTTATGACCATTTTTTTTCTTTACATAGTAAGCATTTGTATGCTTTTTATGGCTATAGGCTACATAAACACATTTATTTTCAATATCATGTTGCTTAATTTGTTTTGCTCTCATGCCACTTCATTTGAATATATCACCATGCATTTTGCAGGTGCTAATGTACCTATCGTGTTATTTTTAAGGCGTGCGTACTAACTGTTTTATGCTTTAAGTCGCGGACTTTATCATGGTTGATAAGGATTATCTAGCACGCGCTTTATCCTTGGATAACAGGCGTGGTATTGCATAGGAACCTTTAGTAAATGAGGCCCTATTTGTCAAATGCAAAGTTTTTCGGAACCCTCTACTTCATGCCTGTTTGCGCTGTAAATATCACAGGCAACATGGGGGACCGTGCAGCAATGTCCCAGGGGCACGAATTGGAATTGGAGGGGGTTGGGGCATAGGGGATAGGGGACGACCGCCACCCCAATCTTTAAAAATAAAAGAAAAAAATGAGAATTGCAAAACTCTTGGTTCAAATTAGAATGGATCTGAGATTTCCTTTAACCTGATTGGTCAATACGAGGGCTTAAATCTATAATAAAGGACAGTGAATGTTATCTTTCAAACTATGTTTAATCACTGTTCCAAAGCACCCCCTGAAAATACGTAAATTCAGAAAATCAGTTTTTAAATTATAGACTATTCTGCTTCCTCGTTGCCATATCTATCTATTTAAAGCAACTAAAATAACATTACAAAATAAATAAATAATCAAGATTAGTGTTTACTGTCAGTAGCAATACAGTAACCACAATAGCAACTAGACAAGTTAAAATCAAACAACTTATAGCAGTTTGATTACTTCCAGTAGCTTTATTTAAAATATCACAGTAACAACAGGCACATCGCAGCTGAACCAAGAGGAGGCTTTCACGTATGAACACAATATAAACAAGTTACTGAACAAACAGCACGACCAAGATTAGCACATACTGCAGATAGGCTAACCTAGATATATTTAATTACTATACAATGTTTTATTTGATTTATTTTGCTAATAAATGTTAGGACCTAACGGTAACTTAAATTACTAAAACTTACACAAATACGCAAACATGCACTCACATCCAAATACAAAAAAAAAAAAAGGTAGCTGTTGTTTTATTCTTTACATGTTTTACAAACAGTTCACAAACCATGTTTGCTTTTCTGTACAAGGTTCTGAGCTGAACAAGTAGTAGAAGCTTTATTAGCAATTGGAAATACCCACGAAACGACCACGCCCTGAAGTGGTATTATAATTACATGAATTATTGACAGGGCTGTTAGGGTTAAATAAACGCCAGTAGCATTCTGTTTATTAATCTGCTAATATGTAGTTTTTAGTACTGGGGTGATTAATTCACTACGGGGAAATATAATAGCTAATTTGTTGCTCGTCTCTTTAACAAAGCATGCATTTGTGGAATACAGTACGCAAAGCTGTAACCTTTGACCTTTATAACTGTCGGATCTTGAATAAATTGTTGGCTGTGGCTGTTGCTTGTGGATACGTAACTGGATCAGATAAGTGCACTTATTTGTGTTAATTTTGTTAAATATTTGGGTGTGTTGTATTGGGGTGTTGTTTTCTGTGTTTGAAGTTTTGTTGTATTGGTGCTTTGTTAATTAAAACGTGCATAAGGAATTTGTGTTTTTCATTAGGTTGATTTAAGATTAATGCAATGTCAGTGGTTCCCATTGATAAAAAAAAAAAAAAAGTGGTTTTATAACAATGAGCACCTAAGTAATCAGGGTTCAACTGTGTACCTTTCAACCTTCTGTATTGTTTATTAAAAAAAAAATAAAATAAAAAAAATAATTGCGTTTGGTAGTCCTATCTGTACTTCTATTTTTGTTATATGATAACCTCTTGAATTTCATAACTACGTAAATAAATACAACAGAATTTGTAGGATATGCTACATATATATTTGTCAAAAACAAAATTAAAGAAATCGATTGCTTATATCTGGCTCTTCAATAGAGAGATACAGTGCATTCCTTTAATCTATATTATGTAAGGTGCATGCTAAACATCTGCTGTATGGTGGATTCATTTTCTTTTTTGGCAAACCATCTTCTGTTGCATTACATTACATCCATCTTGGGCTGATTTATTCATTTAATGACCACGAATTAAAGGGGAATCCCAGCGAGACCATATTGACATGTTCACCAATCAGATTAAATTGTGTGGTAGTTGAAAGAGCAATAGGAAGCTACTTCTCTGTCAGTTTATTTAGCTTGTTCAGTAGGTTAAACATGTTTATTTCGTTAAGTTTTAGAAGGCTGTGCTACATGATTAAAGTCCTTACTTCAATAGATTTAAAGGGGCATTCAGCCAAAATTAATTTATCTTTTAATATAATAAATGAGCCATGCAGGCGACTGCAGAAAAGTGTTCCAGGTAAAGTTCATCATCAGAATTTATATTTTTTGTATTAGTTTATTGTTTGGAATATGGTTGTGTGTGTATGATATGTTATTATTGTAATGAGTTATATACACCTTATAGGTTAATTGGAACTTGCTGGTAATAGGCTTGTACTATAGATTTCTTGCCTGAAACCTCGCAAGTTTTCTATTAACCCTTTGACGCCTAGGAAGAATGACTATATTTGGGCTTGAATATGACCACTTTGTGTTTAGCGCTTGTAGTTTACATGAGAAATTAAAACCCAATATATCTATAGAAAGGCCTTTAGTAGCTGATATAATGTATTTTATTGTGAAATGTATTATATGTTTTTTTTATATAAACTGCACTACCCAAAAAATCATTGAACAATCAATGTATAACAATAAATACGATTTTTAAAAACTGCCAATTTCAAACCCTTTCCAAGTTAAATATAAAAAAAAAATGATCAGCATGTGGCAGATGTGAAATTTTATGAGGATTTCAAATAAAAAATCAGATTTCAAATATTTTCTGCTATTGAGGAACTACATGCCAAAATTCCCAAAACTGCCCTATTTTCAGAACTGTCAGGTATTTTATGAAAGTAGTCCAGACTAAGCAAAATATCACAAAGTACATTGCCAAATCTTATGTAAAACCTTTTATCATGGTAATGTATGAAAAAAACAAGGGAAAGTGAAGTTGTTTTAAATAAAATTAGTTTTTATTTAAAATTAATAATTTGGTCAAAAGAAGCAAAAATAAATAATAATAATAATAATAATAATAATAATAATAATAATAATAATAATAATAATAATGAAATGAGGGCACTAATTACATTTTTGACATAAATATATGTATTGTATATTACCATATTGTATATATATACAAAAAACTTACAAGTCAACAGCAGCAGAAAAAACTAAATAAATAAAAAACTAAAGAAAAATGAATGATATGGTGATAAAACAGTAAACATAAAAATGAAATGAATGTGGCAACCGCTTTTACCAAACAAACAAATAAATAAAAAACACATGAATAAATAAAATAAATAAATAAATAAAAAACACATGAATAAATACAGATGTGTGCGTAACGTCAACAGCACAAGCCTCTTCTCATCCTTTTCAAGCTTCTGAAGAATAAGAAAAAAAAATGAAATACTATTCAAGTTTATATTTTAGATATTGAATCTAAATGTGTATTGAATTATAATTTCAGAGACAATTACCTTCAAAAAGAGCCGTAGATCAGGTGTCTGTTCTGTTGTGGCCACTGACAGTTCTGGAACATCCTGAGTTGTGTGACTCAATAAAAACTTCAAAATATGCGCTGGTAGACACGTTTCCTGTGTGTCACTTTGTTGACGTGTATCGTCTAAATTTTCACGTAGGGATACATTTTTTTTCCTAGTACCTAGCCTTATTCAATGACAACGCTCAGAAACACCGATTTGTTTCCCACACTGCTTATTTTTGCTGTGAGACATCTCGGAAGAGAGAGCGCGTCATCGGTGCTTAAGCACCAAAATTAGAATGGCTCGGCATCCAAGGGTTAATATTTAAGGTAAAGTGCAATATCTTATCCAGCAAGAAAACCAGCAGTGTGGTAAATCAACAAAGACTATTTGTTCATCATTCCTCCCATAGAAAATGTCCTTTGTAAATGTCCTTGGTTCTTGTTGTAGAGATGAAAATGTGTTTCATCCTGCTGATCAGATTCAGATTACATGTGACAGCAGTGGTCATGGTACACGCTCCATTACTCTTTGCTTCACTCAATAACTTTAAACAAACTTTCAAATCTTTCAAAAAGTTTTACTTGGGTCTGCAAGCATTGAAAACCAGAGTAAGTCCTTTCAGGGAAAATCTATTGGTGCCTTTTCATTACCTTTTCTACAGACAGGCCAGGAATTTAGTAGAAGTCTATTTTTTAGCCCATGTCTTGGGCTTGAAATACTGCTTTTCCAAAATACTTGTTGTTGTAGCAACAAACATTAGTACCACTGGCTATGCACTGGTAACACAAAGGTTATTTATGTATTTGCTTTCACAGCACAAGTGCATGGCTTCCCTTTCCATAGTTATGTAGTGAAATATTTTGATTTGAAGGTTAAAACTGCCATTAGCACTGGCACTATTCCCAGGATTCAATTTTAATTATGGCACCAAATAACAATTCATGGAACAGGAGCAAGGGCTGTGAGGAGTAAGCCCTGGGACTTGAATAGGAATTATGTGCTTGTGACTTTAGGGAGATGACGTGCTTTCCCCTTGGCTCGCGGAGAGCCGTCCTCATGGAGGTGAGACTGAACCGATTGGCCTCCAAAGCTGGGGAGCAAGCGAACTTCCCCCAAGGGGAAAATGAAGAGAAGGAGAGAGGATACATTTGAGAGACTAGAAGTCGCCCTGACTAACAAGGAATGCCTACGCCTCGGGAGATCATCACGGCCGACCTCCGAGACAGAGCCACGTAGAGCGGCAGGAATTTTGAAAGAGAAAATGAAACATTCAGAGGCCAGAGAGGAACACTGGCATAAATGAAAGCAAGTTATTAGTAAAGAATACAGGGTTACCCCCTGGCTCAGGGAGATACTACCCTCTCAGAGGTGAGACCGAACCGATTGGCCAGGAGTTACATAATGAGGGGGGAAGAAGCCTTTATTAATAATATGCACTGTAGGTTGATTATCAGAGAAGAACAGAATGGATTTTTCTGCCATAGTGGGCCCCAAAGATAGGCTGCAATGTCTATAGGGGGTAGTTCGAGGAGGGCTGTGTATTTATTCTGAGAGGCTAGAGATTGGATTTCTAGAGGCCAAGCACTAGAGAACCATTGATTAAGAAAAACACTGCTAAAACCGATGGAGGAAACGTCCGTGTGAAGTGAGAGATCATGGGGGTAGAAATGAAATTGTCATAAAAGAGGGAAAGGCCGTTCCAATGCTGCGGAGGGAGGATCACATCCTGATGTTTTTTCGAGCTTCAGATGATGTATTGATGTGGGCATTAAGATTTCGTACTGTCATGGAGAGAGCAAAGATACGGGATATGAAGGTCCTGCCTTGAGAAATGATGCAAATGGCAAAATTAAAATGTCCCAAGAACAAAAGAAACTCCCGTTTTGAAATAGTGTGGTTGATTTAGAAGGATTGAATGAGTGCACAAATATGTTCCAGTTTGTCTCTGATGGGGGGGGGGGGTCTGAGGGAGGGGAGATAAGAAGAAAATCATCTAGTAAGTGCAGCAAATAAAGATCTTGGGGCTGCTGCAGCATCCACAAGTTAGTTGGGTTGCGAAGTAGAACTGCCCACTCCAACAGACACCGAAGAATCCCCGTAATAATAGTGTAGATAGCATCAGAAAGGAATGAGTGAATTGATGCTGCTGCTGGAAAAACAACATGGGGGGAACAGAGGTCAATGATGAGGCACTTCTTGCCTGAGATTTTTGTAGTAGCAACCCTAATGGGGCTGATTTGGAATTGAGGGAAAGGAGGGCAGATAAGGGGCCCTCCATGAATCCTTTTGATGTCTCGGAAGTGATGAGGGAGTGGATGACTTCGGGTTCCTTTAGTATGGCTTGAAGGTTTATACTACATAGGGAGGATGATGGGATCATTTTGAAACCAGGGGAGAATCCATTGGAAAGCCTTGCTCTGGCGGCAGCAACTGCCGCTCCAATTTTGCCAACACTGACTCAAGTTCCGACACCTCCGGTTCTGGCAACCCCAACTCTTGCCTCAGTCGCCTGTTGCTCTCTTGTTGTGCTGCTGTGGCCTGTTTTAATGCTCTTATCATTTCTTTCATGTCCATTATTCCTTTTAGTTCTATGTTGGGTCAATAGGACACTCTCCAACCGCTGCCATTATATTTAACACAACCTTCGGTCAAGGCTTGTTTGCGCCCTTTCAAATACTGGACCCAGACACAAAACTGAAAGATGAATGCGGTTGCGTACTTTTATTAAACACAAAATAATAAAGCAAAAACCTAACTCCCACTGGAATGCTAAGCTAAACTATTTTCAGTTCCTTACTAATGCATTAGACGGCTAAGCTGTTTAACAGCCAAAAGCACTTTTCCACACAACACAGTACTTTTACTCAACCGCACAGGTCCACTCCACACATGGCTTATTCTCCGTCAGCCCAGTGTACAGGGTTTCCTCTGCTTTTAACCAGGGCTTAATCATCCTCACTTGCTTCAAATTACAGTGGAGCCAAGTGCCTCCTCTCTGGCTCCTGGTAATCGCGTGGCATTCTGGGGAATGTAGTCCTGCAGCTACCTCCTGGACTACATATTTTCTCCTCCCCCTACTCTGCCGCAGCACACAGGAATATCCCCTAGAAAGTGTCCTGAGGGCATCAGATGATTCTTAATGGTTAGGTTTAATGTTACGTATTGGGTTTGAGGTTAGATTTTAGTACAGGGGTTGCTTAAGGTTAGGGTTGGGGTTTGGTTATGGACAGGGTGGCTTGATTTCGTAGAGTTGCTGAGCTCTGGAAATGAAAGGTGGGAGTAAATGGCAAATGCCCTCGAATCATCTGATGCCCTCAGGACACTTTCTAGGGGATATTCCTTTATGCTGCTACTCTGCCACAATATATATAGAATATAGATTGATTGATTGATTGATAGATAGATAGATAGATATTTTGCCAAACATTATGGTAAAATCCAGGGCTGTCACCTTTATTGTCTGAATTTAGGAAAGAATCAGTAGTGGCGCAGCTGCCCACCCAAGGGAGCAACCAGACAGCTGGCTGTTTTCCTTCAAGTAGCCTTTCAATTGCTTTTGCTTATTTTGGGGTGGATTTTGCTTAATTTGGGAAGATGTCAATATCCTGCAAATTGCTAAAATCCTGAATACAATTTATCAGATGTAAAAAAATATATATTTAACAACATGATCACCAGCTTTTCTCAACTAGGTAGAGGAAACCAAACTTATAGTAATGATCAAATCCACCTGTATTTTAGATTAGAAGCTTTATTATTGGCAAAGATACTTGAGGATGTGGCTCCTGTTTTTTCTTATTATGCTAACTGACAACTTAAAGTTCGGTGTCCTTTGTCTCAATTTCATTTAACTTATGAGACATACAAATTGTACTACAGTTTACAGAGAACACGAAACTTACATCAACTACAAAATAGTAATGACGAAATCTAATGATAAGTAGAATTCAACATACTTTTTTTAAACCTTCTCATTTTCAAAGTGTTTTTCTTTCACTATTTCGATATACATTAGCACTGTATAAAAAAAAAAGGTAATGGGCTTCAGAATCCTGAGGTTTCCTTTTACCAAGGAATATTTACTGTATGCAAAGTAAAACGTGATGTGTTCATTATGATTCTGACGCTCCTGTTATGGAAGCAAATGCGGTAGCACTGATGTGAACTGACTAGCCCCAAGGTAAAACTGTAATTTATGGAAAACATGATAGAACGCATAGTGTTTCTTATGCTATGTTGGAAGACCAAACATATTTGGTTGTTACCAACTTAAACTAATTGCCGTCTGGTGCTGTCTATTCACTGTACAATCCAACTGTAAGTTCTCAAAAAAATAATAGTGACAGTAGGGCAGCCTACTATACAAAGCAATCATAATCTCAGATGGCATCAAACTGTGCCTAAGAACATTTCACTCATTGATGAAGTCTAGTCATTGTTTCCATTGCCATAACAAAGATGTGAAATAAAAAGTTTTGACTCTGTATGACCTGAAAAAAAAAATCTATTTGGTTGGGAAAATATATGTATTTTGGAAGTCGCTGCTTGCAGGTGGGTCACACTGATGAAATGTGTTATTTTTTAACAGAGTATTTTTAGCAGAATTGAATCCTATTGGAGGCTGACATTATATCCACAGCCAGACCTGTGTTTGCTAATGGAAACTCTTGGGCAGTGCTGAGAGCAGATTTTGAGGAAGATGGAAACCAGTAACAAAAAAATTGAAACGACTTGCTTTTCAGATAGAAAGGTCTTGCAGGTTTTATGGTGGAGTCATATGAAGCTGGAATGGTCTTAGCGAATGGCCTTGACTTAAATTCTCTCTAACTTTGTTTTTTATTTTAGAACTTGGGGATTTGCACCTATTTACACCTTTACACATTTCCACCACTATAGCCATTTTAATTACCACCCATACCAATGAGTGTTTATATAGTCATCACTTGGTACCACACACAACATTACCACAAAAACAACCTGTCAGTGCCTAGATCACATCTTAATTTCTGAAACTGCTCTTTTAATTTCTGAAACTCTCTTATTTCACACTTAATTTTATATTGAATGTCCCTATCCTAGTGCAAGGGCAACACAAGCAGCTCAGACATCACTAAATGATGTGGTGTACGTTGACCTTGTACATATCGTATTTCCATGACTGGGCAGGTGAAATTGCATTAATAAGGGAGCTAAACACCCTTCTGGCGATGCCATGGTGAATATAAACAACAAGAAAAAACAAAAAAACAAAGCAAAACACTTGTCTAAATTTTAAATTTTCATAGCTGAAAGGAATTGGAATCATACTGTATGTTGGTTCCATTTTCTATTGTCTTGTGTCACAGACTCCTGTGTTCATTGTATGGTTATTTGGACACGCTGAAAAGCACCTGTCACATCTCATGCGTGCAGAGGTTTGATAGCAGAATATTATTTCCCTGGAGACCTTCTGGATAACATGGCTGTTGATTTTAGTTGACATCTCGTGTGTTATTGGGTGTAAGGGATCGGTAAAGAAAAGCACATCTGTGAAGAGCTGGAATGAAATGGTTATTAATCTTTGCCTGATGATTTGTCATTTGTTGGCTGCTTAAGGGTCTGTAAATATTAGTCATACAACCAGGCAAAGGCGCTGCTTTTCAGTGTGTGTTTACAAAGGTCGATCCACATTCTGAATTTTGTCTGCAATATCATACTTTGCACTTTAAGGTAAAGCACTGTTAAATGAGATAAAGAGCTTAGTGGAACACATTCATTAGCATGTATCCATTTTTATATTGAGTGTAGTCCTGGGGGGAAAAAAGGACTACATCTCCCAGAAGGTCACAGGCTGAAAAGCCTTCATTTGTTTAATTTCATTTTGTTAATTGGCTATCATTGTAAATTAGAGCCAGGTGCAGGGTATTTAAAGAAAGCAGCCAGTCTGATTGAGGCTGCTGTGTGGAGAGCGCTCTTGTTAGTGTGCACAAGTGTAAGAAAAGAAAAGGTAGTGTAAACCTGTGTGGTTTATTTGTATGTTTTGTTTTGTATTGCAGGTAAACAGCTTAGCTGTCCTGTTTGATAGTTAGGTTCCTGTTCTGTGTTTTAGGTAAGTGCTCAAGAAAATAGCTAGGTGTTTGTTTTGTTTATTTTATTTTGTATTTATTAAAAATAGCGTGTCTGCTCTTTAAAAAAAATCCATTTCTGTGTCCTGGGTCTGCTTTTTAAAGGGGCAATGAACTGTGAGTGGTGCAAGTTCTTTTACAATATGTAAAATACAAATATACAAAAAAAGAATGTACAAAGAGTTGATCTCCTAAATAATTTTCATATAGCTATCTCAGTAAATAATTTGACTGAATTAATTGAATTGAGATGGTGTAACCTATTTACAGTACAATGTGACTAAGACTTGTCTTCTGAAGAATTAGAAGATTACCTTGAAAAACCCTTTAATTACTCAACTCAGTTGTCATCACTGTAGTAGCTGGAAACTGCTGGCAGAAGATGCAATAAATTCCTTTTAATAAAGGTAACTACTGGGGCTTGAGTAAAGGAGTGACACAGAAATAGATCAAAGCTCGGTTTCCATTATTATTTGGTCAGAACCCCTACTGTTTCTGCCCCTCTGTCTTGGTTGTGCCTGATACTTGAATGAAACCAGTTCAAGTTGGCTCATGCTTTGTATCATGTGGCAGCATGTCTGTCAACCATGTTGGCCACTGGGTTTTTCATTCCTGCCTGAACTGTAGTCCCTACTGAATCATTTAAAGTAATTGTGTCTTTCTGTAGGACAGGTCTTTGATTATTCAGCCACTATCACGATTCCAAGCCTAAAAATCCACTGCTAAGATAATGCTCTTGGTACGTGGTCCACTGCTTGGTGGCAGGGTGCTAGAGCAGGACATAAAGAGGATGTATTTAGCTGCCAGTATTGTTGGGGATTTCCAGTGGATTGCGGGTACGAAGCACAAAATCGATCACAGCATTATGCATACATAGCTCGCCTGCTGGACAGTTTTAGAACATAAGTAAGTTTACAAATGAGAGACAGCCATTCGGCCCATCTTGCTCATTTGGTTATTAGTAGCTTATTGATCCCAGAATCTCAAAGCAGCTTCTTCAAGGATCCCAGGGTGTCAGCTTCAACAACATTACTGGGGAGTTGGTTCCAGACTCTCACAATTCTCTGTGTAAATAAAAGTGCCTCCTATTTTCTGTTCTGAATGCCCCTTTATCTAATTTCCATTTGTGACCCCTGGTCCTTGTTTCTTTTTTTCAGGTCGAAAAAGTCCCCTGGGTCGACATTGTCAATACATTTTAGAATTCTGAATGCTTGAATCAGATCACAGCGTAGTCTTCTTTGTTCAAGACTGAATAGATTCAATTATTTTAGCCTGTCTGCATACGACATGCCTTTTTAAACCAGGGATAATTCTGGTCGCTCTTCTTTACACTCTTTCTAGAGCAGCAATATCCTTTTTGTAACGAGGTAACCAGAATTGAACACAATATTCTAGATGAGGTCTTACTAGTGTATTGTAAAGTTTTAACATTACTTCCCTTGATTTAAATTCAACACTTCTCACAATATATCCAAGCATCTTGTTGGCCTTTTTTTTATAGCTTCCCCACATTGTCTAGATGAAGACATTTCTGAGTCAACATAAATTCCTAGGTCTTTTTCATAGATTCCTTCTTCAATATCAGTATCTCCCATATGATATTTATAATGCACATTTTTATTGCCTGCGTGCAGTACCTTACACGTTTCTCTATTAAATGTAATTTGCCATGTATCTGCCCAGTTCTGAATGCTGTCTAGATTATTTTGAATGACCTTTGCTGCTGCAACAGTGTTTGCCACTCCTCCTATGTTTGTGTCATCTGCAAATTTAACAAGTTTGCTTACTATACCAGAATCTAAATCATTAATGTAGATTAGGAATAGCAGAGGACTTAATACTGATCCCTGTGGTACACCACGGGTTACCTTGCTCCATTTTGAGGTTTTTCCTTTAATCAGTACTTTCTGTTTTCTACATGTTAACCACTCCCTAATCCATGTGTGTGCATTTCCTTGAATCCCTACTGCGTTCAGTTTGAGAATTAATCTTTTATGCAGGACTTTGTCAAAAGCTTTCTGGAAATCTAAATAAACCATGCTTTGCAATTATCCATTTTGAGCTCCTGCTGCTTCACACTTCATTTGTGTTCTTTGTCTTTCAGTTCTTGTAGCATTTACGCTCCATTACCTTCTGAACCTGAACTGTAATATATGATGCTGGGGTGTCAGATAAACACTATGTCGTTAAATGACCATTGTACAGTAATTGCCATTATATTTTCTTTTATAAGGAGAGTCTGTTAATTGAAAGTGTTTGGATGTCAATCACACATGCAGTAATGTACTTATCTAGTATTAAAGAATAAACAACAAAATAAACAAAGGAGATATAAGCTGTTGGTGTAAATAAAAATATATGTAATAAGTAGGACTGTTCTGATTAATCAACTAAAGCATTAATTGCAGATTACATTTTTTTTTTTACAATTTAATCATGCAGAATTTCACTGTAAAGCCGAGAGAGGTATGGCAGAGCCCATCAAACAACTGCATATAAATTAAAACAAAATAGGAAAAACGCTGCTATAAAAATGTCTCGCAACCAAAGCACTGAAAAATGAAACTTTTTGTAACCAAATAAACACATATACCAAGCAAAACACATATATACAGTATATATTAAAACAGATTAGGGTGAACCTCTCCGATCAGATTTTCTCACAACCAAAGCACAGTCATTTTTTAAAATGTAAGCAAAAGCCTGGCGACGCATAGGGGAGCGCAGGCAGCAGAAATGAAAACGACAAGTGGGGTCTACAGCGTTGCGTAACAATAGCAAACGCAAAAGACAGACAATGAGCGTTTGACCCAGAGCTTAAATAGGGAGGTTAATTGATAGATTAACTAAGGAGGAGCCCCTACACCTGCTCCCCGAATAACACCTAAAGGGTACAATAAAACTTGATTTTAAAATATATATATTTTTAAAATTTAAGTTGGACTGGTTTATGTTTTCATGCCAGTATTAATATTAGGTCAACTTTGTTCAGGATATTGCATTTCAAAAGAAAGCCTGTGTCTGTTAGATGACCAAGTTTTCTATATAAGTGGCATCTCTTCAACTCCAAAAAGATCTATGCCTATTTTTATTAAATTGTATGCTTATCATTTTTCCGACTTATTACCAAATAGGTTCTACTGCTTATTCCCCAGATAATACATTTAGGGGGGTGATATAAGTATAGGCGCAGTGCAAATAATTGCGGATGCAAAATTCAAATTGCATTGTGGCCAGGCAATTTATTTTGCACTGTGCCCTATGTAGGCTTAAGAGCAAAGCAAATTATTCAACACGCTCAAATAATGATCCGCAATTATGATAATGAGGGTCTCAATGAGCACATCGGTCTATTTAGTGGCCGCACTTGCAGAGTTAGGAGTACAGAGAGCAGTAGGCGCTGAATGATATTTGTGGAGCCTGAAAATGCAAGCCAAAAAAAATGTCAGAGGAAGGGCAGCAAAGTCCTCTTGGCGCACAGAAAAGAAGAGAAAAGTTTTCTAAGAAAGTCCTTATGGCTGAGGTCACTCAGCATGAAACAGAATTGTTTGGAAAAGCCTCAGCCAACATCAGTTATGCTAGTATCCTTAGGAAATTATATTGTATTGGCCTGCCCTTTTTAACATGACATCCAGAAATGTGCCTAGCACTCTGGAAAAAGTGGATCGGGCTATCCCTCCAGACATTCCAACTGTGGTCTGAAAGGAACCAGAGGCTAAGTAGTGCAGAGAACACAGCACTTTCACATGTGCAGTGATAGGGGTCCCTAGATTGATGCTGGAGTCTAGCTCATCCCTCAAATACTGAGGTCAAGCGTGACCTGCGGAGTGAGATGGTAATGCTTTAGTACCGTATCCTCCAGCATCCCAAACAAAGTGACTCTGGGATTCAATATGCTGGGTCATCTTTGTCTTACCCTTCTCCGAACGTGTTCCTGCCTCTCCAAGTGTCACTTTATACCACAGTAGCCACTGTGAAACCAATGACAGGTCTCTGCAGGTGTGTGCTTTTATACAGCTCTTAGTTACTCGCTTCTACAATGGTTTGCAGCTTGGAAGAAGAGGTGTAAAGTTTTTGGAGGGTCAGCAATTGCTTAAGTTCAAGGCAAAATCATTTCATCACATTATCATTTTTGCACTCGCCTTAGTATGGAGATCCCACCCAATTCCATGCTCTTTTCTTCATTTGAATGCATTCAATATAATTTTAATGGATTAATGATGGCAAAGTGCAAATTTGATAGCGGGTGCAGAATGCCAGGTGAACACCATTCTTTACATGCGCCGCATTTTTAGCAGGCGGTAAAATCAGACTAGGGCTGCTAAACACAATTTACGGCAGCATTATGGGGGTTTTTCACCCGCAAATCATGTTGCACATTTCCTTACATCACCCCCTTAACCGCTGGCTGGTCCAAATAACAACAGTAAACCATGAATGGCTAACAACAAGCTGAACAAATTAGTGTTGGAGCAAAATGAATGTAGAAGATTGTTTTTATTGACAAAGTAATGCACATAATCATTTATTTATTTTTACTAATTACAAGAGGTATCAATATTTTGAATCTCTACCATTCTGTTAATTAATTGCAAAAATAAATAAAAGCTTTAAAAGCATTATAGTGGAAAGGTATTTCAGCCATTAGAACTACCTTGGTCGGTAACTCTCTAAATTCAATACATTTTCACTCCCTCCACCACGTTTCCCATAATCTTATTTACAGCTGATTACTGTGTGCCATTGCTGCTACTACGACTACTACTACAAGATTGATTAAATATCCCTTGAAAAATAAAATGATACTTGACTTCAATATTATCATAAATATAAAAGATATAATATAAAAAAATAACTGATGTCTTGACCTTCTCTGACATGTATTTTATTACTTTATCAATCTATCCATTTCAAACTTGACACTGGTCACTTGCCTGTTTTGAATCAACCGTGTGAATACAGCCATGAAAGACTTTAAGCCTGTTGCTGAAAGGTATGGCTAAAGTGGGATGATGTATCTACGTTTGAGCCAATGACATGTTGTTCTCTAACCCACCAATGAAATAAAATGGGCAGTTTTACCTAGAGTCTCTGACTGGTGGTTGCTGCTGTGATTGATCAAATATGCATTAAGCTATTGAACTGCATGGCTGGAATTTTACAACACAATACAACACACACAGACCAAGCAGAAGTTTCAATTAGAAATAAAAAAAATATGCAGCTCCATGTTTCTAAGGATACCTGACAGACATTTTCCGTTTGTTTTATTTTATTGTTTTTTAAGTCAAGACATTTGCAGGAACCAGAACTGGGAATGTAGGACCAAAAGAGGTAACAAAAAAACATGCTGCAATTAAGAAATGAGAAATTAAGCTGCTAGCAAGCCATGAGTCTTCATAATAAATCATGTGCAATTTTTCAGATCAAGGATCTTTATAGTTTTTATACATATATCTATAGAAACAAAATGCTGTGAACTTCACAGTACTTCATTAATTTATTACTATAAACTAAATAATATTATGCTTGGTGTATATTTGAAAGTTGTAAATAATGCTTTAAAGTTTAAGACTAGTGTTAAATAATATTAAATTAGATTTAGAGGCTTAGAGGTAATTCATAGAGAATTATGAATTACTGGAAAGAACAGTGAAAATGAGCATATCGTATTAAATCCCTATTTAAGCTTTATTTTACAAATGTGAAGGTAATTTGATGACCTTAAATGTGTTGGAGTTGTTTGAACTGCAATCAATCCCTGCAATATAGAAATTTGTACAGAGTGTTTCTTATTTAAAAAATAAATAAATAAATAAATAAACTTTGGAATGGTAATTGTTTCTAATACATGTTTCTCCAGTAGTGCTAATCAGATTGTGTTCCTTGTTTACAATATATATGCAGTTCATTTTTTTGTTAATGTTTAAAAATGTGGTTTTGTCTTTGATTATGCCAGGTTAAACCAGAACTTCATTGAGTATCAACTGAAGAATGGGGGTTATTTCATTAGGTAGTCAACAGCACACTCTTGTAGTCCAAAGGAGAAAAAAGCAATGTTTATGTATGGACAAGCCAGTCACTGTCTTGCAAATCTATTTACAATTACTTGCAGATGGTGAAAACACTTGGAAGAATGTGTTGTCTAAACAGCTCAATTAACATGATATGGTAGCTGGTGAAATAAACACAAACTTAACATTAGAACACACAGACGCATATATTTAAATACCAACACAATTTTATGCATTGTATTTCTATTGCATTTTTTATATTTGCAAATATCTGAAACTTCATATTCGTAGTGTCGATACTTTCCATTGTGCTGAGTTTTGGCAGTCCAAGGTTGTCATGTGCTGCCCTGTCTAATTTAATTCAGAAGTTTGTAAATAACATTGTGTATGAAACATTCAAGGTGATTAACATCATTAGGCTTAGATGGAGTCACTAGTCTAATCCAACAAATATGTAAAGTATTGGCAGGACATGCTGTTAATGAACTGGAATACTATGTACAGTATGGACAAAAATCTAGAATACCAATACGGTAATAATGTATTCCTGCAGGTGCTCTACCAGCAAATTGAGAATTGGCTGGTGGATTGCAGGACAAAGCCACATGTTAATATGTTTAGCCACAATCTTCAATAAGCGGGTGAGAATGGAATTGCAAAAGACTATCCCAGCTGTTAATTCATGTTTTTTTTTTGTTTGTTTTTTTCAGAATATGCCAGAAAGTCACAATGAACTTGAACTACAACAGCACAGGACCCAGCTTGATTTTAACAGCCAGCTCCTCAGGGATCAGAGGCTACCAGGATACAGAGTTTCTCCAAGGAACCAGATGGCAGGACTACTTTGATATGCTACATAATGACTCAGACATTCCACCCTCATATAATGTCACCCAGCCACCCACACCAACCTATGCCCCCCTCGGAGGACATGCGGTTTGGCAAGTTATCCTGATTGTGTTTTTCACTGGCAGCTTATCCCTGGTGACCATCGTCGGTAACATCCTGGTTTTGGTGTCTTTCAAGGTGAACAAGCAATTAAAGACGGTCAATAATTATTTTCTGCTTAGTCTTGCTTGTGCAGATTTAATCATCGGAATCATTTCAATGAACCTTTATACTACCTATATAATTATGGATCAGTGGGCCTTGGGGAACTTAGCATGTGATCTGTGGCTTGCCATTGACTATGTAGCAAGCAATGCCTCAGTCATGAATCTTTTAGTCATAAGTTTTGATAGGTATTTTTCTGTTACCAGACCACTCACTTATCGAGCTAAGAGGACAACCAAAAGGGCCGGAATAATGATTGGCCTGGCCTGGTCCATCTCTTTTGTTCTGTGGGCACCAGCCATCTTGTTTTGGCAGTATTTTGTTGGAAAGCGCACCGTACCTCATAATGAATGCTTCATCCAGTTCCTCTCGGAGCCTATCATCACTTTTTGTACTGCGATAGCTGCCTTTTATCTGCCTGTTACCATCATGACCATATTATATTGGAGAATCTACAAGGAAACAGAGAAGCGCACCAAAGAACTGGCCGGGCTGCAGGCTTCTGGCCGGGATTCAGAGACAACACAATTTGTCCACCAGACTGGCAGCTCACGGAGCTGCAGCAGCTATGAGTTAACACAACCGGCTCTGAGGAGGCCAGCTAGAAAGAAGCGAGGTCGCTGCAACTTCTTGCCAATGATGAAGTCATTGAAACCCAGCACTGAAGGAGACCAGGAGCACAGCAGTTGTGATAGTTGGAACAACAATGGCGCTGCCGCCTCCCTGGAGCAATCTGGTTCCTCTGATGAAGAAGAAATACCTTCAACCCGAGCCATTTACTCCATCGTGTTAAATCTACCCGGCCTCAAGACCGCAGTAAACTCCCAACTGGCTTCAATAGACGACTTGGACATGTCTGAAGATGACCACCATAGAGTAAATGTGAATAGTAAGGATAGGGTATCTAAGAAAGAGAACAATGAAAAGGAGGACAACAGCTACCACCAGCATTTCTCCAAGACTCCAGTTCATTCAATACCAACAATAGAAACACCCCAGACCTCTGCGGCAGTTTCCCAAGCGACTAAGTCTGCATCAATGCCTTTATCCTTCAAGGACGCAGCCTTGGCAAAAAGTTTTGCTTCAAAAGCCAGAACGCAGATCACAAAACGGAAAAGAATGTCACTTGTGAAAGAGAAAAAGGCTGCACAGACTCTTAGTGCAATCCTTTTTGCCTTTATCATCACATGGACACCATACAACATCATGGTGTTAGTGAACACTTTTTGTGACGAATGTATCCCAAAAACCTTATGGGACTTGGGCTACTGGTTATGCTACGTGAACAGCACAGTGAACCCCATGTGTTATGCGCTGTGCAATAAAACTTTCCGAACCACTTTTAAAACATTGCTGTTGTGCCAGTGGGAGAAAAGAAAGCGCCGCAAGCAGCAGTGCCAGCAAAGGCAATCTGTTGTTTTCCGTAAAATAATTCCTCTGCATTCCTCCTAATGGTACTGTATATATTCCAGGTTGTATTGTATGATGAATACCGGTTCCATGATGACGTTTCTAAGTACAGTACAGGCTCTTTCTAACCCAGTGAAGCTGCTATTAAGCAAATTCTTCTTTTCAACCATATTTTTAAGACCTAATAGTAACTGTCTCTTCCGGGATGAAAGACAAAACAGAGGTAATGATGGGCACATATCACTCTAAGGAACTAAAGAAAAAAGGGCTTTGAAAAGTGCCATTGTTTCTAACTTAATTTTTTTTATTTTTTAAATTGAGTGACCAATTAATATTTTTTTAAAATTTATTTTCCCCTAATTTGGAATGTCCAATTATGTTTTTTCTCTTCGCTGCAGCGAGTCCTCACACAGCACAGACGTTCTGAGGGTGTGTGAGTGTCCTTCGATCTCACAAGCCTAAAGTCAGAATCGCATTTATGCCGAGCAATCCAGAGCAGAGGTGGGCAGGCTACTGATCAGCCCTGCTTTTTTATCCACTCTGAGTGTGCTCAGTGTCCCAGCAGGGTTTGTTGTTGCGCAATAAGGAGAAGCAATCCTTGCCGGTTTCCCATCCCGCACCCTGGGAGTGTGCGAGCCAACGTGGCCTCCTTCGGAGTCCCCAGCAAAGTTCGGCCTCTTTGCACAACCCGGACGCGAACTGGCGCTGTCCAGCTGCGACTCATCCTGCGCTCCCAGCGGCAGCGCTTTAACTGGATGAGCCACTCGGGGACCCCAAGTCCCATTTTATTAAACTTGGTATAGGATTTCCACAGTGACATGCCAATATCTGTAGTTACAGATCATTAAAGCAAGACATGGCAACATAAGTGTAACCCTTATCTATTTGGCAAATACATCGTCAGTACTGGACTAGCAACTGTGGGTACTGTATTTGCTCTTTCCAGTTTCTGAAGATTGTATTGGGGTTCATTAGCTTTTTTTCAGTCGTCTTTTATGTAGTCTTTGAATACCCAGATTAATTGCCATTGATCAAATATTGAGCCAAATATCCAATGCCATTACTTTTTTTTTTTCAATCATCCTATGTTCTATTTAACTGTTTGCAAATATTGTAATTTTGGTGGTCCCCGAACTGCCTTTGTAAGGGATGTGTTGTCTGTCAGTGTTGTCAGCACAGAGCTGATGTAAAAGCTGCTTTTGTATTCAGTGTGGGATGGTGTTTACATGGTTTAGACAAAAAGTGCAAGTATTTTAAATGGTGTCTGTGTATCTGAAGTGTATATTTTTTATGTCTTATGTTTATACAAAATATTTATACGCTTTGCATAATGTTTATTTGAAGCTTACAGATATTACTCCGCCTTTTCACAATGCAGCATCCTTTGGCATGCCTGGAATAGATTCAAATCCTCAAATGCAAGTCCCTGTCTAGAATTCTCAAACAGATCACCTGATATTGCAAATTATAAATCACATATAAGAAATCAACCAGTCACAGTTATGGATTTTCCAAAATTCCAGGACTGTGTACAGATGTCATCCAGTGCATAGAATATACAGTACAATTCAAGATTTAAAAAGTTAACACGTTGTGTATATGTTATCTCTTTATATTATAAATGTCATTTTTGTTCACAGATTGTGATTCTTTTGCTCAAACTGCAAGAGGTGACGGCCCAGATATTCAAAAGGTTTACGCACCGCGCAGAGGATTATGCGCATAATGGCCATTATGCGCAAATGCACAAAATGTGCCATATTCGAAACTTCTTTTTGCGTGCCACAACCCGTTTTGCGCTGTGCACAAATATAATGTATGCATAGCGCAATTTGGTGGGAGTGGCTTACAATTTGCGAAATCTGCCAGCTCGGTCTATGTTACATACCGACGGTATATACTATGAAACCGTGCTGTACTCTTGATTCTGTTTTGGGAATTGTTCTTTCAGCACCAAGAAAGCGTGCTTGGGAAAGTGATTAGTTTTCTTTTCGGTCTGAAAGAATGATCATGATTGCAGCTTCCCTGTTTAGTTTTTAAACATGTATTAAAACTAGTGATGCTGCTATCACAATCGTTCTTTTGAATTAATCATTATATAGATGAGGACGGAACCTTGGATGATCGCTGGGTGTTTTCCATTGCTGTAGTACCTCAGAAAGTGCCTGCATTTCACTTAAGTGATTGGATGAGTGAGTGCTGGAGTGATGTGCGCAGAGATAAGGCTTGCTTTTTAAAAGCGTTATTTTGTGCCTCTCAAAACTGGTTTTGTGCTTGCAGCATAATTTTGAACATGGCAGGATCTTGCAAATTGGCAGCCACTCCCAGCAAATTGCGCTATGCATACATTATATTTGGGCACAGCGCAAAAAGGGGAAAATAAGTATAAGCCAGTGATAAACCTGGAGTTCAAATAGCATATGATTATGATACAAGCCCCTGTTATTGTGGCTCAGTAAAATGTCTACATTTCTTAATGCATGCTGTTTTATATTTCATTGGGCTTTCTGTTACTCTGTGAGTTGCTCTGCCTATCAAAAAATCTACTGTTGTTCACCAGTGACCTCTGCTGGAAAACACCTGCAAGGAAAATGGAACCCTTCATCTGCTTCTCTTCTCTTCATCATTGAGTAGAAGCAGAAGCAGCACACTAGGTTCCATATTCTTATTTGGAGACAATTAGACTTTCTGCCCAGTGTCATCCTGAACACATCATGTGTAGTTCCAGATTCAGTTTTAGTATGATGAAATCCACTAGAGCAAACAAACCAGTGCACTTAAGCTATGAATTAACCCAAACATACATGTACAGTATGTGCAGCTGGGGATAGGGAATTCCTAATATTTTCTGAGTTCAGAAATAACAGCTGCTTACAGATTGACCTTCCAGTTGTTTTTACATATTCATGCATACAAGATGTAGGGATCCTAAAGGATGCTGCTCACTAAAAATGAAAACAATATTATTTATACCCTAAAAACATTGTTTGATTTATTCCTGCAACAAAGAACTCTAAAGCCAATTTTCCATCTGCACCATTAAATCAATCTATACATTCATAATTCAGAATTAAACCTGGTCAGTCGCTGGTTCCAGCTGCAGTCTACAGTCTAATCTGCAACTGAAGGTTACACAAAGGTCACCTACCTCCAGTATTCCCAGATGGTAAAATTAATTGACAGCCCTCCATCCTACTTACTGTATGTCCTAGTCAACACCTATCCTTCATATTAAAGGTTTATTTGGTACTTGCCTATCTTTAGAGCACACTGGAGAGACAAAACTGCAGTCCTAATTGGGGCTGACTGAGTCCCATTTCAAAGCAGTCTGCTCTTGGTTTGTTTGAGATGGAAACACACAGGACTGATTTCAGCACACTTTCAAAGTGGTTGCTGTGGCAGATGGAAACAAGGCATTAGTGTAAAATACTTGACTATACTTTCTGAATTATTAGTAATCTGTGAAAACAGTATACAGTAGTTTGATAACAATGCAGTTATTTTATGCTATTAACCCTTAATCAACCCACTCGATTGAAGGAGTGTTACTTGATCACAACACATTGTATTGCATTGTTTTTTCCACAACAAGTAGAATGCTTTTACAGTTGTTTTTATTCTTTTTTTTAAGTAAAGTTTAAAAAGTAGTATTCAAATTAAAAAATCACAATAATCACATGCATTAATTGAAGTGTTATGAAGGCAGACATGTTTGGCCACATTGCATTTGACATTTATTTTTATTACCAGTAATGTGCTGGTAATCAAGTTCAGCCAGTTTCCAGATTGTAATCTGTGTGGGAAGGCTTAAACATAAATTAGCCCACAGCGTTTATGGTATAGCTGTCATTTCCTTATACTGGCTGTTTATTATTTTGATTTGAAGTGATTGTAAATAAATGTTACCTATGCACTTCCATTCGTTTTACAGGTATCAAATGTCCAGTTTTAGAAATAAACACATTTTGTAACCATGCACCATGCTTTCATTTGCAGTAGTTGCACTTGCTTGGTCATTTCACCTGGAGGGTAGAATTGTCCCCACCACTTCAATGGCTTCTTTCAGGAACCAGCCAGTTGCTTCCCCAATGGACTGATATGTTTTCAGCCAGTAACATGTTTTGATCCAGAAGTCACTGATGAGGTGAAATGACCCAGGAAGTGTAATGGATATTCTGAGAACACAGCATAGAAACTGAGAACATCCTATAGCGTCAAGTAGTCCCAGATATCATGTTTTAAAATGAAAATACATGTTTGCTATAACGTGTTTCTTTTAAAACTGCACATTTGAGACCCTCGTAGCTAATTGAAGTTCAAAACAAGTGAGGTTTATGCAACTCTTTTGTTAGCTGCAATTACTTCATAACAGTGAATATGAATTACTGTATATCCCTGCAGAATTTCAGAATACTGCTGCTGTCCTGTATACGAGCAGGCTGCATGTTGGCAGGTACATTAGTAGTATATATGAACAAGGTATTGCTTACTTGAACCTGTTGTTGTTGTAAAGTCTTGATCTGGGTAGATTGCAATGAAACCAGTAGACACTGAGCTAGGCAGAATCCTTCAAAGATAAAACAGACCACACGCATCGCTGGCCTAGTCATAAATCACTATCACTCCAGCATATGTCTCAGACTGCAATAATAATAATAAAAACGAAGCTGGTTGTTATCGCTTGTTACATAAATGTGAATGAATCTTGTCAAGTGTAAGGTATTGTATTAGGTTCAGCTGCACCTACATGTCTTTGTTGCAAGAATATTTTATAACACTTGCTGCACAGATATACTTTCACCCAAACATGTGAATTATTGATCTTGTGAACTGATTTCTTGCTGAAAGACTTTTGAAGAATTTACAGATTCTCATGATTATTAAATGTTAAAAACAAAAAAACAAACACAATGCTCAAAATCATGAAGGTCATTGTGTAAAATTATGGTGCAGCTTTTTATGTGTTTATATTCCCAGGCTTACAGAGCAATGAGCCTTTGTAACATTTTAAAAAATAAATAAACAAACAAAAAAATCTTCAGTTCATAAATGCATTTTACAAAAACGGAATTTCTTGCATTATTTGTCTTTTTGTATGCTGAACTGGTACACATACATTCAATTGTGTCCGTATTTTTAAAAATGCTTTAAAAAATCAATAAATAAAATAAATAAATGTTTATGTGTTAAATTATTTTAACTTGAAATAAAATGTGGTCTGCTTTAAAGCTATTGACAACCGAAGACTGGTTTATATATCTGTATACAGGTCCAACAGTATGAAAGACTACTGCACAGGCCAAAACATCGAAGATTGTATGTGAAATTCAGTATGTGGTCAGATAAAGTGTCATGTGATCCACTAGGCCGGAGGTTCTCAAGCCAAAACATTTGGTGGCTACACTCTATACTATACACAACAATATAAGGCTACATAAGTGGAAGCAGTAGGAGAAATAATGCAGGCCACCCAAAGCTGAATGAAAGTTGCCTGTTACCTGTTCCCCTTACCCAAAATTCATGAAGAGGGGGCTGCAGGAGGACTTCAGTTCTGCTGAAGACTGACGAATTGTAGTGTATTTTATACAAAAATGGATAATCCAACTGTGCTTTTACACAATTTTCTACAGTTAAATAATTTAAATAATATTTAAATAAAATAATAAATCTGTACTCTTTCAGTTTGCTATGTTTTGCCAATACCTGTTGCCCATGTTTTTGCCGCGGTTATGGTTATGATTAACTCTGCTTGCCTACACTTTACCATGCTTTTAACAATGATGGTACACTCTTCTGCACTTTGCTATGCTTTTACTGTGGTACTCTGCTGTGAACTTTTATAAAGGGGCTCTACTGCACTGCTTGGAAACCACCTCCCTTAAATGAAAGCATATATCTGGGCCAGGCTTGTGTTCGCAGTCTATATACTGTAAATCCAACTAAAAGAAAGTTAAACAAGCAAAGTCCCTAGAGCAAAATGGTCCAAATGGAAAACAGCCATATACAGTTTAAGTACACGAGTGAGGTGTCAATTACTGGTCACCATTAAAGAAACAAACAAAAAATGTATTCAGGTCCTCTTGGCTAGGGTGTCCATGTTTCTTGTTGTGGAAAATTTCCGACCTTTGACAATAAATAAATAAATAATCTATTCATTGTAAATCACAATAACATGGCTTTCCTGTCAAAACAAACACACAAATTAAAAGGTTAATGCAGTTTACATTTTGGGTTTCACTGCATTCTTAGTGTAATTCCAGTATAAAGCCACAAGGTGTCACTAAAGAACAAATTTCCTCTCAGAGGTTATTGAATTGCCAATAACAGCAGTCTACATTTAGAAACACCACACTTTTAATCAAGCGTGTGACTGCCATGCTGAAGGAAGTTTGTCTCTCAGTAGCATAAGCAATGGGAAAGGCAGCAGTCCATTAACGGCACAACAGCAAGCACATACACCTTTTACTGAAACAAACAATTTGTTGGGAAACCGGTGCTTTATAATAATAATAATCTTTATTTTTATATAGCGCCTTTCATAGTGGACCACCATCACAAAGCGCTTTACAAGATATGAGACTAGGGTGTGTGAACTATGCATCAGCTGCACAGTCACTTACAACATCATCTCACCCAAAAGATGGAGCACAAGGAGGTTAAGTGACTTGCTCAAGGTCACACAATAAGTCAGTGGCTGAGCTGGGATTTGAACTGGGGAACCTCTTGGTTACAAGCCCATTTCTTTAACCAATGGACCACACAGCCTCCTATAACAGATACCACCGCACTCAGTTTCCAAATTTCTGTTTTAACTTATCGGTGCGTCGATCCAATAATGAATATCAAATCAGAAGAATGTAACAAAGGTACATGCTACGTCCGCAAAGTCTGGTTTTTATGCATAAAGTTTGATATTCATGAAGCGTGTCCTGGTGTTGTTAAAGTCACTGTCACTGATTTTCATGAATCTCAAACTATACTATTAATACAGACTAAAACAGAAACTATTATTTAAATAACTCTTAAGTTAAAGATTTAGGAATACGGCCCACATGCTGCTTCACTCTCACATTCAAAAGAAAACAGAATAATTTGTGATTGTGTTTATTGACAATCTGCCGTACGCACAGGACACTGGTGAGTGCATTCATTAGAAGTAAATCTCAGATAGTATCTTTCACCCAGTAATGACATTTAATTTACAAAGTGAAGGTTCAGTCATTCCTTGATAGTTATCAAAAAAGTTCAGGCAAGCAGCCAGCACTGCCATTAAAAAAAACAAAACAAAGCTTGATGGAGTGCTATACTGTAGTATCCAGCCTTCTGTTAAGCTCCACTGAGAAATCTGGTTGTGGGAAGGCAGAAAAGCTCTAGGCCCTGTCTCCTCTCAATATGGGGCACAAAACATTAAATGTTTTGGTGGAAAAAAAACGTATCTCAAACATGCGTGAGGATCCCAGAACCCTGCCCCATTACTTTTCTGGTAAGTCTTTTAACGTTATTGAACATTGCCTCCTGTCTTTGTACTGTACTGTACTCCCTTTATTTCACTGACTCAGTTACTACCAATATGTGTGCTGTCATTGTCTGGATGTTCATGTTCTTCTCTCTGCTGTTTGTGCACAGTCATGTTTTTCATTTCCTAACTGTCTGATAATCTATTCTGTGGCAACAAAGGCACAGATCAACATTTGTATTTGAGACTTGTAGCTGCAGTTGTAGTCCACTAATTGTTTCACTGTATTCCAGGAAAGAAAATACAAATAATGTTAGCAGATATAGAAACTAAACAAACATAAAAATTAGTTCAAACTGTTTGTTTATTTTTTTGCTTAGAAGCGTTCCGTGGTGCTGCAGTGGTTTGATTTACAAAGGACGAGAACAAATGATATAATCACACTATCTACAAATATGACCGTTTAATTGTATTCATTATTCATTAAATTACAGTTCTGGTAGCATGGATATTGAAATTACTGTAAATGAATGGGGATGCACAATGTTATAAGGGGAAATGGAAAATACAATCTCTTTATAGATCTGAGGCAGGGCATGTCAAATACTACGCAACAAGAACTGGTCCCAACTGGCGAAATATGTCATCCTTACATTGATTAGTATGGATAAATCATGCCGGTTTAAGTTCCAGTGTCTCCATACCACACAGCATTGCAGCATCCAATAGCATGGATCTATGAGCCTTATACATATAACTTAGGCTTTATACAAACCTACTGTGTGATATCTGTAAATTAAATCTGTTTTGGTACTTTTTATTTATTTTAAAGAGGATGTTTACTCTTTCAAAACACTATCCTACTCGCCAAGGCAGGGGTGTCCAAAGTTGGCCCTTCCACTCCTGGTCTTTATTCCAGTCCTGTTCTAAATTGTTTCATTGAATGGATTAAACCTCCCTCCAGACTGTGAAGTAGTTAATGATATCATTTTACCAGTTAAACCTGGAGTGGAATGGCCCTTCAGGACCGTGATTGGACAGCCCTGCTCCAAGGTGTCTCTGGTATGCTTGTATTTAATAGTTTTGTGAATTTCAAGCTCATTAAAGGCACTGGGCACATTCCTTGAGAGCTTCCTTTCATTGCCTGCCAGTGCAACTCAGTCCTGACTTAAACACCTCCTACCAGAGACAATTATTACAATGCCACATTGTGTGCTGGTTTTGTGACATGGACTAATGTCCACTGGGGTGGAAACTCCTTTCTATGTGACCGAAGCTGGATTTGTATTGAGGGTTTTTTTTTTGGAAGATACAACATTAAAGTGAGTTTGAACTGCACACAAAATGATTAGGTTCCGGAAAGGAGCAGAAACTTTTCATCGATAAGGTTCTTTCAAATGTCAGCATGAAATACAAGTAAGGAACCATAAGAAGAAACATGGGGCCAGTGAAAATGTTGCTAGAGGTGAGAAATTTGACTTTAAAGTATGAAAAACACAGGCAAAAGGATTTTGGTTTAAAAAATAGGCTGACTTGTTTAGTTTTTTCTCTCTTTATATTTACCTTATTTGTGTGCATGTTAAGGACTTTGATCATTTTACAGTCAGGTCTGAATAAACACTTTTGATAATATCTAACAACAAAAGTTTCAGAAACTGTTAAGGTATTTTTTTGTTTCAGATTATGCATCATTTAAAACACCATACAAATACCATTTTAGGATTAGCAGCCACTACAGACCTTGTGTTGATATCTGATGTGCTTTCTTTCCTACATGTGGTAGATTGTAAGTGAGTTTAAGAAAAATATAAGAAATGAGAACAATCTGTGCATTACTATCATTATCCAGTAGACGGAGCTTTCCACATTGCAAAGCCAAACTGGAACTGTGTAGAGAAACTGCTGTCACCTCAACAGTCATGTGACACTAACAGTTTCTGAGAAAATAAATAAATAAATAACAACATTAAAAAGCATGACAGGATTATCAGACTGTGCCCTGGTCTGGATCGGATCACTCTCTTATTCTGGATTCTTCTTGGAGCAGTGTGTCATCTGACTTGTTTGATGTTTCTTATATATCTTGCCAATGTTAGGCAATTTAGGCAAAGCTTTTATAAGATGCATGTACTTTAATTATACCTTGTTATGGATGTACAGTGGTTTGCAGAAGTATTCACCCCCCTGCAAAGTTTTCACATTTTGTTGGCACCTGAGCGTACTCCACGACACTTACAAATTAGACTTTACATGTAGAATCTACACAAACTACTCCACATTGATAAAGTTAAAAATGCATATAGAATATAAATAAGTAAGATTTACAGAGAAAAAAAAGATTAATCTTAGTTGCATAAATATTCAACCCCTTTGCTACTGCAGCCCTAAATCAGCTCAGGTGCAAATGATTTGTTTGAAAGGTCACAAAATTAGTGAAATGGTTTCAGCCTGTGTGTACTCAAAGTGGTTTAACTTGTAGATAATTTCCCTCAGGTATTTAAAAACTTTCAAGCTGCAACTCACATAGTGATGCAACAAAGCAACCATGAAGACCAAGGAGCTTTCGAAACAAGTCAGGGATAAAGTGGTAGAGGCACAGAGCAGGAGAAGGGTACGAGAACATTTCAAAGGCGCTGATTATCCCTCTCAGCACAGTGAAGTCCATCATTAAAAAGTTGAAGATGCATCAGACACTACACAGACACTACACAGATCAGGTCACCCTCCGAAACTGAGCAACCGGGCAAGCAGGAAACTGGTTTGGGGTGTCACTCTGAAGCCAACAATGACCTTGAGAGATCTACATAGTTCTGTGTCTGAGATGGGAGTCAGTGCTCACACATCAACAATAAGCCGGTCCCTACACAAAGCTGGCCTGTATGGACGGGTGGCAAGAAAGAACTCATTACTTGTTATGGATGTAGAGTGGCTCTTTTGTACAGCGGTATCGGCGCTATGCTTCAGTGCGAGAGGTCCCCGGTTCGCGCCCGCTCTCCGCCTGTGTGTGTGGATTGCCTCGCCCTGTGTGATGTGCCTGCCTGCGGGAACCGAGATCGCTACAGTACTTATGTGCATAAAGCTTAATTAAACTAAACATTCTTACTATTAGTGGATTTAAATTGATATTTTAAGTGATGGTTTGTATTTGAATCCAAGTCATATTGAGTACAATTCCCACATCGGAACGTGATTAACAGTACATTTATGTATATTTAGTGTTAATATAAACAAAAAGCGTCGGAAATAAACAACGTTTTGGTAGCTAACTATATGTATAATTTTAAGCAAAACAATATGGCCAAATATAGATTTCTTTCTTTGTTATTTAAACATTTATCACATGATCTCTCTTCAGCAACCGACATTCTTACTCTACCAACTCAATATGGGTACAACATTCTTTGGTGCGCTTTCCACCCATTTACCGATCGAGTTTATCAGTTACTCGGAAAAACTGCTTCAAAAATAGCAGCGATCTTAAGGGCGAAAAAATGTTTTTCCACCCACTGTAAATTCTAGCGAGTAAATCCCCTTGACGTTTCGTGATGTCATAGCCTAATTTGCATGCGGGTTATTCGCAAGAAATACTCGAGATGATTTTCCATTTTTTACTCGCTCGCTAGTGTAGCGAGTATGTTCTACCGAGTTAAGCTCTTAATATATATATATATATATATATATATATATATATATATATATATATATATATATATATATATGATATTCGTTCAGTAATTGTAAAAGTAATAACGTTTCTTATTTGTTACACGTCTGCCAACTTGTTTTTAACATCAGAGCATGCGCATTAAACAATTTGACGTCACTGGAATGGCAAAGAGCGGCGCTAGGACCAGAAATACGTTTGTTACGGTTTTCCATGCAAGTGTCGAACAAAATGTCCCTGCTAGTAAAAAATAAAACCACCTCTAGCGAGCGACTTAAACCGTTTTCCATAGCGTTTCTCACATATATTTTCTTATTCGCATAAGTTTTACCGAGCTTAAAATTTGGATGGAAAAATACCTACAGACGCTCGCCGTAAAATATATTTAGGGCTTCTAGTTTTCGTTTTTTAATTTCTATATCTTATTGAAGATATAGATAAACAATGTATACATCTGTAACTTATGATGACTATAACTTTAATAATTCAACAATACATATATATATATATATATATGTCCCACACCCAAGCACCACAAACCAGCGAGGGGATGAGGTCAACACTTTCCCCGCAGCAGTATACTATGGGTACCAGCCGATTGGATGTGATAGATACAGAGCAAAATTAATAGAATGCAACATTGGAACAACAGAATTCAGAACAACGTATACTGTAAATATCAACGTAACAATATAAGAAAGGTAAATAATAAATACAATTACATCTGAAGCAATTTGGCCTTTAAGCTAATTTAGGTAAGAGCGTGGTTTTTTATAGGAATAGTCCATTTGTGTCAATATAATTTTTTTGGCAGAAATCCTCTAACCTCTAACCTAGAACCTTATTTTGCAGTGACAGCTGTGTATTCTGGACTGTCATGTTATTTTATTAGTTCATATATGTGTAGGCTACTGATGAATTACATGAAAATAATCTTTAAAGATAAGTTTCGTGCATTTATGACATTTAAAAATGTCAGAAATGTTACTTTTTATTACCTTTTTGTTTATCAACCAATGAGAACTTAAACAGACGACACTGCGTGCTTGCACGTGGCAGTATAAAAACGGAATGGGCGGAACTTCAAAAAGCCCTGGTAAAATGGAGATAGTTGTAGGCCACAGGTGTGTCCTCTCGATATTATTACATTTTTCCAGCGGTATGTGCTCTTATGGTATTGTTGGCTACTTCCATTTGCATTTACATTTAGAAAATATCTGACTGTATTGTGTAGTTTTCTGAAATCAAAAGTAACCAACTTCAAACTAGTTGAGACAAGCCACACCACAGTATTCCAGTAGAATCACCAGTCGTTGTAATTGAGTTTGACTTAGATTTTAACGAGTTTATTAGAGAACACTGAATTTACTGGATAACATTTTTGTATTTCTTTTATTTATTTATTTATTTATTTATTTTAGTAACATGATACAATAAATGCTTGGCAAACCCAATTAATATTGAACTGGAGGTTTTGTTTTATTTTTTTTGTAGAACATTTAGGTTTAAGTCGATTGATTAACACAAGCCCGCCGTAAGCTTTATTTAGATATACAAATGTATTCAGTTGGATCCCGGTTATACATATTTATTTGACAAAAATAAGTCATTTATTTTGTGTGTTATGGAATCATTTTTTGGTTTAAAGACACATATATTTTTCTTTAGACGCTGCCCTTTTACGCGTCAAGGGTGTTGCTAAGGTTTAAGTTCATGTGACTGAAACTTTGTCCATATACTGTACAAACATCACTGCTGTCTATCTCCTCAGCCCGATCTGAACAGGGAAAAAAGCAAGTTGATTTTACCCTTTCATTATTATTTTATAAATATGACTTTATCATTAATGTGAATCAAATGTAGCGACATGTATCGGTTCTCAGTCTATGGTCTATTTATTTGTCCCTTTTTTTAGTTTTTTAAAATATTTATTTGAAGGCACAGGAGTACAGACCTGTATGTATTAATGTATTGGAAACATTGTTTGGTTTGCTTTCAAAAAGTTATACCAAGTTTAAAATATTTTTTTTATTTGAGAATGACATTTCCATAACATGTATGCGGTTAAGTTCCATTTATTTGCGATTTATAAATAGCCCTTGAAGATATTCTTCTCCAAAAGTATTTAACTTTGGTTTGATTGTGTTGTAATACATTCAATATCTGGGTTGCTGCGGAGTATCTGTCATTTCATGAAGTTAAAGCTTGTCACATACATACATACATACATATACATCTGATACAGTACCTTCTTGTTGGTGAATAATGACTTTTGTGGTATGGTAGCTGTGAGCTATCACTTCTTGCAGAATGTTGTGTGAATGCATTTATACCTTAAACTGCAGTATTTTGGACGTGGTACCGGAGTACTTTTTAATTGCGGTTTGAATCCCTTTACAGTATGACTTCATTGTACTGTAGCAGGGCCATTCCATGAAAATGTTATGATTCTTGCACTTATGATTGTCATCCTTCTCAATTCATTGCAAGTCCAATACTGTTGTGGTGATGAGACTGTCTTAATGCATAGAAGTTTGAGAAGTCTTGCCAGTATCCTAATATCTGTATATATATAATTATACAGTGCCTTTAGAAAGTCTACACCCCATTTCAAAATTTTCACTTTTTGTTGCCTTATAGCCTAGAATTAAAATGTTTTTTTTTCATTTATCTACACATCCTACCCCACAACTTCCAAGAGAAAAAAATGTGTAGAAAATAAAAAATAAAAACTGAAATAGCTTGGTTGGATAAGTGTCCACCCCTCTTGTAATAGCAATCCTAAATTAGCTCAGGTGTAACCAATTGCTTTCAAAATCACACACCAAGTTAAGTGGCCTCCATCTGTGTTAAATTGTAGTGATTCACATGATTTCAGGATAAATTCAGCAGTTCCTGTAGGTTCCCTCTGCTGGGTAGTGCATTTCAAAGCAAAGACTCAACCATGAGTACCAAGGAGCTTTCAAAAGAACTACGGGACAAAGTTGTTGAAAGGCACAGATCAGGGGATGGGTATAAAAATATCAAAGGCTTTGAATATCCCTTGGAGCACAGTCAAGACGATTATTAGTCAGAGCCCCGACCTAAATCCAATTCAAAATTTGTGGCATGACTTGATTGCTGTCCATCAACGCTCCCCAAGGAACTTGACAGAGCTTGAATAGTTTTGTAAAGACGAATGGTCAAATATTGCCAAATCTAGGTGTGCAAAGTTGGTAGAGACCTATCCCAACAGTCTCACAGCTGTAATTGCTGCCAAAGGTGCTTCCACCACGTATTAACTCGGGGGTGGAGACTTATCCAATTATAATCTTTCAGTTTTGTATTTTTAATATCATTTTTTTCTTAATAAAAACTTTTTCCCCCTTAACAGTGTGGAGTATGGTGTGTAGATAAGCGGAAAAAAATCCTCATTTAAATGCATGAAACTGAGGCACTGACACAACAAAATCTGAAAAAAGTTCAAGGGGGTGTAGACTTTCTATAGGCACTGTGTAATATATATATATATATATATATATATATATATATATATATATATATATATATATATATATATATATATATATATCATACACACATTTTGTAGGTGTATATATATATATATATATATATATATATATATATATATATATATATATATATATATATATATATACATACATCCCATTTTGTGATTGTAAGGCTTACAAGCTGTTTGCTTCCAAATAGTGTTTCTCTAGCCTTGATTCATCATGCATATCTTTATACTAGTCATTATCCATTTGGGAGAAAAACATGTCCTCATGTTTCCACAATAAAATAATGACTGGAATCATTTTATGACTTAAGATTTTAAATATCATAATAAAATACTTAATTCAGTTATAGGTAACTGTTTAACATGGTGGGCTATAACTGATTTTTTTTTTGTGATGTGATTTGTTTGTCAGTTTAATCAAATTGCCAGTGGATAAGTTTATAACCTTTATACTGCTGTTATAGACCTGTTTTTTGAGACACTAGTAAATCATACAGTAAGATACAAAGCAGTGACCTAAGTGTTTGTAGCACTTTACATGTTGTGTATGTTACAATATATATGTATACACTAACATTTATAGTGTTTTAATTAGTCTACTTTTTTCCTTTTGTCAATTTAACACATTGTACGTTTTGTAATTTGTTTTATTCTTTTTTTATTTAGGGGGACACCTTTAAAGCAGGATCCTGTGATTTTTTCATCTGGTAATGAAAACGTTTCCCTTACGTGCACAATGCAGACAATTGAAACACAGGTCCCTGCTTTAACTGAACATTTTTTCAGAACCCCTTTCAAAGAGAGTAGAAAGAGTAGCTCTGTGAGTTTGAAGCAGCAGCAGCAACAACAACAAAAGCATTGGCCGCCAGGGGAAGGAGCTGTCTGCAGACATCAGTGCTGCACTGAGCATGTCCCTGAGGAGCAGGCTGCAAGCAGCCCATTATGCAGAGCGCTAGCTTCAGCAGATGGGGGAGAGCAAGAACAGGCATTTGCTTCCTTTACATCAACATCATCGCTACTCTCGTCACCGGAAAACAAGCCTGGGTTACTAAACAGAATCTCGTTGAGAGGCAGAGGAATGACCATACATCAGCATGGCTTGATTGCTAAGGGAGTCCGCTTGCTAAAAAAACATGGGTAACCAGGATGGGAAGCTAAAGAAGGTGGGAGGAGATAATGATGAGGATGCTGGGGGGCCCAGGGAGGTTGAAGGCACAAAGAAAGGAGCGCAGGGAAAGAAGGCACATGGTAAACGGGCAAAGAAATCAAAATCTTAATCCAAAGCATCTGTTTTTTTGACTAATAGGATACGAAAGAGTATATGGGAGTGAAAATGTACCTCCTTATTTCTGCACAAGTTGCATGTTCAATAGTTAGGGCCCTGCATTTTACACGACCTGCTTTCTTAGGCTGCACTTCATTCCTCCCACCGCAAGGTGGTCATGTAGTCTGCTTAATTAAACCACTTATTCCTTTAATCATCTCAATTAGTCATTCTATTAACACGCACTGGCGCATTGATTAGGCAGCAGCAGCAGTTACAGACATTTATTTAGTCATGCATTCCTTTATTACTAATACGTCTTATTCAATATTATTTCTTAATGTGTAAATAAATAATTTAAATGTTTCAGTTTACTAGTAGGAACACATAATTTGTCAACAAAATATATATAAAAAAACAACAAAAAAAAAACAGCACTGATTCCCGGAACAATTTATATAAAATACTGAAATCATAACATCAATGCTGTAACATATATATTACAAATATAATAATAATAATAATAATAATAATGCAAGGTTGTTCGCAAGCAGCACATTGTGTCACTTACGGTGGCCCTGAAGTACAAAACACAAACACAAAAAGAAAAACACAACAACATTAAGGAAAACACAACAACATTAAGGAAAACGCAGCAACATTAAGAAAAACACAACAACATTAAGGAAAACGCAAAGAGATTAAGGAAAACGCAACAACATTAAGGAAAACGCAACGACATTAAGGAAAACGCAACGACAATCTGTCAACCTCTGCTTTGGAACTGTGTGACGAACACAGTCCATATTAATACAATATAATTTCCCAGCGCTTTGTCCTTAATATCATGTAAGGTGTGTATGTGTGTGTGTGTGTGATTTTACCCTTGTTTACCCTTTTCTCCATGGCCTGCTGAAAGCCTTTAACAGCTTCCCTTTTTAGGCAAAGTTTGAGTTCTGTATATATATATAGAATTATATTTGTGTGTAAATATCGGACCAAGATAAACCCTGCCGGACGGGGCTTTTTACCAGCTCTGATCACCTTAACCATCATCAATTGATTCCTCCTTGCCAGCTTACATAAAAAAAAACATCTTTTAGCACTTATAGGCTAGTTTATTATTATCATTATTATTAATTAAAATGCGTAACACAGTCTTATTTATAATTGGCAGTACCCCTCGAAGAATGTCATTGTATGCCTTGATCATGTAACTGGCATTACAAGAGTTTTCTTTTAAAGCATCAATTTATTCAGTTACCATTTATACTCATCATAATTAGCTTTTATTTTTCTAATTACTCAAAACGTAATGTGTTGATTTCGTAATTGTGAATTTGATTACTATAACTGGAGTGGCTGCAGGGACATCTAGGGGATAGCAGTTGAACTACAATTGAAAAAAACAGGACGCGTAAAATGAAGGATCCTATCAATAGTGTCAATTTCCAGACTTAAACTTTACTTGTCAAGAAGGTACAGTACCCACTGTCAGGAACGTTAGACTTTTACTAGTTGTTCATGCAGAAAAAGGGGAGGAACAAATTATTTAACAGAGGACTGAGTCCTCAAACTGCAGGCTCCTAATCATTTAAATTCAGGGAAAGATTAATATAGTCACTGGCTAATTGAATCAACCACATTCTAAACAGTTGCATTCCCATTGCTTTTAAACCAATATAAACCCCCCTGCTTCACTGAAACGACTGCAAAATGAACATGAATTAATACTGTAAGGTTTCTCTGTAATAATAATAATAGTAATAATATTAATAATATTAAACCTAAGACTTGATACTGGACTAGTGTTAATTTACAGTATTTTATGATATTACAGTATTTTATTATTGATACAAGTGCATCATTTTGTACAATAGGTTGCTGGTAATGCTGATTTTTATTTTCTATGTCTCCAAACCTACATGTAATTGAATTGAAAGTGAAACTGTGAATATAAAGAGTCTGGCTCTCGATAAGAAACATTTTCTTTTTCTCTTGGTAAATTACAAAAATGTTATGCTTTAAATTATTTTGGTGCTGGAGTTTCTGCTGCATCTTTTGCTGAGCTTAAACAAAACAAACAAAAAACGCTTCCATTTCTGAACTTTTTTTATTGACTAGTTGGGTTAACTGTTCTGTGCCATAAGGATGACAAACTGTCATTAAGTCTTGCACTGTCAAGTCAGAAAATATCATAACATTTGAGACCATTCTGGACAACCCAGAGTCTTACTGTTGGGCTAACCCAGAATCTGCCACAATTTAATTGTCATTTATGGGCTTTGTTACAGCTTGGACTATTCATTCCTTAATTTTACGCAGAGTGTATATGGATGTGTTTGTATACTTTATAAGTAGGGGTGCATCGATAATTGGTAGCCTATTGGCATGGCACCTATATAAGGAAAAAAAATCACAATCGGCTATCGGCAGTTTTTGTTATTTTAGCCGATTTTAATGTACACAGATATTCATGCTTGAATTTCTTCCAGCATGCTTACTGATGATGCAAGAACACTGAGACAGTAATTTTCCTTGCAGTACTGTGTAACGCGTGATCAACCTGCAGTAAATATGTCTCAAGATTAAGTGAACAATTTAAGTTGTGCTGCATTTAAAGGGTACATAAGGACCTTTTAATTTTATTGTGTTACATGTTCCCATGTGTTGCTACAACTGTTTATGTAAGGGGTGTGTGTATTTTAATTTATTTACATTTTGACCACTTTTTTTATCATTTTAAATTCCATTCCCTGCCTCAAGATGGCTTCCTATGTACCCGCATGGACCTCTCAGAACTCCATTTCCCATCATCCTCCTGCTCACTGGTAAATCTATCCAATGTAGTTCTGAGATGTCAGCGGTTTTGCTATATTTTTCTCTGTAGGTGATTTATACATTGAGGATACAAGGGAATCTTTAATATTCCTACCCCTTCTAAAACAAAACTTTGAAGTTGTAGCAAAAGATTGTATTCTAACGTTTTCCAATGTTTGATTTTTTTTTTTTTTTTTTTTAACATTGTTTGAAATGCAATGTCACAATATGAAAATTCTCTCAGACGATTATTCTGTGGGGTATTATCATGATAATTGCAATGGAGCACGATATTTTACAAAGAACTACAAAAAAAAAATATTAGATTTAAAATGTTAACTATTTATTAAGCTAAAACATGTTTTACACCATTATAAACCAAATTGAAAATTATGGTGCTTAATTATAATACAACAGATTTACAAAACACTATTTTAAATCTAAAACTCTCAGCACAATTTTTAAACATCTATGAAACATCAATTATTGTAAACTAAGGTGCCATTTTTAATATTTTGGTCTTTTTTTAAAAAAGGGTTTTGTTTTTTACCTAATTCATCTGAGTGTTTACATGAAGCTGACATTAAATGCTGAAATCTGTTTTTTTGTTTTGTTTTTTGCTGTTGTTTTTTTACTTTAGTGGCTAAGGTATTGTGTTGTGTGATTTATAACACTGTTGTTGGGATGTTTAAAAAAAAAAGAAGCTATTTTTATATTTATTATTTATTATTATTATTTATTTCTTAGCAGACGCCCTTATCCAGGGCGACTTACAATCGTAAGCAAATACATTTCAAGTATCACAGTACAAGTAATAATACAATTAAGAGCAAGATAAATACAATGACTATTTGAATATTTGAATAACCCCCAAGTTTTGCTTATTTATAGTTGTACTTTTAGTATGTTACTTTAAATGTACTAGCAAATGTGTTCCAAACTGCACTGAAAGGAAAATTTCCTTGAAGTATGTTATGAATTTGTTGAGGTGAGGTCATAAGGAACCTTTTGTGTATCTTGAATTGTGAACCATTCAAGCTACAAGGCTAGATCCACCCCTGTTAATCACTAATTGATTGATTGATTGTGTTCACTGTTAAGTAAAGCCAAAATCCTACCAGTTCTATTGTACTTTGTGTGTTTTGCGTGACGGGTAGGGGTCAAGCAGATTTTTAAGGAGGACAAGTAGATTTTTCTAGCATTTTATCCCTTGGACAACTATTTATTTTTTTCAAGAATTGCACACCCCTGGTTATTACATTTTTGGTTTATTGAAACTTGCATTAAACATTTAATAGCACATATATAAAATCTGAGATGCCAACTGCTACGATTTGGCTGTAGCAGCTACTATTTTGGAGGTTATGCTACATAGAAGGGGTATAATACTGTAACGACCCGGACAATTGTATCGTTGCAGGACTTGTTGTCTGTCCCGTTTGTCTTGTCTATCTTTTATGTTATGTGTATTGTAAGGGGAACGGGTCACGCCGTTAGTTAGCAGCGGGAAAAGGGGGGCCGCAGACCATGGGTCGATTGGTTGAGCCGGACAGCGGCGGGAGATGAGGAGAGGATAAAGGTGGTGCATGAGTGACAGAGTGGAGAGAGACTGAGAGTGAGAGAGAGTGAGAGTGAGAGTGACAGCGAGAAAGAGCAATAGACGATAAATAAGGGTTTGTTGTTTTGGTGGCGTGAATTCCGGCCCCTGACAGGAATTCTCTGTTTATTTCAATAAAAATTCGAGACCGAGAATTCCACACTGTCTCCGTGAGTCCTGCTTCATAAACCTGACAAAAACGCTACAATACTAAGATTTTATTAAATACATAAATGATGGATACTCCCTGGAAGTTTATGAAATATTATTTCAATACCATGTTTCCCTGTTTAATTTTGGTAATGAATTAATGGCTCTTAAATAATACTGTATTTCGGACGTACTTAACTGACGTACTAAAAGCTCTGAGCCGGGTTGCTTAGTAACCGGTTTAGGTGTCCTTCAGAAACGGCTGCGCAAATGTCGCCTTGCTTGTTTTTTAGTTTGGGATTAAGTTACGCACGGTGGTCACGGGTTCCGTGATTTTAGTAGAGAACATTGAACTTTACCAACACAACCTGAAATTCCACCTTAACCAAAAAAAAAAAAAAACCCAAAAAAACGGTGTACCACAGCGTGAATACCGTGCTTACTACGAAATTGTCAGTGAAATGAAATACGACGTTTATCAGTTCTGGAAAAACATGGAAACGACATTCCCAGCTCTTGCTGTAATCATTTTCTGCATATAAAAATGCGCTCCAGAAAGGCATCAAATGTACAACATGTTGTATCAGAATAATATGTAAACAAACCAAAACGTAAAATCACTGCAAACTGCACCACAGCAGAAGCAACAGATGCACACAGGAACTTCAAACGTTTTTTTTTAAGGTATGTAAAACCTATGTTTGCTGTCCTGTAGAAATTCCACTAAATGTTATGTAAAACGAACGTTTTTGTTTATAGTTGTGTATGCTGTGAAGTTTACAGGATTAAAACTTGAACCTGATGTTGTGAAAACCATAATAAATAAATAAATAAATAAATAAGTATTAAGATTAAATTTCTCTTTTTTCCGGCTTCTATAGACAAATTGTATGTTTATGTAGGTACTGTATATTGTATTTTTTAAAAAAAAGAACATAGTTGAATATGCAAAAGCTGACACTCATTACAGTATGTTTGTGCAAATGGGTTTTGAGGTTTAACTTGCTTTTAAATAATGAATTAATTGGATACTACACAGCATTTTGTGTTTTGATAGTTGCAGAGTAATATATATATATATATATATATATATATATATATATATATATATATATATATATATATATACTGTATGTATAAAAAACTGTTAAATCTTTCTTGAGGTGTTGTTATATCTTTTGTATTCATTTTCTGAAGTAAATGCAACAAGTAAACAGTACAATAGCTTCCCTGCACTGTCAATTATTATCGGTATCTTATCAGTCCGCCGATATAGGTAGATAACCATCAGCTATTGGTATCGGTCAAGAAAATCTTTATTGGTGCACCCCTACTTTAATGCTGTCCTAATTTAGCATTTTACACGCAGGAGTTTTTATACTCCTCTTTCTCTTGGAGCTGCAGTATTCCAAATCCAAGGCATAATCGACCCATTTCAATTCCCCTGCCACAAAATAAATGACCTTTACATCTAGTTGTTAAGAGGGGGATTTGCCGACTCATTCATCTGAAATTATTTTCCAATTAAAGCTGCTACAGCTCTTTTGATCAAAGATGTATTTATAAGTTCAGTGATCTCACCTCAAATGTTTTGTTAGATTTTTAATCATGCTCAATGACCACAGTGTTCTATATTTGACTCATCTCCTGTTAAATTAGATTGCCTTGCCCAATCCAGTGTTGCTGTGCAGTTCTTGGAGTGGACAAGTACCGGTATATAGCTTCATAAGAAACCTGCATTACCACATAACAGGTTAAACTAAGGGTGTCCAATCACAGTCCTGGAGGGCAATTCCACTCCAGGTTTAACAGTTGAAATGATATAAACTATGGGGTCTGGATGGAGATTTAATTGATTCAATTAAACAATTCAGAACAAGGTTGTAACAAAGGCCTGTGGTGGAAGGGCCAGTGTTGGCCACCTCTGGGTTGAACTAAAGCTGAAGGTTTAATGCCATTTGAACACACAAGTCGTTGGCAAAAGCATGTTCTGGAAAGAGACCTAGTTTTAATCTGAATTTCTTGTTTGTCTAGGCCGGACGCTGTTGGGAAAGTTCTTCAGACAGGAGGAAGATGCCCCACAGGAAGAGGCAGAGATGCTCTGCTCCAAGATTTTAGCCATGGGCCTCTTGCTACCATTCAGTGATTGTTTCAGTGAACAGTATGCAGGGAGCACGGCACAGATTCCACCCAAGTTTGATGTAAGCTCAATTTCTTTCCTCTTTTTTGTTCAATCTAACAGTGGCATTTATGATACGTCTACAATGGAATACCCCAAATTGGTATAGATATGTTATCCTTTTTAAATGGGCACATTTTTAGCTTGATTTGGCAACAAGACACCTTTTGTTTTTATGCCTCCCTTTTTCCTTAAAGAAAAGCTTGATAATTTATGAATCCATCTCAAGTGTGGATAATGTGGTCATTCCAGTGAAGGAAAACAGTTTGACAAGTTTGGAAAGTGCCCCCTTTATGGTTAAAAAACCATGCAGAACACTGAAACACTCGCTTTCCTCACAACAGGATATTAATTGTATGTAATTGAATATCCTGTTGTATATGTATCTCAGAGATCAAACAACTGCTATTCTAAATTGAGCCTGAATTTTAATTGGATCATTGAAAAAGTGTAGCTTGAATTCATGCAGGTAAATTATAATAAATAGGTTTCCCAATGTGAGATCCTTGTTCCCATTGTGCATTTGTGGTACATATAATATATACAGTACCGAGTATTAAGTGAAATTTAAATCTTGCTCCACATCATGTCCTCCGTATAATTTCTTTCGGTTTCTGTTTGACCAACATGCTGTAGCGTCCGCTGTCTGTTTTACAAAAGCCCCCTTTTCTTACTGCTTCAACATTGGTTGAGGGTGTACAATACAGTGTAATTGTGTTATTCTGTTACTTAGTTCCCACTGACACACAACCTTTTAGCAAAGTTGCTGGAATGTTTAAATTGAGTTACAATGTTGCTACAGGGTTGTGTGTTAGCGGCTTCTCAATGACCGAATGAAGCATGTGAAACTATTGCTATAATATAAACGCCGGTCTCCAATACACACCGGGTCTGCTGGCAAATATTGTAAATAAACACCAAAAGCGTTTAATTGAAGTTTTACGGGAAGTACGGTGCCTATTTAAACAGATAGATAATCGCAGTATGTGCTTATGCGTACTATTTGTACCTGCGTGTTTGTGTGTGTGTGTTTTGTGTGTGTGTACTTTTTATCAATATTTTTGTGTGTAAACTGTCAATAATATTACTTGACCACAGTTTTACAGCAACTGATTATGCAGCAAAAGATCTGACCAGTACATCTTGTAACTCATAGTGATATTTTTTTGTTTAATAACGACTGAATCAGCAAAACAAAGCACATAAAAATTAAATAATCAGTCATATTCATTAATTACACAATGCGAATATTGTTTACTGAATTAATTGTATATGCTAGATTATTATTATTATTATTATTATTATTTATTTCTTAGCAGACGCCCTTATCCAGGGTGACTTACAATCGTAAGCAAATACATTTCAAGTGTTACAGTACAAGTAATAATACAATAAGAGCAAGATAAATACAATGACTAGTTCAAGCAAGTACAAGTGTGACAAAATACAATTCAATAATACAGCAGATAAAAGTGACAGTGATAGTTACATCAAGTGGCCTCAGACCAGTCGAAAGAGGTTAAAAATGTTAACTATGCAACAGCTTTTGCAGTCAATCGGGCCAGGCGACTGGTTCCCCACGGTGGATCTCAAAGATGTCTTTTTTCACATCCCCATCAAATCAGTGCACAGGAAGTACCGGCAGTTCGCCTTTCAGGGAACAGCGTATGAGTTCCAGGTTTTGCTATTTGGTGCCTCTCTAGCTCCCTGTGCCTTTTCAAAGTGCATGGAAGCTAGCATGGTCCCGTTGAGACTCAAGGCTTCAGAGTACTCAATTATTTGGACGACTGGCTCATTTGTGCCCAGTCTCCAGCACAGGCAGATACCCACGTGGAACTGGTCACCAGTCACCTTCAACAGTTTTATTATTATTATTATTATTTGTTTATTTAGCAGACGCCTTTATCCAAGGCGACTTACAGAGATTCAGGTGTGTGAACTACGCATCAGCTGCAGAGTCACTTACAATTACGTCTCACCCGAAAGACGGAGCACAAGGAGGTTCAGTGACTTGCTCAGGGTCACACAATGAGTCAGTGGCTGAGGTGGGATTTGAACCGGGGACCTCCTGGTTACAAGCCCTTTTCTTTAACCACTAGACCACACAGCCTCCTTTTAGGCTTTATGGTTAATCAGGTGAAGAGCCAGCTCACGCCTTCTCAGACAGCCTCCTATCTAGGACTGGGCTTGAGCTCCAGATCTATGCTGTCCACTGTCGGATGGCAGAATGCAGAGAACAGAACATAAGAACATAAAGTTTACAAACGAGAGGAGGCCATTCAGCCCATCTTGCTTGTTTGGTTGTTAGTAGCTTATTGATCCCAGAATCTCATCAAGCAGCGTCTTGAAGGATCCTAGGGTGTCAGCTTCAACAACATTACTGGGGAGTTGGTTCCAGACCCTCACAATTCTCTGTATACAAAAGTGCCTCATATTTTCTGTTCTGAATGCCCCTTTTATCTAATCTCCATTTGTGACCCCTGGTCCTTGTTTCTTTTTTCAGGTGAAAAAAGTCCCCTGGGTTGACATTGTCTATACCTTTTAGGATTTTGAATGCTTGAATCAGATCACCGCGTAGTCTTCTTTGTTCAAGACTGAATAGATTCAATTATTTTAGCCTGTCTGCATACGACATGCCTTTTAATCCTGGGATAATTCTGGTTGCTCTTCTTTGCACTCTTTCTAGAGCAGCAGTATCCTTTTTGTAACGAGGTGACCAGAACTGAACACAATATTCTAGATGAGGTCTTACTAGTGCATTGTAAAGTTTTAACTTTCCTTGATTTAAATTCAGCACTTCTCACAATATATCCGAGCATCTTGTTGGGCTTTTTTTTATAGCTTCCCCACATTGTCTAGATGAAGACATTTCTGAGTCAACATAAACTAGGTCTTTTTCATAGATTCCTTCTTCAATTTCAATATCTCCCATATGATATTTATAATGCACATTTTTATTGCCTGTGTGCAGTACTTTACACTTTTCTCTTAAATGTCATTTGCCATGTGTCTGCCCAGTTCTGAATGATGTCTAGATCATTTTGAATGACCTTTGCTGCTGCAACAGTGTTTGCCACTCCTCCTATGTTTGTGTCGTCCGCAAATTTAACAAGTTTGCTTACTATACCAGAATCTAAATCATTAATGTAAATTAGGAATAGCAGAGGACCGAATACTGATCCCTGTGGTACACCACTGGTTACCTCACTCCATTTTGAGGTTTCAGCTCGAATCATTACTTTCTGTTTTCTGCATGTTAACCACTCCCTAATCCATGTGCATGCATTTCCACTGGTTAGAATGCAATAGCCGCTTGTTAGAACATTCCTGTTTCAGGGAACCAGGGTTATGATAATAACCTAACATTTTTTGTTAAGTATATGGAAAACTACAAAGCGGTATGCAATTTAATATATTAACGTAACGTTATTTAGAAGGTTTCATTTCGCTTTATGATGCAAAATGTGTTAATTCTATAGTGTGATGCAACACTTTTGGCCATAGCTGTAGGTTAGTCCCTATTATCTGTCTATCTTGTTCCGATCAGTTAAACCAGTGACCAAGATCTGCTTGGTACACTGCAATCAGGATTAAGCTAGTACAGATTTACAGGATTTTCTAGTGCACATTTTAGTCCACTTGATCACTGGTACTCTGCAATTGACCCTGTGTGTGTGGCTTTTGTTTTGTTTTTTTACCTTCTGACAAAGAAAATAACTTTGTCAAGTAAAGTGCAAACAGAACATTGAAACTAATCCAATTTTACCATAGATAAAAGCCTGTAGAACTGTAAAGCATTGTGACAAGTGATTTTACTCAAGGCATCTACTTTTATATAGGTTATTGTATAGATGGGGGAAACCAATTTAATATTTTGAAAAACAATTATGTCTCCCTTGCATCTTTGGGCCCCTTTCTCAAAGTCTTAACTAACGATTTATTAAGCATGTAGTTTTTGATGCTGATTCATATGCAATGTTATGGAAACTCCTTGTGCAAAATCTAATGGTATTTTATGACCCAAGATCGCTGATAACCAAACGCTTTGATATATTTGCTTCAAGCTCAGTACAATAATGTATTCTATGGTTCTTGAAGTAAAAACATTGTTGTTGTAATTTAATGAAGCTGGTCCTGTCTCTTTGTTTGCTGTTGTGGCCTCATATCTGAGTCAATTCCAAGTAAATTACTTATTTGCATGTCAGTCCCCTTGACATTGACCTTGGGTGTCACTCATGTGGCTCTTTAGATTTCTTTATTACACTTTTGAGATGTTGTTTTCACATTTGGTACACAGCTGTATTCTATTCTATTGGTCATGGCTGTCTTCTATGGTTCGTTCAGTTGCCTTTGATTATTGAGGTCCTCTAAGAAAGATTAGGCCTAACCATTTTGTCTCCGTGATTGTTTCCGATATGTCGGAGAAAATGTTTTGTTTACACAAAAAACAAAGCATTTATAGTAAAAGTTGTTTTGCTCAATTTTAAAGTTCTGTATTTATTAAACTGGGCTTTTTAAACTTAGGAATTGTAAGTAGCAATTGCTGAGCTAAGTGGTTTTTTGGTTTTGGATTATGTAAATTTACCTTTTACTTGTAGTTGACCATTAAGCAGCAATTTTTAAACTGGTCACATACACACCGCATTGAAGAAGTTGACCTTCAACAGCCACAGCTCTCTCCCTGCACAGAAACAGAATTGTTGTGGAAGAACTTGAGCCGTCTGCATGCAGGTCACCTTAGATGCCTGTAAGGACAGCAGTGTGCAATCTGCATGAAGACTGTATGCAGGAATCATCTGTCATGATGTGCAGGAATCCTCTGCCATGATGTACATCTGGTACCAGACCTTAAAAGTGACTTGGACTTCAGTGGAAATATATCTTTATTTTAGCCTGTGAAGATCAAAGTCTTGCATCCATTGTACAGGTTTTGTATGTATTTATTTATTTATTTATTTATTTGTGGATGGTATTTCTAAACTACATTTGAACTATAGACTTATCTTCATCAGTCATGGATTATTGTTTTCTTTTGTTTGTTTGTATTTTGTAATATAACGCTGTCCTAGGATGTGTAGCTATCATATGACAGAAGGAATGAGGGCCAGGAACTCAAAATGTTGGAATAAAAACAATCATCACTTAATCATAAATTTGCATTTCGTCTTGTGCATAAGAAACCCCCAGCAACTGCTATAAATGCAGTATTTGATGAATTGCACAAAGCTGGCTGCATCGGAATGTTTTGTCCGCCCAGGCAAATTGCTGAACTAAGAAAATAAACTGCAGATGCATCTTCTGTAACAATGGAGCACCGGAGCAGCTTGGAGACTGAAAACTGTTCGCAAGCTGTACCTTCCCTCTCAGACATGGCACAAAACACCCTGGCCAAGGTGCCAGGTATATTCAAGGGCCTGCTAGTGATAAGACGAGATGTGAAAAGCAATACCATGGAGAGGTTTTGTGAATTGAAAGAAAAGGATCCTGATCTAGCCTTGCTGAAATTAAAGCAGAAAACATGCTGTGAATTTGAAAACCCTAAGGTTAGTGAGCCGATAAGGGCTACAGTACAGTATGTGCGTTAATTTGGTAACAACATTGTGTTTTACCTGGATTTTCACCTGACACAAACAGTTATTTTTATAATACTAAAATTCAGTATGTAGTTATGCATTTACCAAACACCATTACTTCTTGATTAAGTTTTATGGATTAGCAGATTTATTGAATTATCTATTTTATGTATTTATATTCTGTCTCAGATTACGAATGCTTATAAAAGAAAAAAAAACAAACCTGTCTTCAGACAGAGAAAGAGTAAATGCACTGAGCTAAATCTGAAAAGACAGTTAGATACTGCTGTAGCTTTAACCTTGTGCTAGCAAGGGACATTTACTGGCTGTACTGCCTCTATCCCAGAGTTTATGTTCTTTAGTCCAGTACTATAAAGCCAAACAGATTGCAGAGTGGTTAGCACAGGTTAGCTGAGTGTAGGCAGCAATATACACCAGCTTGATAGTGCTGTATGCTACTGCAGTATTGTCCTAAATATGGAAACACTATGTCAATTAGCTTAACACTTGGCAAGTTGAATAATAATTAATGGCTTAATCTTAAGTGAAAATGTATCAGAGCTGAATGAAGAATATCACACCAAAAAAACACATCTTGTATCCTTAACTTGCTTTTATATTTGATGGGTCTAAAAACTAAAGCAAATAATGAGCCTTCCCTGGAAAACATACTATGGTAGTATAAAGTCCGATGCCATACTCTGGCTAAAGAATTACTTGTGACTAATGATTCTTTAAAGGAGCCGATTCATATTGTAGAAAACGTGCACATGAAATGTTACATGGTTAACTCAACAATTAACCTTTGCTTTGGTTAAGTTAGTCAATCAGAGGTTGCTTTAAATGTACTTTGTGATTGATGTTTATGAATGAGTACTCCTTTTAGCAGTTCAATAACTGCTACAATGCCTTTTTTCCCCCTTGTAGACCCTTGCACAGTTTTTGGGGATCTAAACCAGCACAGCTTCTGTTTTAAATTTGTAACCTTTAAAGATTACATTTTTGTCCATCGATAAATGGACATCTGAGTTTATTGAATAGAAGTCTTTTCAAAACATTTAGTCCTTGTGACTATGACTTTCTCAATTAAAAAGGCTTCTGTTTCTTGTAGAATGACCCTAGAGTGGTCCATGGTGAAGTTAATTCTTAGCTTACAGTGCTGACACTGTTAATGTTGCCCTCTTTGGTATTCAAAAGGTCACAGCCTTTTACTGCACTTATATAGGATGTACTATAGAAAATATATCTATTTCCTGCTCCATAGACGGTGCGTACAAGAGGCTTGGGGAGGCTAAGCCTCTCCAAAGTAATTGCCCAAACCCTCACAAAAAATTGTTTTGACCAAGACAAATATTTGTGAGAGAAGATCGATCCCCGCAAGCACGCAAAGCAGGCCTAACAAACATATTTCTCGTTTTACTACAGCGTGACCGCCAGACTGCTAGGGCAGCTGGGATATCAAAATCAACACTGTAGTACAGATACAGGATTTAGTTGGCATTTTAATGTCATTCGAGGAGACAATGCTTGGCTGGTTTAACGGCCATTCTTCCCGCCAATCTCAGCCCCCCATACTGCTGCAGGAGGCAGCTGATGAAAACTCTGAATCCTTTTCACTCATTCCTTTGCCTGGAACATCCTCTTCACAATTTCTACATTTATTCGAATTGCTGTTATCTACACAAACAGCTTGATCCGAATATGATTTTACAGAACTTGTGGCAAAATATTTTCCTAGCATACTGTCTGTTTTCACGCACCACCATTTTGTGAGAATTTGATAACTGACGCTACTGTCAGAACATATATTGTTTGTTTATTTACCAGACGCCTTTATCCAAGGCAACTTACAGAGACTAAGGTGTGTGAACAATGCATCAGCTGCAGTCACTTACAACAACGTCTCACCCGAAAGATGGAGCACAAGGAGGTTAAGTGACTTGCTCAGGGTCACACAATGAATCAGTGAGTGAGCCGGGATTTGACCCAGGGACCTCCTGGTTACAAGCCCTTTTCTTTAACCACTGGACCACACAGCACCCTATGAAATATACTACCTTCAACTGTTTGAACAAATGCCACCTTTCAGAACACTTTATGGTGCCAGGTAATGAATCTTTCTGAAGTTTTTTCTTAAGATTTTTCAAGTCCTTCAAGACCTATAAGTATGATAGTAAGTGCGTGTTTAGACGCTTAATAGTCAGTAATAATAATTGATCTAAATTGGTGTGAGGTGATGGAAATGGTGTTCGTAATTGGTGTAGGTACTGTAGGACTGCAGAACAGGTTAACGGATTTAAAGGTTTTAAAGTGCAGCTTGTTACCCTTACTGTTTTTCTAATTTGCTTAAATATGCATAACATGTTTTAAAGTACAAGCTAGTGCTATGTTAAACTTCATTTATTTGGCCGCCTTATGTTGGGGGAACAATGTCAAATATATATGTAGCGTCCCTGAAGTGGTTTTCGAAGTCTGTTTTGTGCTATAAATTATTATACAGTACAAGTTCTCAAAAAGATGCAGGAGAATGAATCTGGTTTACAGCTTTTACTTGTGTCCGTCAGTCCGACTACTTTTCAAACTCAACACAATGAATAAAACTTTGTATTCAGACTCACTAGTAACAGAGTAATAAAAAATAATGCAAGTCTTAATTATATATATAATGGGTGTGTTTCTTACTGTACATCGTTGGGTTCAATAAATGCAGGGGGAAAAGTGTGGACTAGCCTCCCCAAACGAAAGACTTGCACGCTGCCTATGTCCTGCTCTATACTAAAAAGATAGCATTAACCAATTATTTTATGCCAGAGGCTTCTTTCCTCTGACTGGCATAACAACTTTCTAGCAAGCCCATTTGTCTTTATTCCGTTCATTCCCTGTGCAGTAGGTATTCGGACATTGCCTGAGGACTTACAGCAGTGTCAGGTAGGACCTATCATTGCCCCTGTGGAATTAGGAATAAATCTAAATTGTGTGGCAGGATGACTAAAGTCTGAAAGCAGTCTACAGAAATTAAGAGACATGTAGTTATTTTGCTGGTCTAATACACTTCTGGATAATACATTTGTAAGTGCCAAAGGGATTTGTACTTGCTGATTTTATTGATTTCCGAAACCTCTAAATTCTGTAAATAGCTAGAAAATCCAAATTAATCATTTTTGTTCCTTCAGCACAGCAAAGCAGATTGCTAGCTTAATGGTAATTGTTGTCTCCACAGCAAGACCTATTGTACACCTGGGCTAATGTCAGCCAACCAACACACTCTATTGACCATGCTGAGGGCCATATCCCAGGAAGGATTCAGACTTTGTGGCCGCCACCCAAATCAGATGATGATGAGAAACCAGGACTGAAGTACACGGAAGCGGGTAGGTAACAAGGATGTGTGCCAAAGACATAATTGGGACAGTGTCAGAAGTTGGGGAACATCAATGTCTTGAGAAACGCATATGAATATCTCTAACCACACATTTTTATTAGTTTTACATTTTGAATGGTCTTCTATGCAAATAGTTGCCAAGTAGTGTTTGCAGAATTAATGTAGTTAGGGTTGTGCAACTTGCCAACTGTCTTAGTAAATTCAGGATCAGGGATAACCACTGTTAATGTGTTTCATCAAATGCCTAATTTTACTTTGATGTTCAGTATGTTGGTGTTTTAGAGAACATTGGAAATTGGTACATGTGTGTTTTTTGTTATAAGTTTTTCTTGTTTGTATTCATGCATTAATAGATGTAGAGGATGAAGAAGGTGAGTGCCTACATATATTTCTTGTTAGTTTAATATTAATTTCAAGTCTGTGCTTTTCTTCTGTTGTACAGTGAGATGGTTTTACAAGTTTGCATCTTTGGCAGAAGGTTACACTTTGATTACCTGAGATATTCTCAGTGATTTCTAAAAGTCAAGAACCATTTAGAATTTCTTGGCTATTGTATATCTGGGTGTGGAAATGAAACCCTATTTTTGACCTGAGGTCTCTCAATGGATTTGACCGTTAACACACACTCGCCCTCAAGTGATTCTTGGGTATGCTTTTTTTTTTTTTTTTTTTTTTTTTAAAACCTTTAATACATTTTGGCAAGATTATATTGGAGCTGCCTAGTAATTTTATGTACAATATTCATTTAATATTTAATCTTATGGCTCCCTACAGCCGTACGTTATATTGTAGCCGCACTCATCTTAGTGTGAGTGGTATCTGTGAAACTGAGCATTCATAATAAAATATCCAGCCATGAAGCTTATTTAATGCTTGGTATCCAAAAGTTCCAGGGCAACTGGAATGCCAATGTCTATGATTTAAGAAGGCTTCATGTACTTTTAAAAATATATTTTTCAAACATTTGAGCCCTCACACATTTCTTCTGCATGCTTTGTAAGCAGCTCGTGTCAGGGTTGCTAAGCAACAAGAAGTAAGTCCCTGACTGAAGCAGAGGCAGACACATTGAGATTCCCAGTTATGTTCTTTGCCAACCCTTTCAACTCCACAAGCTCTTGATACATTTAATCTCTTTTTGCAACTCGAGAAAGATTTGACTGGTGATTTTAAACACTTACTAAGGTTTACTCAAGCAGAATTGGTCTTTTTAATTGGATTATTTCAATTTTTTTTTTATAAAATGTGGTGTTATTATTATAACCTCTATTGTTGCTGTACAGAATTGCAGAAAATACAGCACAACATTCAATATTACTACCAATTTTAGTTTCTTTAAGTTTAAATTAAAAGTTTAAATGACTGTATTGGAACAAAAATACTGTTCAGTTGTCCCTTTTTGTTTAATATAAGCACAGTACTTTTTGTTAAATTGAATATACCGGTAGTATTTTATATTATTGAATGTTTAGTATTTTGCAATATTTAGTTGAAAATAAAAATGTTTTCATTGAACTTTTCGATTATGATACCAAAAAATGTAGAATTAAATGACCGATTTGCAATAACAATGAAATATGAATGTGTTTTTCTCCATGTAGAGCATCAAGCAGCTGTCCTGACATTGAAGAGACAACAGAAAGAAGTGCTAAAATTACATGTAAGAAAGGCCATCTTATAATAATACCATTTTCTTTTTTGGTGGAACTGAATTTAGTTAGCCTTTTGATTGATCTATTTTTTACTTTTTTAAATACTATTTTGTTTGGCTTGCCTCCCCAGCACATACTTCAAAATGTTATATTTACATAATTCAATTCCAACATATTAGAAACAATTCACAGTATAATTCTATTTTGGAGTCTTTGGTAACACTGACCTCTTGTGGTGAAAAAGTTACTTGAACATAAACATTAGCGTTGAAATACATTAAAGGTACGTTAAAAAAAAAAAAAAAAAAACTCAAAAGGATTTACCATGATAAGAGCATGATAAAATCTGAAATGTCAACCTTTTATTTAATTATCTTAGAATAGTTTAGTGCACCAGTAAAATCACGTTTTATACTATATTTTAATCACATACTATATATTCTGTCATTTCTTCATTTCTGGATGACAGAGGTGGTGTCTGTTTTTGAATGTTGGTATTAATTATTGAATGATGATTTAGGGAAAATCTCTCTGGCTTTGCTTAACTACACCATCAGCTTGCACTTTCCACTGGTCTCTAAGTAAGCAAAAATAAAAAAGATAGCAGTATTTATATAATACATTTAAAAAGATAGAGAAGGGCTGTATTTTCCACTGTGAAGAAACTGCAGGTAAATTGCCTACATGTCAGTAAATGTATTAAATCTGGCCCTTTATTGTTTACCCGAAGTAGTGCGACGTGTCTTATTCCATCATTTCAGGAAAACATGTTTGAGAGTTGGAGTAATACTGTTTTCACTAATTCGGTTTCTCAAAGTTGTTGTTTGTGTGTTTTTTTTTCACGGATTTGCAAAGCTGTATGTTTCTTGGTTTTGAAAAAGGGTATTTGTGCTTTTGACCTCATTAGTGTCTTCCATGCTCCAACAGCAATTTGTGGTTTAAATGTTTCAGTTAATTTGCTACTAGTTTTTGATCACAAATCATTTTGATATACAGTCTTCATATTTGTAGAGTTTTATAACACTTGTACCTGTTTGAAATACATATTGCTCTTGTACAGTGAGTGACATTTTCAGTATATTGTACCACCAATATAAAGCTCAGAACAACTCCCCAACCCCCAAAATATTTTAAGAAATTTGTAAGTTTAATATACAATAGGTTGTGAATTAACTGCTGCCAATTTTCTCAAAGCATAACATTTCATTGTATGCATTATAAAGTAAGTAAAAATAAAAGGGGGTAATCAAATCTAATCTGAAGTATAATAGAACATTGGCACAGAAAGCAGTTCCTTGTATTTAAGCTCAGTTTGTAAAGGCCTTAGGCGCAGATTTATTGAACATTTGACATATCATTCATCATGTTCCTGAGCTTAGTCTTTACCAACACGTGGAAGCAATTTGTTGTGGAAAGAAGAAACATGTGTTCGCTAAAAAGAGAAAAAAAATCACAAAATGTATTTGTTTGAGTTTGTATTTTGTAGCAAACTTTAAATTAATTTCTCATCTGTTAAGTTAAATGTAATGACAATGGTAGTGAATATTTGTTATTTACTACTGCCTGTTGTCAGTAATATGACGTTATCTTGGGAGAATATTTCATAAATGTAAAATGAGTAAAGTACATTTTGGGTTGCCAACCCCCTTAAGATTGATTCTCAATTTTAACCCTGCTTAGTTTTATTACATGTATTAACTTGTCCCTGTGCTCAGATGATTATAGCCCCCTCTTGGGTTTTTCACCAGTGCTTTTGGAATTGTTTTTATATTCTCAGCTTTTAAAGATCTACCCATTTTCGCAACTCTGCTTGACAGGTGGACCCATTTGCAATTATGAAGCATAAGAAGTATGTTGTCAATCACAAGATTAATATGCTTATAATGTAGAAGCTTACATGCAATTGTCAAAGCAGTTCGACCCATCTTTTCTTTAATACTGTACAGGAATGTTTAGTCAAACCACAGAGTACTGGTGAACTAAAAATGTATTTTTTAAATGTACTTTAGCAACTTCAACAGTCATAAATAACATTTTAAAAAGTTATGCTGTAGTCTTGAGTGCCTCTAGGGGGCAGTATCGGTCTAATTACTGAAAATAACAGCTGGCAGTCATAAGGTAGAATTATTATTATTTGTTTATTTAGCAGGCGCCTTTTATCCAAGGCAACTTACAGAGACTAGGGTGTGTGAACTATGCATCAGCTGCAGAGTCGCTTACAACAATGCCTCACCCGAAAGACAAGGCAAAACTGCCAGGGACTGCTTCTCCTCATTGTGCTGCAACAGACCCTGCTGGCCATGTGCCTAGTGAGCACCTGCAGGGCTGGCCTTTGTCCTCCAGAGGTAGCTCGCTGAAATCCGCGCTCGAGTTCCTGGGTGAAAAAGTAAGCTGGCTTGGTCATGGGATCGGAGGACGCCCACTGAACCATCGGGTCTCCTGAGCCATGTGGGGAATTGCTGTGGTGAGAGGAAAAGTGATTGGGCATTCAAAATTGGGAGAAAATCAGGGGGGTAATAATTGGTCACAATTTATTTAAAATAAATAAATACTCTCTTTTATAAAACCTGGTTGAAAGGGTTGAACATTCTGCAGGCTCTGATATTGTTTACTAATTGCACTGTTGTAAATCCTGATTTAGAACAAGAAGATGACTACTTTTCTTGTTGGTATCTGAGAGAGCAATTCTGATGCTAGAATATTACAGTACATACTGTGGTTTGCTTACTTGTAAAGACGGACAACTCATTAATACAATGTTAATTATAGTCAGATCCATAAATGTTATAGTAATACATCTAATGTCTCATCAGCTTAGGACTACAGTGGCCTAAAAATGTATTTGTCCATGAGTTGGTGTAATATGATTGAGGCAGGTATGTAGAGTGGCAGTTCTGGCTGTGGAAGATCTGGATAGCCCAGCTCAGAGACCATGGACACCTCATCAGTGAGTCCAGTTTCTGCATCCACTGACCAGACCACAGGCATATATTTTAAATCCCATTGAATTTAGTAATGCCAAACATAAACCCCAAAACCAACCAAATGTTTTTCCAAAGGTTGATTGCTTCCATGAGGCACAGATGTGTTGCAGAAGGTACCCTATAGTTAACACCAAAATTAAAAAAAAAAAGATGTATTTCTTAAAATTGATTAACATGTTTACATTCAAGGCATAGCCAGTTTTATTTCTGAAGTTATACAATTATAGTTGTAAAAAGAACATATGCAATTACCTTTTTTGTGTGCCTGTCATTATGTAGGTTATACATTCAGACAATTCCTACTAACCAAAACAATTCTTCACAGCTTTAAAACAATTACAGAATAATTGCAGTTTTATTTTCCCTTAAAATGCTTAAATTCCTGGCCTGCCAATTGATGTTTTCCATCTCCCCCCATATTGTGCAATCTGGATCTGGTCAACCTCTGCAGCTCAGTTCGAGCCTTTTATAATGCTAGTGTTAATGGAGTGTATTTTGCAACCACTCAGGATGATAGAAAAAAAGACAATTTGAAGCTGTTTACTGGATTGTTTTATTGGTTTCTGGATTGTACCCTATTGAATCTGAATCCTATTGTTTTTGATGATTGGACAAAATGCTGCTGAGATCAATATCTCCACTTTTAAACTGATTGTAATCTGTACTCATCTTTTCCCTAACCTTGTTTTGACTAAATTTTGAGCATGCAATAAACAACCTGGCTTTGTTCAAGTAAAAGTTAATGTGTTTTTAATTCAACTGGTATTTCCTCATAAACATAAGTCATAATGCTCAATGCCTGTGTTCAAAATGTAAAAAGAGGAGCAACAGAAAACAAATGTGTTGAATCATGCTTAGGATTAGAAGAGGTGAAGAGGAGGGAATTGAGATTTTTTTTGTTGTACCTACACTGAAAGGCAACAGTGAAATCACCACTGACTCCCTGCCCAAATGAAAATGGTATCTGCTGTACAGCTATGACCAAAATTTTAGCATCACCCTATAGAATTAACTAATTTTGCTTCATAAAGTCGATTGAAACCGGCTGAATAATGTTACGTAAACTTATTGAATTGCATACCACTTTGTAGTTTTCCATAGTCCTTAACGAAAAACTGACAAATTGAAAAATGTGACCTTTTGAAATCTGTACTGCTATTATGGCTTCTGGTAGACTTTTTGCGATATAATTTTGTAGTTTCTTTGATTACATCATGATAAATAAAATATCTACATTATGTTCATTTAGTTTTATTTAAGTTATGTCTCAATCCTAAAATTCTATGTGATGCAAAACTTTTGGCCATAGCTGAACAGACAGAATTACAGTATCAGGTCTATTTATCAGATATGATATTCAGCTGTTTGTGTACAGAACAAAACTACTTTTTAGCGTGACAGCCTACAATAGCATCCTTAACGTCTTCCAGCCAAAGTGAAGACAGATTTTATTGCGATTGTAACCATGCACCCAGGGCATACGCATTGAACTTCTGCCACTGCATTCATTGTCTGATCTCTTTGAAGCTTTTGATGCTTAGTCGTTATAGGCCAATACTTTAGGGGAATCTCGGTTTCTCCAACAGGAGCCAAATCTAAAACTCAGGAGTCTAGACTTTAGAACTTCGTTGGCTTTTCCCCCCTCAGCTTTGTAACTAAATAGCCCTCCCTGGTGTGCTTGGAATAAATAAAGTGCACTGTATTCATTTGGTCTTACTACTGGAGTTCTAGAGGATTATTTCCCTGATGTTTGGAACCTCTGATTTATTGTGGTAGAATGGTGTAATGGTCACTATTAAGTAGGTCCATGGAAATGAATTGTTTTTATCTTTTTTTATTTGTTTTCTTTTCATATATTCCATTCATACAGTAATATTTCTAATGGGTATTTATTCTTGAACCACTGTCATTGACATCGTGCCACAGTAAACATAAAATCATGTTTGACTGTTCTTTGCTTTGTAGGATGAATTAGAGTTGAAATCTGTTCAACTTAAGGATGAACATGTTAACGTCATTCAACACCTGGAGCAGACCATAGAGGATTTAAGGATCAAAATTGCAGAACTGGAAAAACAATACATGCCACTGGAGAAGGACATATGTACTAAAGACCAGGAGTGTGGATTTGAAGATAGAGCCTTTAAAGACTTCTGTCATGTTGACCTTCAAACTAAGGAAGAGACATTTCTTAGCAGCTTGGAAGGAAAATCTGTACAGACTTCGCCTGTGGAAGAATGTTTTAATTTCAAAGTGCCTTTATCAGATAAAATGCCATCCTCCTCTTCTATTGCTCTTCTCCAAGATTCAAAAGCAGAGCCATCTCCAGCAATACCAATACCTGAGGCACCGATGTATCATTCTGAAATCTCTGTGGTGTTGTCTCCCAGGCTAACACCAAATTCTATTTGCACCTGCCAGCAGCAACAACAGTCTTCACTGCCTTCAGGACAAAGTGGGACTCAACCACCCCCTCCTCCACCCCCACCACTACATGGCTGCTCAGTGCCACCTCCTCCTCCCCCACCATTACCAGGCTTTCTACCATTGCCCTGCCGTGCTGTACCCCTTTCACCACCCCCACCCCCACCTCCACCTTCCCTCCCGGGATGTCCCATACCACCTCCTCCTCCACTGCTGCCTGGCTGTCCTCCCCTTTTCCTTGTCCTGGTAGTCTAGTACCTCCCCCTCCACTCCCCTTGCCAGGTCAAAGTGCTTTCCAACCCATACTCCCACTGCCACTTCTGCCTGGATCCGGTCCACCACCACCTCCTTTACCTGGATTGGTCCCACCACCACCACTCCCCCCTCCCCCTCTATTTCCTGGCACTGGGCTACCTCCGCCTCCCCTATCGGGTTCTGGCCCCTCCACCTCCGCCACTGGCTTTGGCTCTCTTCCCCCTTCGATGCCAGCAGGATTATTTGCACTGGCAATGGGTCACGACAAGGGGGCAAGGAAACAGGTAGTCGAACCACCACGCCCAATGAAACCACTGTACTGGACTAGGATTCAACTGCATGGGAAAAAGTAATTGTAGAATGCATTTTAGGTTTATTTTGTTATTGTACTGGAGTATGCAATGGATTGTATTGCATTTGTAATGTCAAATTAGGTAAATGATGTAAAAATAGGTGCAAACTATAATTCACAGTTCTCAATACAATACTGTGTATTGTGACACGTGAAATCATGAGTCATCCCTTTTTTTGTAAGCAGGCAATTTATATTGGAATATCATGTATTTTTAGGGTACACTGATGCTTGTTATATTTTGCATGGTCAGGTATTATCTTGAATCATTGAAACACAGAAAACATAATTACCCTGCACAGCACAACAAATTAGACAGACTAAGGCCAGAATAGTTAATGATTGTTAGCAAATGTTGTGGATAAGTCTGTCAGATCAGTCTTGGTACTACATCTGTATCCCAGAATTGGTTTTAACAGACGGCAACCACGTAAAATCAGGCATTCCATGTGAAATTAACACATTACCAAAATGTCACGTCTTACAAACTCCACTGCACTGTTTTAAGTTGAGTTTTTTTTTTGTTGCCAGAAATGTACCCTTGGACAATTTGCATTAATCATTTTGAAGCGCAGTCTAAACATATTTATCACAGGAAACTCATGATGTGATTTTGAAATTGAGTTTACGGTCTTCTGTTAACCAAGGGGGTGGAGACTGAGTATATTATTATTATTATTATTATTATTATTATTATTTTCTGAATTCAAGATGGTGAATCAAAAAATAATTGCATGGCTGATTTCACATGGAATGCCCCAAACTTGAATAACACTAACCTGAACTAACAGCCGCCAACGTTTTATTCCCTTGGTGACAAATTGAATCAGGTTTCACTGGACTAAATTGCTCTTAGATATAGCTCTGCCAAGCACAACAGTAGCACTGGGAGCACCACCAGTGCTTTGTCTACAAAATATTTCTGTAATTCAAAACTGTTAATGATAATAAAAAAAAAAATGCAGTGCTGTTACATGGTTATAATGTTAACAGAAAAATTTCCAAATGCAGACACAACACAGTATTGAATAAAGTTACTGTAAAACTGAGGATAACTGCTGTGTTAAATCTGGAAAGCCACAATGTTGGAAACATACATGAAACAGGTGCAGTGCTATAGATGGCAGTAAATTGCATAACACGGTAGGGTGAAAGTTAAGCAACATTCTAATAGCTGTATGCCATCAGATGCCCCCAGCTTAATCCAAACAGCTCTTTACTTGCCTATGATTTATCCAGAATTTGTCAGTCGTTTAAAGTTAAACCAGTTTAATGCACATTAATACATAATTAAGTTACCTTGCAGCATTGGCGACAGATTAGCTTGAAATACTGTCCTGTTTTATGGTGAGACATATTTACTGTGCTCATCACTTTTTTCTTTTTGTTTGTTGTTTTCTCTAAGGGAATCCAGCGGAGCTTTGGTGTGGGAGAAGATTGAAGAACCGCCTGTGGACTTTAATGAGTTTTTAGATGTGTTCTCTAAAACGGCTGTCAAAGAGAAGCAGCAGCCCCTGTCAGATACTTATTCAAAGACAAAAGCCAAACAGGTGAGTTAATAGTGTGGGTGGTGGGGAGCGTGTAGAAGCAAAGCACCCTGTGTATTACATGCATGACTGGGCAGTCTCTTGTATGCTACCATGTCAAAATAAGAATGTATACAAAAAGTAAAGTTCAACATCCAGTTGATTTCAATGAATATCAATATATTTGAATAATATAATTTAAGTATTTAAAATACTGTACAATAGCCAAACTAAAAGTTGTTAAAAAATAAAAATGTATAAATAAATCATCAAATTCTCCTAAAATGTGTAGAAGTATGTGTCTATACACCTGTAATAATATTTTCCTTTATATAGAATTGATTCATGAATTGGAATACAAGCTTGGTTTTAGGAAGCTTTGCTGGGTGCTCAACATTGGCTTAATGTGGTGCCAAAGCAGTGCTTACCGGTTAAATGAATAATCAAAAAGTCATGCTTGACTGTAATATTTCAAAGGCTAGTTGTGAAAGTATGCAATAACCTTTATACCCCTTTAATATTCTTTTGGAACCCATTCATCACTAGTTGGTATCAAGTACTAATATCATATTTTATATTTGAGTACAAGGACTTTGTATTCAGTTTTATGTTATTCATTCATTTAAAATATTTGCACAAGTCCAGTTTTACTAGCTTTTGGAATCTCTTTTGCCTATTCATAAGTATAAAAGATAAAGAGAGGCTTAACAATTATGGTGGGTTGAGTTGTAATATTGCAAAAGGGTATTGATGCCTTTGCCCATAAGTATTTTTTCTCTGACTGTTGCAAAATGAATTGGTGCCTGCAGAATATTGGTTAATTGATAGTATTGTGGTCTTTGTATTTTGAATGCGTAGTGTTTAGTCAGTTGATGTGATTTCTGGTTTTAATATTTCAAAACTGTTCTTTTATTTTTGTTTGCTGAAATTCATTTTTCCTTTTTACTGTTTTTTATGTTTGTGATGATATTAGAATGTGTTCTACTGGCAGCAATTATGTGGCGTGAGGTTTAGTATTACTGCTCCTGAAACCAATAAAACTGGGAGCCAGTAACACGTGTGGTAAACAAACAGTGGTTAGACTGAGGCAGGCCGTAGTTGTGGTCGCACATTAGTAGATGTGGCTTAGAATGACTGTTTTTGCTTTTTCTTCAATGACAAATCATTGCAGCATGTAGCTTCTGGCCATTCAGTGAAGATGTAAAACATGTGATGATAAAAGCTGAACAAGATAGGTTACAGGCTTGGATTTTAGGATTCACTCCAGATATAATATATATGAATATATTCAGATGTAGGCACTGGCCGAAACCTACTTGACTTGGTTTCTTATAAGCTTTGCCAAATGCCTTATGGTTCTGTAGGAAACCGTGCAAACAACACACAGGACTCTGATCCATTATAAAAATAAGTAGAAAAAAATGTGAAAAGTAATCACGCTGGAAGTAAAACTGAACATATTCTGTGTGTCGATGCTCTGGCATGATAGTTACCTTTGGGTCACATCTGTTGTCAATTTTCTAGACCGCTCAGCTCTTCCCAAAGAAGAGTTCTAGTCTTGTTGAGGCTTGCCTTTTTTTGCTGCCCAGTCCCTGACCATCTTCCTGTGCCTCCTCAATATACACCTCTTCAGACAACACCTGTAAAACTCAACTCTTCCCTTCTGGACTATATAGCACTCTGCCTTTTAATGCACTTTTTAACTTGCACTTATCTGCTCCCTATTTTACTGTATTTAATCCTGCACTTAACCCAATCTGTAGTATCTTGTATTTCATTTGCACTCGTATCTAACCCTGATGTAACTATCAACACTGTTATCTGCTCTTGAACTGCCCCGATATCAAATCACAATGTGTTTTGTATTTGCTCTTATTAGAACTGAAGTCATTGTATTTTGTTCTTAATTGTACTGTAATTCTTGATTATATATTTTTTGTATACAACCGTAAGTCGACCTGGGTAAAGGTGTCTGACAAGAAATATTATTATTATTATTATTTCTTTTTTAAAAAAATCTTACAATAGTACACATTCAATGATAAAAGCTGTTTTTGTGTACCTTTTTACTTATATATTATATATATATATATATATATATATATACACACACATTTATTTATTTTGTATTAGAGTATATGTTAACATCCTAAGTCAAAAGATGACCCCATCAAGACCAGAGCTACACTTGGCTTATTTACAACCAAAATCAGAGAGTCAAAATCATAGGCTTGCGGTTGTCATCCTAATGCCGCTAGCATGTTTAAATAACTGGTTTGTTTGTTACTTTTTCCTTTTAATAAACATGATTTAATGCAAGCAAGTCTGGTTCCATTAAATTCTCTCAAAGTTTACAGTAGTTTTATTCCTTGTGGAAATCCACATATATTTGTAGGCCTGTTTTAGTTAGACAGCTCTCACTTTTTCCTAGGCTAGCACAAGAAAAAAAATCTTGCTGCTTCCAAGTTTTATTTGAAATGACACAGTTTTTTTTTTTTTTTGTCTTTGGCTCAGTCAACCTACATGGTGTGTGTGTGTTTTTTTTTTTGCAACCATTTTATTCATTATGCAAGTTTTTTGTTGCAATTTTTTTTTTTTTTTTTTAATTGACAACACTATTTAGAAATGTAATTTCTAAATGTAAGTTTTATAATCTATTTTCATTGTTTTCCATGTTCTTCCCTTAGATTGCTTCAGACATTGCTATTTGGCTTACCCTGGAGTAGGGACTGATTTCTGGCTCATACAGAACTTTGAAGTTGTAGACCCCGAGTACGATAGTGTCCGATTTTGGAAAAGGGTTTCATTTTGGGTGGAAGCAGCAAAACCTGCAGAATTTTTCCACCTGTTAATCCTTTAAAAATATCCTCCTGTTTTCTACTGCTTCTCTGTTTTAACTGCCAGCGGAGCACATCTCATACATAATTTTCTGTGATTCTTAGGAGCTATAAATGAGTAAGTAATAAGCGGTGTAATCCGCCAAGAAAATGGTTCTGGTTCAAATGTGTTAGCAATACTATATAAGCACAATCGAAACCTGCCCATATATATTAATTAGAGGTTGACACGGGCCGGTACCCGCTGTGAAAAATACCTGCGTCTCTTTCGTGCAATAAAAAAAGAAAGAAAAAAACATATATATATATATATATATATATACACACACACATACATACACACACACACACACAAAATCACAAATATTAATGTTATAAGCGCATGGTACATATTTCAATATGTACCATAGTACACAAACATTTAGTCTCTTCAGATCTGTAGACTTGTGTAGCCTTTTTACATACTGGAAACATCTAAATAATAATAAACATCTCAGTTTAAATACAGTTAATAATGTTAAATGCGCTTTATGCTGTGGGATTGTTTGTGACATCTATTAACCATATTCCGTTGTTGTTTTAAAACATGGCATCCAAGCAAAAGGAGCATTGTGTGGCATTTCTTTACCAAAGCAGGAGATAATGAAATTTGCAAACTCTGCCAAGGAAATATTTCATTCAAAGGAAGAATATCTATCATATAAGTCATATCTGTACAATAACTGTAGACAAACGATTCGTTATTGGAAGCCACACGGTTATTATTAATGGATCACACGAGTTATCACTGACAAACCCAACCGGATGTTATGTGTTCTTTTCCGATTTTAGTTCCTGAGAAGAATATTCACCGCAGTTACTATTCTTGAGGTGTACTTGCCACTGATATCCTGTCAGTTAAGAAAAGGCTAATGCAAAGTTTGTTTTAAAGTTGTCTTTATTATGCCGGCCAGACACACGCTTTAAACTGCATTGTCATATAGTCTACATTTTCTTTAAATTCTCCAATTTATAATCGATACCTGGGTAGTAGAGAGACCCGTGTCCAGTAATTTAAAACCCGACATGTATCCAGGTTTTCGGGTATCTGTGCCGACCTCAATATTAATGTGTTTTTTTATTTGTAATATTACCAATTACAATAAAGTTGCAGGGTGTTGATCAAGTTAAAGGGTACAAATACATCAGGAAGCAATAATGGTGTACGTATAAAATATTTAGGTTGTTAGCTGTGCAATGTTTAAAATGAAAAATGCCATCGTAAAGCAGCTGCTTCCATTCATTCCTATCAAAATGACATCGTGTTCAAGTAATGGCTATTTAATTAGATTCAAAAAGTAAAGTTTTACCTTATCCACTAATTAAAAAAATATGGAGGAAAACTCCACGAGCATCCCAAACATGTATTTATAGGCGCTATACCTCAGTAAAAAAAAAATTAAAATGATTTAAATTAACATTTCAGTACTGTCATGTAAGCTACTTACGTTTGACAAACATTTATATCGGTATATAAAACAAGAAGATGGAAAATAGTTTTTAGCTTCTGTGGCAGGCTGGCTGGACGGTGACGTCACGGCAGAAGAAAGAACTAAAGCACTCTGACACCAGGCACTGCAATTTAAATTAAATGACGCGGCTGGCCGCCGTTTTATTTACAAATAACAAAAATAAAATAAATATTTAAACAAAAACACTTACCTCACAGAGCGAAAATAAATAATTAAACAAAACAAATCACAAAATATATGAAACACAGGTCAGGCTGAGCTGTAGCCTTCACTGATCCTGTATCTTTTTAGACTCGTGTTTCTCTCCTCGCTCTTTCCACTCTCGCTCCTCATACACCCACCACGAGTGCCGCGAGCTGCAGGCTTTATATTCAGATGACCATCTCCCGATTAGCAACAAAATTAACCACTTAATTAATTTGGGAGATGGCCATCTTCTGCACGAGTTTATTAATTATTCCTGGCAGAGGACGAGCACCAATCTCGCCTCTGCCAGAACACGTTTTAAAAATAAACAAAACAATAACACGTGATGCGCGTCATATAAATACATAAATAAAATCAAACAAAACAAATACAAAATACACTGCACGGGGGCGGAGGGGAGACCCGATCTAAAATAAATAAACAAATAAATGTACAGGGCTCGCTACCACCCTGCTACAGCTTCATAATGAACTTTACAACAAAGTTTGCAAATGACATTCATAAGCACCTGTTTTACCTCTTTAGTGTGAATGACTGTTAAAAAATAGTTTCTTGCTGCTTTAATTTAAAGACGTGATTAGCAATCTAACATATGTATTGCTTTACCACAATCTCTTAGGGATTGTGGCAAAGTGGTTTGTAGTGCGCAGGAATAACACACACACAAGACAGTGTGAGTTCAGTAAAACAGCTCCTTTACGGCTGGGTTGCGTGTCAACATCACTTAAATAATAAGCGCCGGCACTATATAGCAATGTGTATCACTAACTAGTTCAGTCACGTCTCCTCCAATCCATGACTGACACATTGCTTACCGGCTTCAGACTGACCCTGGAATGAACTGCCTAACCATCCAGTACGAGGCACACTGTTCCTGTTACACAGCTCCCTCACAGGTCAGGATGGAGATTGTTGACTTGGATTAATTCGCTCTGTCAGAGATCAAGTCATCTTTTGTTTATTAATGCAACAAATAAATAAGCAATACTGCTCTCCTTTAGATTTCCTCCCATATTTTCACAGTATTGAACACTGCTATCAAAAGTCTGGAAAAGAGTATATAGAAATAAACACAGAGGGCCAGAGGTTGATTGACACGTTAAAGAAGGTAGCTTGTAATCAGGCTTTGAGCACCCCCACTAAAAATTGTTCCAAAACCACTCCTTCCAAATGCAAAAAAATGTATTCTTTGCCTAAAATTACACGGTCTGTAAACTCTCCCCCTTCTCCTTGGATTTTCTTGTGTTTCCTTAATGATAATACCAGCTGCTACTAACATAGGATCCATGTTGAAAGTCAGGGTGACCAGATCTTAAGTGCTGTAACTCTATTTTTATATGGGTGTATATATGTATTGACCATTCTGAAGTAGGCGGAAAGCAAATTGATGGAAGTTTAAAGTATTCACCACTTTGGTCTTTGGAAAATTAGTCGTGGATTCTTGGATCACTATATATTCCGCCAAAAAGAAAACGTCTCAATAACTAATGAACCAAACTAGCAGATAGATTCCCGCTGTTTTCTGCAGCCTTTGAAAATAACCCCCATAGTCTTAAATTCACCCCATCCTTAAACTAAGGTATAGTTCCCCTAAATGTTGTGAAAAATACTTTCAGACAGTTCCCATATGGTTCTACTTAAATATTTCTTCATGTCAGGCTGTGGTCTTTTTCATAAATCAGATAATTTGAAATCAACAGGCCATCAAAAAGTCTCAAACTTATTTTATTGTTTCATTCTACTATGTCAAATTTTTGACGTGAGAAATGAATACCGTCAGAGGTGTGTAATTTTTGAAAAAAACTTGTTGTCCAAGGGACAAAATGCTAGAAAAATCTACTTGTAGGATTTTGGTTTTATTTAACAATGAACACAATCAATCAGTTAGTGATTAACAGGGGCAGATCTAGCCTTGTAGCTTGACAAGTTCACTAAGTTCTTCAAGATACACAAAAGGTTCCCTGTGACCCCACCTCACCTCAAAATGCATAACATACTTTAAGAAAATGTTCCTTTCAGTGCAGTTTTGAACACATTTGCTAGTAAATTTAAGTAACATATTAAGAGTACTACTATAATAAGCAATACTTGGGTGTTATTCAAATATAAAAATAGCATATGTCTGTTTTTTCCCCACTTTCTCTATAAGCTGAATCCAACTCCTGATGTACAAGTGTTTTAGTTTACACCACAGATACAAAATAATTGCCAACTATTACTACTGCTTTGTGGAATTCAGATTTTTCTTGAAGTTTTTCATTTTTGTAACTGCTGAACCCCAGATTTTTAAATGACTTGTGTATAACCTGTCTGGTTTCTCTGCATTCTGTACTGTTTTTCTACCAAAATGCAAGCACTGTTTACAGCAGGCTCCATTTAAATTCTGCAAAGACAAATTGTTTTTTTCTTTTGTTTATTTCTATTAAATTGAGGTAGAGTAGCTGAGTGTCTAAATTAGTCAGGAGGCAGAAAGGAGACTCAGAACTGCAGTTTTTTTTTTAATAAATCAAAAGTAACAACAAAAACACAGCTCCACGAGCCAAAATAAAAAGTTAAACAAAAACAAGTCTTGCAGACAAAAATGAAACACAAAATCCCTCACCCAAGTCTGTCACTATCATGGTGAGGTCTAAAATAAAAATCCAGGAGTGTTGCTGTATCTCTCGCTGGCAGCAAAACCTCCTTGTCTCCAGCTCCCTGATCCTCTCCCTAATGGAGCTCTGGTCTCCTTTTATAGGATGTGGCTATTATCAGCAGTTATTTTATTTGGGAGCAGCCTTATTCTCACATGTTTTTGGCAGGGACGGGAATTAACCCCATCCCTGCCAACCACCAACAAAACACTACACTTTATTTACAAGCATTGTACAAGCATTTTTAAAAGCTGAACAATTTTGAAGAAAATAACAAAGAAGTAATAACAGAGTAAGGGATATTAACCAATATAAAAAATAAAAAAAAAGCACGCTGGGTTTATTTTATTAAACAGTGACATTAGTTAGTTATTTGTGTAAGTTATAGTTTGACGGTGCAGTATAGTGCTCCCTTGCTATAAGGCTCTCAATTATAACGCCTTGGATATAACGCTCCTACAACATGTCCCCTAATTCCCTATACTAGTGATTCATGCAATATTTCTACAGTAAGTACAGTACCAATGTTAAAACTGTAAACAACTTCTCGTCTAACTTCCCTTTCTGTCTATCCCTTTTGATACAGTATCTGAACTGAAGAAAAGCTTAACTGGCACTTTATAACATCTTATTCAGCATTCGTTTTATAGCTAAATAAATATTAGAACTATTACGCTTCTGCCCCACTCTGGCAGCCGAACATGGGGCGAGTCTATTCCCTCTTCCCGTCGTCCAACCCGCTCTCCTTATTGCACTTGGTTTGCTTGTCTGTCGCTTAGAACTGAACTCCGGACCGCCGTTTAGCCAGTTATAGTTTAAAAACCGCTAATTAAAATGATCCACGAGTGGGGAATTTTACCTTTTTTTTTTGTAAAAAATATAGCGTTGATTTACATGGTGCTTTATGCATGGTTAATTCACGGAAAGTTACATTTTTGCTTTACTATACGTGCATGTGACAGGGTGGCTTAGTGGTGACATCAGGCCAGAAGCAGGAACAAGACAAAGGCAGTCCTGCAGGCGCAAAGGCGCTTGCGCCGCTTTATTTTAACACAAAAATAAAATAAGAGTTAACAAAAACACTTGCTCACTGAGCAAAATAAAACAGGTATTCAAAAACAAGTCACGAACACAAAATACTACGATCAGGCTGGGCAGTAGCCTTCACTGATCCAACTTATTTTTAATTTTTACACTCCTCTCGCTCGCTACTCCGAACAGTCACACAGAGTGCAGAGAGCTGCAGGCTTTTATGCAGGTGACCATCTCCCGATTTAACAACAAATGAATCACTTAATTCGGGAGATGGCCACCTTCTACATGAAGTTTTTAATTGTGCATGGGGCTTCCCATCCACGCTGCAAAACAAAAGTTACGGCTTCTTGTCGTCATATATTTTATAAATACACAAAAAAACAATAACACGGCTTCGCAGTCATATTTACACATAATAAGTAATAATAATAACAACCCAAAACATATATACAAGCAGGACTTTGCCCTGCCCCTTTTTAATAATGTGCAGGGCTCTCTCCTGCTGCCATGCTACAGTGCATTATAGAGAAGTTTTATTTTGTATTTTAGTCAGATGCGTGTCGCACCCCCGCCCAAGACCTGCTTTATATAAATATATAATTAGGGGGTTTAATTGATTAAAGATTTGTCATGCCTGTGGGTGTTGATCGAGTTAAAAAAAAAAAAAAAATCTATTTTAATCTAGTCTACCCACGTGCTGAAGTAAAAAGCAGTGCGTAAGGAAGAAATCTAGAAAGATGGCAGAGAGTACCAACATTTTGCCATAGCTCAGAACAGTGTTTTTCATGTTATTAGGGGGGCACCAAGACCTGACTGGAAAATTTTCATTTTCCTGACTTCCTGGCGATTGTAAATGCTCCACAGTAAATGGCAGACTCATTGGGTCTCCAGGATGATTGACTCTATTGACCTATCCAGGTAGGGATCACGTTTTAATCTGACCAACCCCCATCTACAGAGCTTGTCGTTTCAGTATAGTGGTGGTGGTTTTTAATATCAGATACATTTTGTTCACAAAAATAAATACAAAATCTAGATTTAGATGAAGCTTCAGTGGAGGGGAGGGAGGGAGAGGGGGGATTGCAGTGTCTTAGCTTTTAGTTTCATTTAAGCGATTTGCGGCATGCAGAAAACAAGGAAACGAGGGTACAACAAATCTTTAATAAAATTTAATAAAGTTTAATTTAAAAAAAAATAAGCGGGACAAACATTAGAATTACTATTGCATTAACATTATTTAAAGGCTTGTCACAGGTATACTATAACAATACTGTAATAATAATAGTAAAATCAGTAATAGTAAAGTTTAATTTACAGGGTTTTGCTGTGAAACAGTTAAATGGGCTTTTAAATCCTCCATGTCCTTACTTTCTCAAATGGAATGAAGAACGAGAAAACGAGAGCGCAACATTTAAGTGACTAGATTTTTGTATTGGTGTTAATACAATTACGAATAGTGATTGTAATAAGGTGTATCCATCTTAAATATATATTATAATTTTACTGTTTATTAGAAGGGGAGGTAGGGATAAAAAAAAAAGTTTGGGAACCACTGGCTCAGATGGAAGGAAAAGATAACTTTTAAGATTTGCTCTTAGGGGCTTTCCTTTCACTGTAAGAGTTTATCTTGTCTGAGTTGCAAGTAAGTTGATTTTTCTTTTTAACCATGTATTCTATTAGTTTTAAATCTGTACCATAGCAGTCCATTTACAGCTCTAGTCTAAGTCTTAACTAAATTAAAATAAAATAGCAGTCAATTAAATAAATTATGGCCCAACATATCCAGCACAGTATTGGTTGTAGTACCGCTGCTAATTTACAGTAATGCATGGCACAGCATTTATGTATTATATTAAACGACTTGCATCAGCTGACTTCATATTACATGCAAGTAAACATTTTCATTTATTGTCAAATTGTTAAATTAGTTTCCTGTAAAACCGTTAGGTTTCATTAATAAGTGCTTGCAAAAAATAGCATTAATACCAAGTGTTACTTTTAGTTGTATTTCACTACAATTGCATATTATAGCAAACGGGTGTGGTTTAATCGATTTAATTAATCATCCAGATGAGGTGATTAATCGATTAAAAGAAAATACCAAGATAAAAACCCTAATTAATTAAATTAAATTAAATTAATTAATATATATATATATATATATATATATATATATATATATATATATATATATATATATATATATATATATATATATATAAAGAACATAAGAAAGTTTACAAACGAGAGGAGGCCATTCAACCCATCTTGCTTGTTTGGTTGTTAGTAGCTTATTGATCCCAGAATCTCATCAAGCAGCTTCTTGAAGGATCCCAGGGTGTCAGCTTCAACAACATTACTGGGGAGTTGGTTCCATACCCTCACAATTCTCTGTGTAAAGAAGTGCCTCCTATTTTCTGTTCTGTTCTCCATTTGTAACCCGTGGTCCTTGTTTCTTTTTTCAGGTCAAAAAGTCCCTGGGTCGACATTGTCTATACCTTTTAGGATTTTGAATGTTTGCATCAGATCGCCGCGTAGTCTTCTTTGTTCAAGACTGAATAGATTCAATTATTTTAGCCTGTCTGCATACGACATGCCTTTTAAACCCGGGATAATTCTGGTTGCTCTTCTTTGCACTCTTTCTAGAGCAGCAATATCCTTTTTGTAACGAGGTGACCAGAACTGAACACGATATTCTAGGTGAGGTCTTACTAATGCATTGTAAAGTTTTAACATTACTTCCCTTGATTTAAATTCAACACTTCTCACAATATATCCGAGCATCTTGTTGGCCTTTTTTATAGCTTCCCCACATTGTCTAGATGAAGACATTTCAGAGTCAACATAAACTCCTAGGTCTTTTTCATAGTTCCCTTCTTCAATTTCAGTATCTCCCATATGATATTTATAATGCACATTTTTATTGCCTGCGTGCAGTACCTTACACGTTTCTCTATTAAATGTAATTTGCCATGTGTCTGCCCAGTTCTGAATGCTGTCTAGATCATTTTGAATGACCTTTGCTGCTGCAGCAGTGTTTGCCACCTATTATTGGGTTGTCTGCAAATTTAACAAGTTTGCTTACTATACCAGGATCTAAATCATTAATGTAGATTAGGAATAGCAGAGGACCTAATACTGATCCCTGTGGTACACCACTGGTTACCTCGCTCCATTTTGAGGTTTCTCCTCTAATCAGTACTTTCTGTTTTCTACATGTTAACCACTCCCTAATCCATGTGCATGCATTTCCTTGAATCCCTACAGCGTTCAGTTTGAGAATTAATCTTTTATGAGGGACTTTGTCAAAAGCTTTCTGGAAATCTTAATAAACCATGTTGTATGCTTTGCAATTATCCATTGTCAATGTTGCATCCTCAAAAAAGTCAAGCAGGTTAGTTAGACACGATCTCCCTTTCCTAAAACCATGCTGACTGTCTCCCAGGATATTGTTACCATATAGGTATTTTTCCATTTTAGATCTTATTATAGTTTCCATAAGTTTACATATAATAGAAGTCAGGCTTATTGGTCTGTAGTTACGTGGTTCGGTTTTGTCTCCCTTTTTGTGGATCGGTATTACATTTGCAATTTTCCAGTCTGTCGGTACAACCCCTGTGTCAAGAGACTGTTGCATGATCTTGGTTAGCGGTTTGTAAATAACTTCTTTCATTTCTTTGAGTACAATTGGGAGGATCTCATCCGGCCCAGGTGATTTGTTTATTTTAAGAGCTCCTAGTCCCTTTAACACTTCTGCCTCTGTTATGCTAAAGTTATTTAAAACTGGATAGGAACAGGTCCACATGCGTGGCATGTTGTCCGTGTCCTCCTTTGTAAAAACCTGTGAAAAGTAATCATTTAATATATTTGCTATTTTTTTTTCTTCGTCTATGATTTTGCCATTTGTGTCTCTTAGACATTTAACCTCCTCTTTGAATGTTCTCTTGCTGTTATAATATTGGAAAAACATTTTGGAATTGGTTTTAGCCCCCTTAGCAATATTGATTTCTATCGCTCTCTTGGCCTTTCTAACTTCCTTTTTATTGACTTGTGTTTGCAGTTCCAAGCACTCTTTCTGTGTACTTTGTTTTTAGTCCCTTTTAAATGCTCTGAAAAGTGCCTTTTTTCGCTGAATTTTTTTTTTATTGATCTATTAAACCATTTTGGCCGTTTTGTTTTAGATTTAGATTTGTCTATTTTTGGGATGTAATTGTTTTGCGCCTTTAGGACTACATTTAAAAAAAAAAAAAAAAAAAAACAGCCATCCTTTTTCTGCCAAGAAGAATGGGCCAAAATCACTCCGACACTGTGTGCAAAGCTGGTACATACTTACCCCAAAAGACTTAAAGCTGTTATTCCAGCGAAAGGTGGCTCTACCAAATATTAATGTGTGCGGGTTGAATACTTATGCAAGCAAGATATTTCAGTTTTTTATTTTTCTTAAAAATATTTCCCAACATAAAACCAATGTCACCTTACAATAATTGATTTTGAGTTTCAGTGTTTTAAAATAAAATATCAAACAGAACGAAATCTCAATGTACCATTTGTAATTCAGTTATATGAGAGAATTGGTCAGGGGTCTGAATACTTTTGCAAGGCACTGTGTATATATATATATATATATATATATATATATATATATATATATATATATATATATACAGTACTGTGCAAAAGTTTTAGGCAGGTGTGGAAAAATGCTGTAAAGTAAGAATGCTTTCAAAAATAGACATGTTAATAGTTTATATTTATCAATTAACAAAATGCAAAGTGAGTGAACAGAAGAAAAATCTACATCAAATCAATATTTGGTGTGACCACCCTTGCCTTCAAAACAGCATCAATTCTTCTAGGTACACTTGCACACAGTTTTTGAAGGAACTCGGCAGGTAGGTTGGCCCAAACATCTTGGAGAACTAACCACAGTTCTTCTGTGGATTTAGGCAGCCTCAGTTGCTTCTCTCTCTTCATGTAATCCCAGACAGACTCGATGATGTTGAGATCAGGGCTCTGTGGGGGCCATACCATCACTTCCAGGACTCCTTGTTCTTCTTTACGCTGAAGATAGTTCTTAATGACTTTCGCTGTATGTTTGGGGTCGTTGTCATGCTGCAGAATAAATTTGGGGCCAATCAGATGCCTCCCTGATGGTATTGCATGATGGATAAGTATCTGCCTGTACTTCTCAGCATTGAGGAGACCATTAATTCTGACCAAATCCCCAACTCCATTTGCAGAAATGCAGCCCCAAACTTGCATGGAACCTCCACCATGCTTCACTGTTGCCTGCAGACACTCATTCGTGTACCACTGTCCATCCCTTTGGCGAACAAACTGCCTTCTGCTACAGCCAAATATTTCAAATTTTGACTCATCAGTCCAGAGCACCTGCTGCCATTTTTCTGCACACCAGTTCCTGTGTTTTCGTGCATAGTTGAGTCGCTTGGCCTTGTTTCCACGTCAGAGGTATGGCTTTTTGGCCACAAGTCTTCCATGAAGGCCACTTCTGACCAGACTTCTCCGGACAGTAGATGGGTGTACCAGGGTCCCACTGTTTTCTGCCAATTCTGAGCTGATGGCACTGCTGGACATCTTCCGATTGCGAAGGGAAGTAAGCATGATGTGTCTTTCATCTGCTGCAGTAAGTTTCCTTGGCCGACCACTGCGTCTACGGTCCTCAACGTTGCCCGTTTCTTTGTGCTTCTTCAAAAGAGCTTGGACAGCACATCTGGAAACCCTGTCTGCCTTGAAATTTCTGCCTGGGAGAGACCTTGCTGATGCAGTATAACTACCTTGTGTCTTGTTGCTGTGCTCAGTCTTGCCATGGTGTATGACTTTTGACAGTAAACTGTCTTCAGCAACCTCACCTTGTTAGCTGAGTTTGGCTGTTCCTCACCCAGTTTTATTCCTCCTACACAGTTGTTTCTGTTTCAGTTAATGATAGTGTTTCAACCTACATATTGAATTGATGATCATTAGCACCTGTTTGGTATAATTGTTTAATCATACACCTGACTATATGCCTACAAAATCCCTGACTTTGTGCAAGTGTACCTAGAAGAATTGATGCTGTTTTGAAGGCAAAGGGTGGTCACACCAAATATAGATTTGATTTAGATTTTTCTTCTGTTCATTCACTTTGCATTTAGTTAATTGATAAATATAATCTATTAGCATGTCTATTTTTGAAAGCATTCTTACTTTACAGCATTTTTTCACACCTGCCTAAAACTTTTGCACAGTACTGTATATATATATATGCGTGTATCTACATGGGGTGGTACAAACCTCAGTCATCTACAAATCGGGAAGCTCTATTACGGGTTTAAAAAAACTAATACCGGTAATTATGTACTTGTTCATTCAGGGTCGGTCATATAAACTGCAGCTAAAGGTATCAGAAAAATGCTACTGCATAAAAAAGAAAAAAATACTAGTACCAAATTAAGAATTTGGGGTAGCAAAATGCTACCAAATATACAGTAACTTTGAGCCTTGGGTAATACCTTAAATGTAAAATATTAGTTTGTGTGTTGCCAGAAGCTCTCAGCCAGACATTTATGGGTTTCTTGTAATAAAAGATCAGCTTCTTCCACAGCTAGCCAATCAGAAGTGATAGGGGTGGGATGTAAACACTTCCGCAATTCAGTTTTCAGAAACTTGTGTGGCTCTCTATAAATATACCCAGAGAGTCTTTGTAGCAACAGAACGAACACTGGAAAAGTAAATAAATAAAAACTACTTGTACAATGGGCAAAATATAACGGCAATACTTGTCCCTCGCACAAATCTTGTTGTCCCAGGCATCTTGTGATACGAATTGCACATCCCTGTACTGTACATTGTCCCTGTTATGAAGGAACTGTCAATTGGTTACTGTTTTTGTTTTTGTTTTTTTGTTTTTTTTTCTGGTAGGGAGGGGGAATGCCAGTAGTTTCTAGTTATACATATTTCCATCAGCTACGGTTTTATCATAATACCATAGCGTACATTATTATATGTTATATAACAATTCTCTACAATTCTTCTAAGGCCTTTTTTTAAAAATTAATTTGACCCCGTTTTTCTCCCAATTTGAAATGCCCAGTTGTATTTAGGCTCATCCCACCGCTACCACCCCTGCGCTGACTCGAAGACGAACACATGCTGTCCTCCAAAGTGTGTGCCGTCAGCCGACCGCTTCTTTTCACTCTACAGGCCCGCCATGCAGCCAGCCCAGATCTACAGCGTCGGAGGACAAAGCAGCTTACAAGCAAGCCCGCAGGCGCCTGGCCAGTCTACAGGGGTCACTGGTACCCCCCGGCCAATTTTGCGCCACCCGCTGGGTGCTCCCGTCCATGGTCGGCAGTGGAATAGCCTGCACTCGAACCAGCGACGTCGAGGCTATAGAGCGCATCCTGTGCTCCACGCGAAGCGCATTTACCGGATACGTCACTCGGGAGCCCCTCCTAAGGCCTTTTTTGAAGGTTTACATTGCAAAAAGTTTTCTTAACATTTCACAATTCCTGAAACTTTCTCAGCATCTGAAAACGTGTTGCTTTAACATTTTAAATAATGTATTGCTTTGAATGTTTCCCAATTTCTGTACCTGGGTCTCAATTTGTTTAGTACATCTATATTTTAGTGGTTTTCTGTTGTGTTGCTTGTAATCAACGAGTCCAGCTGCTCTTCCCTTTTGAATTATATAACACAGCTGATCAAAGAAGCCATCCAGTGCAACATTCCTTCAGGCAGTCTTTTGGAAACATTTGTACTGAATTACTGTTCTGCTGAATATCTTGTTTGTTTGTTCTTTTTGTTTTCATGATCTAATGGAGAACACATTCAGCACGTAGCTTAATGCTTTACTGATAGCAAAACATGCAAATTATATACACTACCGTTCAAAAGTTTGGGGTCACTTAGAAATGTCCTTGTTTTCCATGAAAACATACATGAAATGAGTTTGAATAGGAAATATAGCAAAATGAATAGGAAATATAGTCATTGACAAGGTTAGAAATAATGATTTTTAATTGAAATAATAATTGTGTCCTTCAAACTTTGCTTTCGTCAAAGAATCCTCCATTTGCAGCAATTACAGCCTTGCAGACCTTTGGCATTCTAGTTGTCAATTTGTTGAGGTAATCTGAAAAGATTTCACCCCATGCTTCCTGAAGCACCTCCCACAAGTTGGATTGGCTTGATGGGCACTTCTTACGTACTATACGGTCAAGCTGCTCCCACAACAGCTCAATAGGGTTGAGATCCGGTGACTGTGCTGGCCACTCCATTATAGATAGAATACCAGCTGACTGCTTCTTCCCTAAATAGTTCTTGCATAGTTTGGAGCTGTGCTTTGGGTCATTGTCCTGTTGTAGGAGGAAATTGGCTCCAATCAAGCGCCGTCCACAGGGTATGGCATGGCGTTGCAAAATGGAGTGATAGCCTTCCTTCTTCAAGATCCCTTTTACCCTGTACAAATCTCCCACTTTACCACCACCAAAGCACCCCAGACCATCACATTGCCTCCACCATGCTTGACAGATGGCGTCAAGCACTCCTCCAGCATCTTTTCATTTGGTCTGCGTCTCACGAATGTTCTTCTTTGTGATCGAACACCTCAAACTTAGATTCGTCTGTCCATAACACTTTTTTCCAATCTTCCTCTGTCCAGTGTCTGTGTTCTTTTGCCCATCTTAATCTTTTCTTTTTATTGGCCAGTCTGAGATGTGGCTTTTCTTTGCAACTCTGCCTAGAAGGCCAGCATCCCGGAGTCGCCTCTTCACTGTTGACGTTGAGACTGGTGTTTTGCGGGTACTATTTAATGAAGCTGCCAGTTGAGGACCTGTGAGGCGTCTGTTTCTCAAACTAGACACTCTAATGTATTTGTCCTCTTGCTCAGTTGTGCACCGGGGCCTCCCACTCCTCTTTCTATTCTGGTTAGAGCCAGTTTGCGCTGTTCTGTGAAGGGAGTAGTACACAGCATTGTACGAGATCTTCAGTTTCTTGGCAATTTCTCGCATGGAATAGCCTTCATTTCTCAGAACAAGAATAGACTGACGAGTTTCAGAAGAAAGTTCTTTGTTTCTGGCCATTTTGAGCCTGTAATCGAACCCACAATTGCTGATGCTCCAGATACTCAACTAGTCTAAAGAAGGCCAGTTTTATTGCTTCTTTAATCAGCACAACAGTTTTCAGCTGTGCTAACATAATTGCAAAAGGGTTTTCTAATGATCAATTAGCCTTTTAAAATGATAAACTTGGATTAGCAAACACAACGTGCCATTGGAACACAGGACTGATGGTTGCTGATAATGGGCCTCTGTACGCCTATGTAGATATTCCATTACAAATCAGCCGTTTCCAGCTACAATAGTCATTTACAACATTAACAATGTCTACACTGTATTTCTGATCAATTTGATGTTATTTTAATGGACAAAAAATTTGCTTTTCTTTCGAAAACAAGGAAATTTCTAAGTGACCCCAAACTTTTGAACGGTAGTGTATGTGTTTATATGATCTAGGACCTAGGTCTTTAGCTTTCTCTAATTGTATTAAAACTATGTGTTAGTTTCCACCATACTTTAAATACAGACCTTTGTTAATTATTAAATCTGGTGTTCAATGCTCACATGTCAAGAAATGTGGAGGAAGAGTTTGCCAACACTGCTGCTTCAACAGTTTTTCTTTGTTATTGAACTCATTTTCTTTTGCAAAAGCCTGCTTTAATTTTTTACAGAGGCCAGGACAAAAGATACTCTGTACCAATCCTGCCTTTTTGCCGAAGACTATCTGGGCATTTCATGTCAACCAGTCTGTGGAATTGGTCTTAGCCTTGTAGCATTCCAATCGCTGTGCAATCTTGCCCTTGTGACGTCTTTGGTATGCTCACCCATATGGTAATGGTTACGTTTTGTACTTGAAACGGAACTTTAGGTAATTGTCATAACCCTGTTTTTCTTGATATGATTTGTCCTGCAATAAAATGGTACTTTCGCTGCGACACTACCTTTCACGCCAATCATACACACCAGCTATATCCAGTTCCCTGGAAATGGACTGCTAGGTGTTTTCTATTCCCCCCCATGAGTCAATATTTGGTAGAGGCACCTTTAGCAGCAATTATAGCCATGAGTCTATTTGGATAAGTCTCTACCAGCTTTGCACATCTGGACACTGCAGATTTTGCCCATTCTTCTTTGCAAAGCTCCGTCATGTTGGATGGGGACTTTTGGTGAACAGCAATTTTCAACTCTTTCCACATATTCTCAATTGGATTGAGGTCCTGGCTTTGACGGGGCCACTCCAGGACATTGACCTTTTTGTTTTTAAGATATTCAGTGTGGCATTGGCTATATGTTTGGGGTCACTGTCCTGCTGGAAGATGAATCTTCTCCCAAGTCCCAGGTCTATTGCAGACTTCAGCAGGTTTTCCTCCAGGATTTCTCTGTACTTTGCTGCATCCATTTTGCCCTCTATCTTCACGAGCTTTCCAGGCCCTGACGCAGAGAAGCTTCCCCATAGCATGATGCTGCCACCACCATGCTTCACGGGAGGGATGGTGTTCTCAGGATGATGTGTGGTGTTAGGCTTGCGCCAAACATAGCGCTTAGCGTTGAGGCCAAAAAGCTCTATTTTGGTCTCATCAGACCATTGAATCTTCTTCCATTTGGTCTCAGTCTCCCACATGCCTTCTGGCAAACTCTAGCCGAGATTTGATGTGAGTTTTTTTTCAAATGGCTTTCTTTTTGCCACTCTCCCATGAAGGCCAGTTTTGTGAAGCACCCGGGCTATTGTTGCCGTATGCACAGTGTCTCCCAGCATAGGCCTCTTGGTGGCCTCCCTGACTAGTCCCCTTCTCACCCGGATACCGTTTTTGAGGACGGCCTGTTTTAGACAGATTCACAGTTGTGCCATATTCTCTTCATTTCTTAATAATGGAATTTACTGTGCTCCAGGGGATATTCAGTGCCTTGGAAATGTTCTTATATCCTACCCCTGATTGGTGCTTTTGAAGAACCTTATTCCGGATTTGCTTTGAATGTTCCTTCGTCTTTATGATGTAGTTTTTGTTAGGAAATGTACTAACCAACTGTGGGACCTCCCAGAGACAGGTGTATTTAACAGAATCATGTGAAACACCTTAATTGCACACAGGTGGACTCCATTCAACTTATTATGTGACTTCTAAAGACAATTGGTTGCACCAGAGCTTATTTAGGTGTGTCATAGCAAAGGGGGTGAATACTTATGCAATCAATTATTTTCTGTTTTATATTTGTAATTAATTTAGAACAATTTGTAGATTTTATTTTTCACTTTGAGATTATGGACTTTTTTGTGTTGATCAGTGGCAAAAACTCCTAATTAAATCAATTTTGATTCCATGTTGTAACACAATAAAATGTGGAAAAGTCCAAGGGGGGTGAATGCTTTTGAGAGCCACTGTACGTTTGTTGGTTGCTCTCAATAAAGGCTTTTTTCTGGCAGCCCTTCCAAATAGCCTATTGACATGGAGGTGGCGTCTAATTGTAGATTTGGAGACTTGGTGACTTCAAGATGCAACCAAGTTCTGTAATTCTCCAACTGTGGCCCTTGGATTTCCCTTTGCCTTCCGAACCATCTGCCTCGCTGTGCGTGGGGGCAAGATACACTTGTGTCCTCTACCAGGCAAGTTTATCACTGTTCCAGTGGTTTTGAACTTCTTAATTATTGCCCTAATAGTGGTAAGTGGTTGTCACAAAGACGGCAGCAGTGGGTGACGTCAGACCAGAAACAGGAAGTAACACACAACAGACAGTGAGGTTGGTGAAGCTGAGCACTTGGTTGTGCTCAGCATTTAATAAACAAAATAAAAGAACACAAAAACAGCACACGGCACTTTCGCCAAAATAAACAGGTAAACAAAACGAACACACACTAACAAACAGGGACGAACAAACACGGTGAGTAAAAACACTTCTTCTTATATTTATCCTCCTTCTCTACACCCGTTCTCCACTCACGAACACCCAACCCCGAGTGGGTGAAAACATGCAGCTTTTATGCAGTTGTACCAAGACTCGATTGCTAATCAATCATTCAATCGGAGTCTCGGTACAACTACGCGTGAATTAACTAAGTGCAATCACGTGACACACATTATACACATTTTATCTGCGTGAAGTGAAGTGATGTGCAATCCCGTGCCTAAATACAATTACATCTTAAATACACGTGAAACACACACCGTTTATATCCGTGTACCAATGACTATACACCAACATTAACACACGCAACATACAACATATAACACAAACTACGCACAAGGGCGTGGCCACATTGCCACATATACCCCCTTGTGCGCAGCACATGGCCTCAACGGCCACCTCCCCATAAAGACCCAGCAGTCCAGGACAAAGTCTCGGGCTGGGAAGAGAGCTTCAGTGGGCCCATGGCTGGCAATGCTGTCAGCACCCCTGCCGGTAGTGGCACGGCTGACAGCATGCTGGTCCATTCCTGCAGCGAAATTGCTGCGGGGGATGCTGGTCTCCTGACCTCTCCCCTTTCTTAAGTGGCGGTGGCTCCCTCCTGTGGGGCTCCGGCCACAAGAACTCCTGCAGCGAAACTGCTGCTGGGGAAAGTGGTCTCCTGACCTCTCCCCTGTCTTTGTAGCCGGTAGCTCCCCTTTCTGGGGCTCCGGCCACCCATTACTCCCTGTGGTGGAGGTGCGGGAAGCAGAGACAGCTCCTGCTGTTCTGCTCCTGGCAGTGGCGGAGGCAGAGGCAGCTCCTGCTCCTCTGCTCCTGGCGGAGGTAGAGGCAGCTCCTGCTCCTCTGCTCCTGGCAGTGGCGGAGGCAGCAGGTATTCACCCTCTGCTGGTGGAGGTGGGAGGGGCAAGCAGTCCTCCCACGACAATGAAGGCGGAACTAGCAGGTATTCACCTTCTGCTGGTGGAGGTGGGAGGGGCAAGCAGTCCTCCCACGACAAAGGCGGCAGAACCAGCAGGTACTCACCCTCTGCTGGTGGAGGAGGCAGAGGCAGCTCCTGCTGCTCTGCTCCTGGTGGAAGCGGTTGGGGTGGTGGAGGCAGAGGCAGCTCCTGCTGCTCTGCTCCTGGTGGTGGTGGAGGCAGAGGCAGCTCCTGCTACTCTGCTCCTAGTGGAGGAAGCGGTGGAGGTGGGAGCAGCGTGTAGTCTCCTGGCGATGGAGGTGCGAGCAGCGTGCAGTCTCCTGGCGATGGAGGTGCGAGCAGCGTGTGGTCTCCTACTGTTGCAGGGGACTGGTGCGGCTCTCCCGCTCTTGCAGGGGACTGTGGTGGAGGCAGAGGCAGCTCCTGTTCCTCTCCTCCGGGTGGTGACGGTGGGGGAAGTGATACCAGCAGACGTTCACACTCTGCTGGTGGATGGGAACCCAGCAGGCATTCACCCTCTGCTGGGGGACACGGGGACAGCAGGCATTCTTCCTCTGCTGGTGGACACGGGGACAGCAGGCATTCTTCCTCTGCTGGTGGACATGGTGACAGCAGACATTCTTCCTCTGCTGGTGGACATGGGGACAGCAGGCATTCTTCCTCTGCTGGTGGACACGGGGACAGCAGGCATTCTTCCTCTGCTGGTGGACATGGGGACAGCAGGCATTCTTCCTCTGCTGGTGGAGGTGGAACCAGCAGGCATTCTCCCTCTGCTGGCAGCTTGGGTCCTAGGGCTGTGGAAGCCCCGACTTCCCTTTCTTTGGGCTGTGGACGCACCGACTCCTCCCTTTTGGGCTGTGGACGCACCGACTCCTCCCTTTTGGGCTGTGGGCGCACCGACTCCTCCCTTTTGGGCTGTGGGCGCACCGACTCCCCCTCTTGGGCTTAGGACGTTCGGGCTCCCCCCACTCAGGCGTGGGACGTTGGGCTCCTCCCACTCAGGCGTGGGGCGTTCGGGCTCCTCCCACTCCAGGCGTGGGACGTTCGGGCTCCTCCCACTCAGGCGTGGGACGTTCGGGCTCCTCCCACTCAGGCGTAGGGACGTTTGGGCTCCTCCCCTTTGGGCTAGAGAGGACAACAGCCTTGTTAGTAGCGGTGCAGGGCACCTTTTTAACACCGCCTGCAACTGCTGCGCTGATGTTACTCTGGGCCCCCTTGCTTCTCCTGATCCAGCAGCCAGTCGATCACCTCCTCTGACACTGGCCTGCAGGATGGGTGCTGCTGTTGCTTCCTCTCTAGCGTCTTTCCTCCCTCCATTTCTCCAAAAAAAATCCATTTTTTTTCTTCCCTTTCTCTCCAAAAAAACACGGTACTCCTGCTCTGGTCTGAGTCTTGGGCTGGTAATCCCACGATGACACCACGTGTCACAAAGGCGGCAACAGTGGGTGACGTCAGACCAGAAACAGGAAGTAACACACAACAGACAGTGAGGTTGGTGAAGCTGAGCACTTGGTTGTGCTCAGCATTTAATAAACAAAATAAAAGAACACAAAAACAGCACACGGCACTTTCGCCAAAATAAACAGGTAAACAAAGCGAACACACACTAACAAACAGGGACGAACAAACACGGTGAGTAAAACACTTATTCTTCTTATATTTATCCTCCTTCTCTACACCCGTTCTCCACTCCACGAACACCCAACCCAGTGGGTGAAAACATGCAACTTTTATGCAGTTGTACCAAGACTCGATTGCTAATCAATCATTCAATCGGAGTCTCGGTACAACTGCACGTGAATTAACTAAGTGCAATCCCGTGACACACATTATACACATTTTATCTGCACGTGAAGTGAAGTGATGTGCAATCCCGTGCCTAAATACAATTACATCTTAAATACACGTGAAACACACACCCGTTTATATCCCGTGTACCAATGACTATACACCAACATTAACACACGCAACATACAACATATAACACAAACTACGCACAAGGGCGTGGCCACATTGCCACAGTGGTATATTTAGTTTTTAGCTTTTGTTTTGTACCCATTGCCTGATTTATGAAGGTCAACAACCATTTGTCTCTTTTCATTTGTGAGTTCTTTTCCTTTCCCCATGGTGATAGATGACAAATGGATTTCATATGCGTGTTACCTCATTTTTATACCCCAGTGAAACAGGAAGCCATGTAAGGCCACAGTACAGTTCCTTAAGACTGAGATGAACTTAAAGAAGTAGAATGTTAATGCAGATTTAATTTTGTTTGATTTTATTAATAAGAATCTATAGGGGTGCCAATAATTCTGACACCTATCTTTTTGAGAAAAAAATTATTGCTTGTTAATAAAAAAAAAAAAAACTTTCTCTGAGCAATTGTATTAAAATAAAAGAATATGGTTTTCCCATATATTTGAGCATAAAATATAGCTCATTACCTGTGTATTTTATACAACCTTTTTTGCTCATCTTTATAAAGGGTGCCAATAATTTTGGAGGTGACTGTGTGTGTGTGTGTGTGTGTGTGTGTGTATGTATATGTATATACAGTGCCTTGCAAAAGTATTCAGACCCCTGACCAATTCTCTCATATTACTGAATTACAAATGGTACATTGAAATTACGTTCTGTTTGATATTTTATTTTAAAACACTGAAACTCAAAATCAATTATTGTAAGGAGACATTGGTTTTATGTTGGGAAACATTTTTAAGAAAAATAAAAAACTGAAATATCTTGCTTGCATAAGTATTCAACCCCTGTGCTGTGGAAGCTCCCAGTTTACACCGATGAAAGAAATTGCCCTAATGAGGACACAGTTACCTTACCATTGGCCTCCACCTGTGAACCATTAAAGTTGCTGTCACATTTTCTGGATAAAAACCCCACTGTTGAAGGATCATTGGTCAGGCTGTGAATCTGAATGAAAATGAAGACCAAAGAGCATTCTACAGAAGTTAGAGATAAAGTAATACAAATGCATAGATTAGGGAAAGGGTACAAAATAATATCCAAGTGTTTGGATATCCCAGTGAGCACAGTTGGATCAATAATCAGGAAGTGGAAGCTGCATCACACCACCCAGGCACTGCCAAGAAAAGGCCGTCCCTCAAAACTCAGCGCTCAAACAAGAAGGAGACTTGTGAGAGAAGCCACAGAGAGGCCAACAATCACTTTGAAGGAGCTACAGAGTTCAGTGGCTGGGAGTGGAGTAATGGTGCACCAGTCAACCATATCAAGAGCTCTGCATAACACTGGCCTGTATGGGAGGGTGGCAAGAAAGAAGCCGTTACTCAAAAAGTTCCATCTGAAGCACATCTGGAGTTTGCCAGAAAGCATGAGAGTGACCCAGCTGCGATGTGGGAAAAGGTTTTGTGGTCAGATGAGTCCAAGATAGAGCTTTTTGGCCAAAACTCAAAGCGCTATGTGTGGCGCAAACCTAACACTGCCCTTGCCTCAAGACACACCATCCCTACAGTGAAGTATGGTGGTGGCAGCATCATGCTGTGGGGATGCTTCTCATCAGCAGGGACTGGGCATTTTGTTAAAATTGAAGGAAGAATGGATGGAGCAAAATACAGGGAAATACTGCAAGAGAACCTGCTTCAGTCTGCTAAAAAAGTGAAGCGTGGGAGGAAATTCACCTTTCAGCAGGACAATGATCCCAAGCACAAGGCCAAAGCAACATTGGAGTGGCTCAAGAACAAAAAGGTGAATGTCCTACAGTGGCCCAGTCAAAGTCCTGATCTCAATCCCATTGAGAATCTGGCACTATTTGAAAATTGCGGTCCACAAGCGTCGTCCAACCAACCTGAACAACCTGGAGCAAATCTGCCAAGAAGAATGGGCCAAAATCACCCCGATGCTGTGTGCAAAGCTGGTACATACTTATGACATGACTAATACATTCCATTTTTGAGCACTGCAACATTTAAAGCGGCAACTCTAACAGTTCATTTCAAGCAGAATGTATACAATACTGTAATCTGGTTATACCAGTGTCTTCTTCTAATCCACTGTGAAAAATGTATCAAGTAAACACAATTCTTCAGCCTATGCATAATTTTGCAAATCATGCTTATTCATAGTAATAATAGTAGTAGTAATAATATTTTTAAAAGTGAATGTATTGTATTGCTTTATTTCTAAAATTCTGAAAACATAAGAATAGAATTATTGAAGCCTATGAGCAACTGAATATTAATTTCTATGTAATTTGCATATATACTGCTCTTGGTCTTGGTCTCATCATATCTGGTCTCTGTCTCGGTCTTGGTCTCAACATATCCAGTCTTAGTCTTGGTCTCGTTCTCGGTCTCAACATATCCGGTCTTGGTCTTGGTCCTGGTCTCAACATATCTGGTCTTGGTCTCAACATATTTGGTCTTGTTCTTGGTCTCAACATATCTGGTCTTGGTCTTGGTCCTGGTCTCAACATATCCGGTCTTGGTCTTGGTCTCAACATATCTGGTCTTGGTCTCAACATATCCGGTCTTGGTCTTGGTCTTGGTCTCAACATATCTGGTCTTGGTCTCAACATATTTGGTCTTGGTCTTGGTCTCAACATATCCAGTCTCAGTCTTGGTCTTGGTCTCAACATATCAGGTCTTGGTCTTGGTCTCAACAAATCCGGTCTCGGTCTTGGTCTCAACATATCCGGTCTTGGTCTTGGTCTTGGTCTCAACATATCCGGTCTCGGTCTTGGTCTCAACATACCTGGTCTTGGTCTTGATCTTGGTCTCAACATATCTGGTCTTGGTCTCAACATATTTAGTCTTAGTCTTGGTCTTGGTCTCAACATATCCAGTCTGGGTCTTGGTCTCAACATATCCTGTCTCAGTCTTGGTCTCAAAATATCCGGTCTCTGTTTTGGTCTTGGTCTCAACATATCCGGTATCGGTCTTGGTCTTGGTCTCAGTCTCATCATATCCAGTCTCTGTCTTGGTCTTGGTCAATTTTGTCTTGACTACATTACTGATGGACACTCCCATACAGTGCCTATAGAAAGTCTACACCCCCTTTCAAAATGTACACCTTTTGTTGCCTTATAGCCTGGAATTAAAATGTATTAAAAATAGTGTTTTTTTCATTTATCTACACATCCTACCCCACAACTTCCAAGTGAAAAAATATTCTAGAAATTTTGTAGAAAATTAATTAAAAATAAAAACTGAAGTAGCTAGGTTGAATAAGTGTCCACCCCCCTTGTAAAGCAATCCTAAATTAGCTCAGGTGTAACCAATCACCTTCAAAATCACACACCAAGTTAAGTGGCCTCCACCTGTGTTAAATTGTAGTGATTCACATGATTTGATGATAAATTCAGCAGTTCCTGTAGTTCCCTCTGCTGGGTAGTGCATTTCAAAGCAAAGACTCAGCCATGAGCACCAAGGCACTTTCAAAAGAACACCGGGACAAAGTTGTTGAAAGGCACAGATCAGGGGATGGGTATAAAAAAATATCAAAGGCCTTGAATATCCCTTGGAGCACGGTCAAGACGATTATTAAGAAGTGGAAGGTGTACGGTGCCACCCAGACCCTGCCTAGATCAGGCCGTCCCTCCAAACTGGATGACCGAGCAAGAAGGTGACTGATCAAGAGGCCAATGGTAACTTTGCAAGAGCTACATCCTTTTATGGCCAAGACTGGTCAAAGTGTGCATGTGACAACAATATCCCAAGCACTCCACAAATCTGGCCTGTATGGTAGGGTGGCAAGAAGGAAGCCATTGCTCAAGGAAGCCCACCTTGAATCCCGTTTTGAAGTAAGCAAAAAACACTCAGGCGATTCTGTAGCCATGTGGCAAAAAGTTTTGTGGTCTGATAAAACTAAAATGGAACTTTTTGGCCTAAATGCAAAGTGTTATGTTTGGCGCAAACCCAACACAGCGTATCACCCAAAGAACACCATCCCTACTGTGAAGCATTGTGGTGGCAGCATCATATTATGGGGATGTTTCTCATCAACAGGGACTGGGGTACTTGTCAGGATAGAAAAAAAAATGAATGGAGCAAAATACAGAGAAGTCCATCCACCAAGTATTAAGGGCAGCAGTGTGGAGTAGTGGTTATGGCTCTTAGCTCTTGACTCTTGACCGGAGGGTCGTGGGTTCAATCCCAGGTGGGGACACTGCTGCTGTACCCTTGAGCAAGGTACTTTACCTAGATTGCTCCAGTAAAAACCCAACTGTATAAATGGGTAATTGTATCTAAAAAATAATGTGATATCTTGTAACAATTGTAAGTCACCCTGAATAAGGGCGTCTGCTAAGAAATAATAATAATAATAATAATAATTAACTCAGAGGGGTGGAGACTTATCCAATTATGATCTTTCAGTTTTGTATTTAATATCATTTTTTTTCTCAATAAAAAATTTTTTCCCCTTAACAGTGTGGAGTAAGATGTGTAGGTAAGTGGAAAAAAATCCTCATTTAAATACATGAAACTCTGAGGCACTGACTTTCTATAGGTACTGTATATCCCCAGAATCTGATATTCTCAATAATGTATGCTAAAAGTTTCATCACAGTGGTTCTCCAGATATATGGAAAAATATGGGGTGACCTGTATAAGCATGTACAGACAGATAGACATACGTACTGTATGACCACCTCCACTATATTTCCTTGCCAGAGGATTACATGCTCAGCAGGGGAATATTGGATGCCTGTACCTTACGAATGAACTTTTATAAGTTAGAGCAGCTGTCTTAGGCAGTTCAGGGTTATATAATATCAAATCAAAACTGGTTACTTCTAAGCTTACCCATAAATCTTGTGATTTTTGATTAAGTGTATCATAGTGATACTGTAAACTGAATGAGATTATGGTTGCTTACTATAAGAAAACAGTCACTCAACAAAAGGCAGCAATCCTACATAGCTGTATTAGCATCCAGCCAATCATTGAGTGACTTGTCCTTAAATTTTCTATACAAGTCCTCAATGGATTTACTAGCACCGGCATTTTGCATTCAGTATTTCTGGTCTATTACAAGAATCATATAGTAAGTTGTATTAAATGCATTATATAAGATGACAGATCCCATATGCATGCTTTGCCTCAAGTCTATTACATTTTGGCAAAAACATTATGGAAAATATGGAGCCGATTAGTTACGCTTTGGATCTGAGACTTTGTATATGAATAAGATAATGACTTTTGTTGAAATTGTCGGATCTTGATGATAATGAGAATGTTTTAAAAAAAAAATATAGCATTATATTTACCAAGGGTTTTTTATTTTAATAACTTTTGTGAATAAAGCACAGTGTTGTAATTCAAGGGACTTCAGGAGAATAAAACTACTGTGCAACCATGATAATCCCCTTAGTTTGTCACTCATAAAGCCTAGAAGTGTGTGCATTTAACCAGCAGTCTCGTACATTTATATATATATAGTGCCGTGAAAAAGTATTTGCCCCCTGTATGATTTTCTGTATTTTTGCACATTTTTTCACATTGTATTTGGTCATTTTTTTGGGGTTGTTGTAGTAGCATATAGAGGGAGTTTGAGAGAAAAAATGATACCAAAGTTTGGTGCTTCTTTCATTTGTTTGGTGTGCAAGGTAATCATGTCATGGTTTGGGAATGCTTTGCTGCATCAGGACCTGGACGCCTTGCCATCATTGAAGGAACCATGAATTCTGCTCTGTATCAGAGAATTCTACAGGAGAATGTCGGGCCATCCGTCCGTGAGCTGAAGCTGAAGCGCAGCTGGGTCATGCAGCAAGACAATGATCTGAAACACAAAAGCAAGTCTATATCAGAATGGTTGAAGAACAAGAAATTTAAAGTTTTGGAATGGCCTAGTCAAAGTTCAGACCTAAACCCCATTGAGATGTTGTGGCAGGACCTGAAACGAGCAGTTCATGCTCGAAAACCCACAAATGTCACTGAGTTGAAGCAGTTCTGCATGGAGGAGTGGGCCAAAATTCCTCCACGGTGCTGTGAGAGACTAATCAATAACTACAGGAAGCGTTTGGTTGCAGTTATTGCTGCTAAAGGTGGTGTAACCAGTTATTGAGTCTAAGGGGGCGATTACTTTTTCACACAGGGGCATTGGGTGTTGCATAACTTTCTTTAATAAATACATGAAATATGTATCAAATGTTTGTGTTATTTGTTCACTCAGGGTCCCTTTTATCTAATATTAGATTTTGGTTGAAGATGTGATAACGTTCAGTGTCAAAAAAATGCAGAAAATCAGACAGGGGGCAAATACTTTCACGGCACTGTATATAATGTGTGTGTGTTTTCTTGTCTCCTCCTTTTCTTTTTCCACTTAAAGTATTTTTTGTTGCCTCATCAGTTAATAAAAGACAGCAGTCTTCTGTGTTTTCCTTGGCATGTTTTCAAATATTAAACTGACATTAATATAAAGGGATCATATCATGCTTTTAAACCAATACAATGGCCAGTATTGAAAGACCCATGAAGTTAGTTACTAAATCATGTGGTAGTAGCCGTATGATTTGCATTGTGCAATTTCTCCAATTATTATCATAATTGCCTGTCAATGTGAGGTTTGGGAATCATAAAACTTCAAAACAAAGGAAATGTTAGCCCATAATAATGTAGCTTGTTGCTTTTTACATGGGCCAGGACATTCCTTTTGTGAAATGAAAGCAATTGGGTGAAATTCAGGGGTTAGCATTTTTTCAACCTCTGCCAAATCTCCATAACAAAATGTAATTTATTTTAAAATATAAAGATGTGCATTAGTAGTACTTTTCTTAATATTGTGTATGATCGTGTTATTAAAAAAAAAAGAAAAAGTATTTTAAACTGAGGAGGATCTTAATACAGTCTCCATTATATTTAGCCAGCTGGTGTGCTCCCCTTATCGATATCACTGACAATACTGAAATAAGGACTGTGAAAAAGTAGGTTTAAAGGTTCTGGTATTTGAATCCACTGCTTGTAATGTCATTAAAATAGACCATATTGTCTTATTTTGGTTTGGTTCGTATATGAAGCCCCCTAGTTCAGTTACTAATCCAGCCAGTGTGTTTGTGCTGGAATGGCTGACAGTTATTAATACCAGTTGACCCCATTTTTTCTTTTTTTTCCTACACTGGTAAGTAAGTGAGGGATGAGCATGGACCCAGCACTTTCTATTAGTCAAAAGAGATCCAGCTCTCATACAGACTATTCTAAATGTCTAATTTGTCATTATGGGGCTGAAAAGGGTTTGCTACAGAGATTTACCATATTAGGATATCCATCCCTGCTCTATGCAATTAAAAACCGAGAAGATAATGTGTCTTTCCAACTTTTCAGTGATGTAAATGTACAGGAGGAATTCATGGCCAAACATCCAGCTTAGCATTCTAAATGTAGAAACAACTACACAAACCGAAAGACTGTAGCGCAGAAGAGATGGAAATATTCTGAATTTTCCACCCTATCCACTTGTGGGCCTGAAAAAGATCTGTTATGAACATGCTCTTCGACACCATCTCCTATCCATCTAAAAGAAAACTGCTTTGTTTGTGACAGAAAGCAATAATAAATCAGGTAACTGGCATCTTTTATAAACATTTTTGAAAAGGAACTTGAATATGTAATTTGGAAGAAAGCACAAGAGCTTAAAGATGATGCCATGCTGACCAAAATGCAGGGCTTTGGAGACATGGTAGCAAACAATTTTAAGTATCATCGATCATGCCTAAACACTTACCTTGTATCATCGATCCTGCCTGATATGAAACATGATATTAAATACACACACAATATACAAACACAGTCACCAATCCAAAGTGAGTGCTGTAGTGCTCGTGGTGCAAATTCAATTTATCGTGATAATAGTGCAGTGTTGTCTGGGTTTTGTGCTGGCCTGTAGCTACAGCTCTGGATCCTGTTGGCCGTCTAAACAACAAATATGTATAATTAGACATGACAAAAACAAAAAATAACACTCACGATACACAATATGGTTCTCCTTCCAGGTATCACTAACCATAACAAAAGGAACAGATCACCTTGCTACTTCCCCTTATATACCGTCAGTCATGAATCATTCTGTCTCTGTCACAATGCAGTATCATTTTTCTGATACCTTACGCTGCAGGATATGACTGACCGTGAGTGAACACGTACATAATTACCGGTATTAATTTTTTTTAACATGTAAATTATTAGTATCTTTCAGAAAGCGGGAAAGCATTGCTAATATAGTTTCCCTGATTTGTAGATGACTGAGGTTTGTACCGCCTCATGTAGATACGCGCGAGGCCCACAATACAAATCGTAGTGGACAGTATTAAAGTACAGATACTGTACATACAGTAACAGAACAACGTGGATACAATTTAATGGTATGAAGTTTATTTTATAGACCAAAAGTAAAATCAAATGACTGTTAAAAACATTACGATTTTATAAGAGAACAGGCAATGACCTAACAGGATATTAAGTTTATTCAGTGTCTATAAAATGCTAATTTAATCTGTCATGGAGATTATTTTGTTATAATGTTAACTCTGGTTTCACCCACGCTAAAAATTAACACATAATAGGTAGGTAATTGTATTACTTTTATCAATTCTGACTACGAAAAACATAAATAAAAAATAGGAGCAAATAGCTAGCTATAACGTTACCATGATCCAAGTAACGTCTTCCGTGTTTTTTCAGTACAATAATAAACGAAATACAATCTTGAGGTGGATTTGAGGTGGTTTTCTTTTTATAACAGATTATCACTATGTTGCATACTTCTCCTGTAACAAGTGAAACGTGTGCTTTAACACAATGTTATATACTGTGATATATATTTGCACCATCAAACTATAACTTACACACATGGCTAACTAATGTCACTGTTGAATAAAACAAACACAGCGTATTTTATTTGTTTATTTTTTTTCCAATCTTGGTTGATAACCCTTATTCTGTTATTACTTAGTTAATTTCTTCAAAATTGTACAGCATTTAAAAATGAAAAGGCAGGGTGTGAGCATACATATATTTATGAAAAAACTAGTTAGTAACACGTTGCATGAATCTTTTAAATGTAGGGGTAACGTGGTGGAATTAGCTTTCATTTTCAAAACAGCTTGGTTGTGGTTGTAACCTTATACTTTATAGGGTCATACAATGCAGGCTTCAACAATATTGTGGTGCATGTTTTTTTTAATTTATTTTGATATTTATTTTTAAATGCTGTCTTTTATAGGTGTGTGATTTGTTAATTACCGAAATCTCAGTCAACAATTGAAGACATAAGGATAATTTTGTACCACTTAATTTCCACCGATGAAACATAACCTGGTTAACTGTACTGATGGCATATCAAATTCTTAGATGACAGCTATGGTTCTTGTAGAACTTAAGGATAAAACAAAAATACATTTCGACAAGGATTTGCATTAATTCCATTACTTAGCTGAGCACAAGGTGGTTTCAGTAAATACTTTCTGATTTAAATATAGGCCTACTATGTGATGGTGCAGTTGTTTTTTTTTAGTTTTTTTTTTTAATACATTTAAATCCAAAGCGTTCGGATCAACTTTATCTGTTTTGAAGGAAAGAAAGTTCTCTTATAGTTTTTTTGTAGAATATAATTTGATTGTCTTCATTTTCATACGTTGTCAAGTTGCTAAACAACAAAAGGTCACAGGCTGTGGGAATCCTGATGTCTAACCTTCACTTGGACATGAAGGATATTCAACATGGTAAGTAGAGCCTGATGCTTGGCTTCAACATTATTTTTTATTTATTTATTTTAAATATATGCAATACCCCGACATTAAATAGCTATGGTAGGATGTGTTGAAAAGGTAAGACCATTATGATATCAAATATGTGCCTGGAAACTTATGACTTCTGTTCTTGGCAGTAGAGCTATCCAGCAAAGCTAACATTTAATAAATCAAGTAAGCTCCTTTGGGCATTTTGATTAACAATTTTATTTTTGTTTGTTTTTTTATAAACCATTTTTTCAGGTTTTTCTTTCATGTACACTAGGGGTAGGAAACCTTGGCTCTTCCAGTTCATTCCATTGCAAGACTTTTCAGCTGGGTGTAATAAACAAGAAACTGATTGGAACAAAGTCGATCATGCTTTATTTTAAAGGCCGTTTTTTTTTTTTTAGTTTATTAACTGTTAACAAACATTGTTAATTTTTTAGGTTAGGGTTAATAAAAATCTGATGTAATTTGCTAAACATTACTATCGTAACATATTTGAACCAATTTCAAGCATATGATCGACTGGGTATTGATCATCCATAGGGCTCTGTGCCCGGTTGCAGAATATTAACTTAGGGTACATTTTCCCTTTCCTAAGAGAATCACTTAAGAGCATTGCATAAAACACCTTAACTGGTCCACTAAGGGAAGGGAAACCCCTTAAGTGCTTTTCACGTCAGCCTTTTCTACAGACAATAGACTCTAAGCTTGTTGTGCACCAAGTACAGTACTGTGCAAAAGTTTTAGGCAGGTGTGAAAAAATGCTGTAAAGTAAGAATGCTTTCAAAAATAGACATGTTAATAGATTATATTTATCAATTAACTAAATGCAAAGTGAGTGAACAGAAGAAAAATCTAAATCAAATCCATATTTGGTGTGACCACCCTTTACCTTCAAAACAGCATCAATTCTTCTAGGTACACTTGCACAAAGTCAGGGATTTTGTAGGCATATAGTCAGGTGTATGATTAAACAATTATACCAAACAGGTGCTAATGATCATCAATTCAATATGTAGGTTTGAAACACTATCATTAACTGAAACAGAAACAGCTGTGTAGGAGGAATAAAACTGGGTGAGGAACAGCCAAACTCAGCTAACAAGGTGAGGTTGCTGAAGACAGTTTACTGTCAAAAGTCATACACCATGGCAAGACTGAGCACAGCAACAAGACACAAGGTAGTTATACTGCATCAGCAAGGTCTCTCCCAGGCAGAAATTTCAAGGCAGACAGGGGTTTCCAGATGTGCTGTCCAAGCTCTTTTGAAGAAGCACAAAGAAACGGGCAACGTTGAGGACCGTAGGCGCAGTGGTCGGCCAAGGAAACTTACTGCAGCAGATGAAAGACACATCATGCTTACTTCCCTTCGCAATCGGAAGATGTCCAGCAGTGCCATCAGCTCAGAATTGGCAGAAAACAGTGGGACCCTGGTACACCCATCTACTGTCCGGAGAAGTCTGGTCAGAAGTGGCCTTCATGGAAGACTTGCGGCCAAAAAGCCATACCTCTGACGTGGAAACAAGGCCAAGCGACTCAACTATGCACGAAAACACAGGAACTGGTGTGCAGAAAAATGGCAGCAGGTGCTCTGGACTGATGAGTCAAAATTTGAAATATTTGGCTGTAGCAGAAGGCAGTTTGTTCGCCAAAGGGATGGACAGCGGTACACGAATGAGTGTCTGCAGGCAACAGTGAAGCATGGTGGAGGTTCCATGCAAGTTTGGGGCTGCATTTCTGCAAACGGAGTTGGGGATTTGGTCAGAATTAATGGTCTCCTCAATGCTGAGAAGTACAGGCAGATACTTATCCATCATGCAATACCATCAGGGAGGCATCTGATTGGCCCCAAATTTATTCTGCAGCATGACAACGACCCCAAACATACAGCGAAAGTCATTAAGACCTATCTTCAGCGTAAAGAACAAGGAGTCCTGGAAGTGATGGTATGGCCCCCACAGAGCCCTGATCTCAACATCATCGAGTCTGTCTGGGATTACATGAAGAGAGAGAAGCAATTTAGGCTGCCTAAATCCACAGAAGAACTGTGGTTAGTTCTCCAAGATGTTTGGGCCAACCTACCTGCCGAGTTCCTTCAAAAACTGTGTGCAAGTGTACCGAGAAGAATTGATGCTGTTTTGAAGGCAAAGGGTGGTCACACCAAATATTGATTTGATGTAGATTTTTCTAGTGTTCACTCACTTTGCATTTTGTTAATTGATAAATATAAACTATTAACATGTCTATTTTTGAAAGCATTCTTACTTTACAGCATTTTTTCACACCTGCCTAAAACTTTTGCACAGTACTGTAGCTCAAGCACATCTTGGCTGTCATCAAATCAAAGTTTATTTATATAGCACCCTTCATACAGGTGTATCTCAAAGCACTTTACAGGACAAAAAATCTAATTTATAAAAACAAACAAACATGTCCAATTGGAAAATATAAATTTCTCATTTCTAGTACAGGTTCAGAAGATAGTCTGCTGAAATCCAGGCCAAATGATTCAGGCTTATCCAGCTGGTTTGATGAAGCCACTAACAAAACCTCTGTTTTTTTTGCAGGCGATTGATTAAGATAGAGTGATCCACGGTATCAAAAGCAGCACTTAGATCTAATAAAATTAAAACTGATAAATAACCAGAGGCAGTGCCAATTAATAGATCATTTAATAACAAGAGCTGTCTCAGTACAATGTGCATGGTGAAAACCAGACTGAAATTTTTCATAGATGTTGTTTTGTGCCAAAAATTGATGCAGTTGATTTGCAACTACCCTTTCTAGTATCTTTGCAAGAAAAGGAAGGTTTGAAATAGGCCTGTAATTATGTAGAATTGTTGGATGCTAGTTATGTTTCTTGATCATTGGCTTTGACAGCTATCTTAAGAGCCGATGGAAATAGCCCAGAAGAAAGTGAACCATTAATAAAATTAAGAATATAGGTATTAAGAGAACAACATATTTCTTTCAATAATTTTAATTGGAATAGGATCAAGAATACAAGTAGTAGGTTTAATATGCATGACTATCATTTAAACCTATTAAGGTCACCAGGGAGAAGGAATGTAAAGTAACCAGAATAGGTCTGGTAGGTTCTACTGGGGTTAAGTCTTTCATCACCAAAGATATCTGTGAAATTTGATTTCTGATGTTTATGATTTTACTATGGGAATAGTCAATAAAGTCATTGCAAGAGACTGTGGCAGCAGAAGGATTACACAGAGGATTAACTAGTTTATTCAAAATAGAAAAAAGATATCTGGATTATCTGTTAGTTTCAGTTAAGTTAGAGTGGTATGTTGATCTGGCTACTACCAAAGCCTCCCTATAAGTCCTTCCATATAAGATAATGTACATGTAGTTTAGTACCTCTCCATTTACGTTCTAATTTTCGACCATGCCGTTTAAGTTTTCGAGTGGCATCATTAAACCATGGCGAGTATTTCTTTAGAGAAACATTTCAAACCTTAGCTGGAGCAATAGCATCAAGGGTACTAGATAGAAAGATATTAGAATTATCAACAAGCTCATCCATAGTTTCAGAGTGCAAAGGTAATAGAGCCAAGTGCCTCTGAAAACTTTAAAGTAGTTGAAGGATTAAGTTCCCGAGTTGTAAAAGCGTGTATAACTTTATTTATAAGTACTGGCACATTAACCTCAGAAATAACAGCAAAATTAACTGAAATGGTAAGATCGGTAATTATAAAGTCCATAGCGTTTAGACCGTGAGAAATTACTAAATCTAACGTGTGTCCATGATTGAGTAGGACCTGTAATATGATGGACATAGTCTAAAGAGTCAAGTAAATTACTTGTCTGATTCGATATCCACATGAATGTTAAAATCACCCAACAGAAGAATTATATCATAGTTGGAAGATTGGAAAGAGAAAATCACAAAATTCAGATAAAAATGAAGCATGTGGCTTTAGTGCACGATATACAATACCAATGTACACAGATACTTCATTATTTAAAATTAATGATAATAATTCATATTAATATTAAGATCAGAGTTATAAATTGTAGCAAGTCCACCTCCTGCCCCCCCGGTACGAGCCATCTGGATAAAGGCGTAGTCTGCAGGGGACATTATCATCTACCCCAGGCCAGGTTTCAGTGAGAGCCAACATATTAAGCTTTTGATCTACAATAAAATCATGAAGTAAAGGTGCTTTATTGGACAGTGATCTAAGATTAAATAATGCCAAACGAACATTATTAGACTGATGTAGTTTTATTTGGCCAGTAATAACTGGGATATTTCTAAGGTTATTATAACAAACTCCACAGGGTCTATTAAAAAGTAATACTGTGATATGAGAAGTCGACACAACTTCAATGGGGTAAGCCTTTTTTTGGTTTTCTGGAGATGGATTAATTGGGATTGCCTTTGCTGAAATAATTCTCACTAGTACCTTGCCCTTCCCTGGATCTTAATCTAAAAAATCTTTTAGGTAGTTTTCAAAATGTGCAGCGAGCCTACTTGCCCCAGTATTGTTCAAATGAAGCCCATCTTTACGATAGTTTTTTTTTTTTTTTTTTTTTTTTTTTTTAAATAGTAATAGTCCCAGTTGTTAATGTATCCTATCTGTTCTTTAACACACCATGGAAATGCTGTCACCTCGCATTTTTACCTCAATATTTTACCTCAGAAGAAGAAAAACAATGACTCAGAAGCAAAGAAACCCAAATTGGAACCAAGAAAAGAAATTCACTTTTTACTGGAGGAATATTCTAAAAGAAAACAAGTGTTGACCAGTAGGATTAATCCTTAGGTATCCGCACATACAAAACAAAAGCGTTGAGGCGAAATTGCAGAGGCTGTAAACTCTAGCAACCTTGTCGTTCACAGAACGACTGCTGAAATAAAAAAAATATATATATATGAAAACAGCAATATCGGCAAAGAAAGAATACAGAAGGGAAGCTGGACAAATTGATTTAAAATTAAATTTTGGTCAGTTTTGATTTAAAATAAAATCGGTAAAGTGCATTTCCCGACAAAGGGGATAAAATCGTTTGAAATAAAACCAGAAATCGGTCTCTAGTTATGTCTGTATATATTACAGGACAAAACATCATTAATATATGATCTCTGCTAAATACATTGTTGTTGTTGTTGTTGTTTAACCTCTTCACTGCTAAGGGGTTTTCCACCCCCAGTGCTAGAAGTTTTTCTTGAATTTGAGACTGAATTGTTTAAAAGTCAAATTTCTCACAGGTCTCTAAAGGCAACATAGGAAACCTATATATTGTTTTTTTCAGCACAATTTGAACTTTTTAATGATATAATTTACTTGGGCATAACATAGTAATTACACAAATTAAGAACATAAGAACGTTTACAAACGAGAGGAGGCCATTCGGCCCATCTTGCTCGTTTGGTTGTTAGTAGCTTATTGATCCCAGAATCTCATCAAGCAGCTTCTTGAAGGATCCCAGGGTGTCAGCTTCAACAACATTACTGGGGAGTTGGTTCCAGACCCTCACAATTCTCTGTGTAAAAAAAAGTGCCTTCTATTTTCTGTTCTGAATGCCCCTTTATCAAATCTCCATTTGTGACCCCTAGTCCTTGTATCTTTTTTCAGGTCGAAAAAGTCCCCTGGTCGACATTGTCAATACCTTTTAGAATTTTGAATGCTTGAATCACATCACCGCGTAGTCTTCTTTGTTCAAGACTGAATAGATTCAATTCTTTTAGCCTGTCTGCATACAAAATGCCTTCTAAACCCGAGATAATTCTGATCGCTCTTCTTTGCACTCTTTCTAGAGCGGCAATATCCTTTTTGTAACAAGGTGACCAGAACTGAACACAATATTCTAGATGAGGTCTTACTAATGCATAGTAAAGTTTTAACATTACTTCCCTTGATTTAAATTCAACACTTTTCACAATATATCCGAGCATCTTGTTATGGCAGACACATGGCAAATTAAATGTAATTTGCCATGTGTCTGCCCAGTTCTGAATGCTGTCTAGATCATTTTGAATGACCTTTGCTGCTGCAACAGTGTTTGCCACTCCTCCTATTTTTGTGTCGTTTGCAAATTTAACAAGTTTGCTTTCTATACCAGAATCTAAATCATGAATGTAAATTAGGAATAGCAGAGGACCAAATATTGATCCCTGTGGTACACCACTGGTTACCTCGCTCCATTTTGAGGTTTCTCCTTTAATCAGTACTTTCTGTTTTCTACATGTTAACCACTCCCTAATCCATGTGCATGCATTTCCTTGAATCCCTACTGCGTTCAGTTTGAGAATTAATCTTTTATGGGGGACTTTGTCAAAAGCTTTCTGGAAATCTAAATAAACCATGTTGTATGCTTTGCAATTATCCATTGTCGATGTTGCATCCTCAGAAAAATCAAGCAGGTTAGTTAGACACAATCTTCCATTTTTTTCAAAAAGAGCACATATACATGAATATGAAAAACTATAATGAAAAACATTACACAATAAACTACTGTGTAAACAGGTGTAGACATCCAACGTTTTGTTTCTGTTGCATTTAGCAACCTGGCATTCTTTTCTTCCGTGCGCCAGTGGGTTTGCACTGGCTGAAGGTTGGGGGGGCATTTGCAAGCTGGCTTGCGCTTCTCTGATCAGAATGTTTTTGTCTTAGCTCCAGGGCTAGCTGCAAAATGAAGTCCCTCCGGGAGATTGTGTTCCCGGTGCACTCCTTGTACAAAAACAAAAGCCAGGTCCAAAACATTATTAAAAAACAGCCACAGGCCACCTGCGAGAACCACTTTTGACAGAATACTGCCGTGCCACTTGATCAAGTACATCCACACCGTACTTCGTTGCGTTGTAAAATGCAACAGTCTATGGCTTTTGTTTAGCATCGGTCCCGATGGTCACTGATCTGTGCAGAGGACTTGTATTACAAAGGCCAGACTAAATTGTCGAATATATTTTATTGATTTCAATATGCGGTTACAAAAGCTGCTCTGGTGCTTTAAGGAGTAAGTACTTATAACTTATTTATTTTTACAATTCTGCAGCTGAAACACTGTATGGGTATTTAATTCAAATATTTAGTAACACTTCAGAACGGACATGCGCGAGAAATTCACAAACGCAGAGAAATTTAAATTAATTGCCAAAACGGTCCAAAAGACTGTCATGGCAGTTCTAGTGTTAAACAAAACACACCAAAAGAAAAGGGCACATTGGCCAAAGTAAATGTAACACAAACTATTATAATACTTCTTATCAAAATGAGGACCTTGTTCGATGGCTGGTAGCAGTCGCTCTCGCTCTTACTCTCTTTAACTCTCTCCTCCTGCTCTGAGCCCGGAGTGGGTCTTTTATACTGTGGCTGGAGCCTATTGGCCAATACACCAAACACTGCGATCCATTTTGGTGGATCTCAACGGGCTCCGCGATCCACCAGTAAGCTATGACCAACAATTATTAGTGGGATTTAATATAATAGTATCCAATACGTAATCGTAATAATAAAACAAAACAACCACAACAGAAACGTAACAAACACTCTACGCTAACTTATTCAGGCACATGTGCGCCTAAGTTAAAAAAAATAAATAAAAATAGACTGAAAAATTTAGGGGCACACACACACACGCAAAAAAATGATAATAATAATACAATTTTTGCTCAAATGTATTGTTGAATATCTACAGATCTTTTTTCCCTTACTTTCTTACATAACACTTGCGCAGTTCAATACTTTTGCATCAACAAAATTAAAAAGGGATGACTTTTTTTTTTTAACTGCTTGGTAGCATGTTCCTCAGAATGTGCTACTTGCCTGTTTATGGCAGCGGGATGGTCTGCCTCTGCGCACATTGCGTGCCGTTTTGAAGAACTGTGTTTTAATATATTTTCATGTTTGAACTTCTGGCTCCCTGTTAAAAATGCAGTCTTGCCTGTCATCAGTTCCCCTGCATCCTGATAAAACGTGCAAAACATGGATTTTTTTTTAACATTGTCAAACTTAAGCCAGGGGAAATCTTTTAGCCACAGTTGGTTGAACTTGTATTTTACAACTGTGAACACGCTGTAACCAACTCGAAGTTCCCTGTTCGCTTTCATCTTCTGACACACCTGCATTGCTCATTTCTTGTAAAGACGTCGACATATATGAATTTGTTATTTTTCCTCATCTTGGTTTGACAAACTGTCTGGAAACGAGTAGCCATCTCACTGATAAATCGGTGAAATTGGTGGGGTATGGGATTTGTAGTTTTTAATGTGTGATTAACAGTGGGCAGTGGGCACCAATAAACTACATTCCCAGAGTACATTATGATTGAGCTATGAGTTTAGATCCGACTGTGAGTTATTTTTCTTTTGTTTTATACTTTTCAGCATAAAAAATAAATCACGTTTGTTGTTTATAGACAACCTTTAGGAATTTCTAGTCGCATACGTGTGCCTAAATTAAAATGTACGTTCGCACAAGCATTTTGTTAGTCTTATATGCAGAAACTGTTGGGATATTTTCATCTGTGCTATTGGATGACACAGAAGACTCTGCCCATCAGCCGAAACAAAAACTGTTGCATGCTTATATGCTAGTGCTTGTTCTGATTTGTACCGAGATCCACCGAAAATCTTTTGCGATCCACGTATTGGCCACCACTGTATTAAACAATTACCTTATTAAGGCTCCAGCCACATTACCACAAGCTACTTAAGATGGGGGATTCAACATTTTACGAAACCGGCTTTTCTCCGGTCTCAAACAACAATGACGGACGGTTTCGTCTGCCCATACACAAACACAACATTCTATATATTAATAATGATGATAATAATACAACACAAATAATATATACATAAATAAAATACCACAAGGGGTGGGCACCCCGGAACAAACTCTTAAAATAAAGCATGACCACAAAGTCCTACAATGGAATGGACTAGAAGACGAGTTGCCTACCCCTGATGTACATCATAAACATGCATTACAACTGTGTTTATTTGTGGCTCTCCTTAGGAAACTATAACCAAGCTGCACTTGAGATGTACCCATCATGGTTAAAGAAATTGAAAGGTCTGTTCATCTGAGGCAACCCAACTTATCTGGTTTGCAGTGTTTGTTTATTTTGGCTTGTCAATCTTCAAAGTGTTCTAAAAACACATAGTTATTGTATTTAATAAGTGTTAGCTGGGACAACTATTTTTAATCTCATCTTATTTTAATTGGAATCCAACCAGTGTCTGTTTTGGGTCATCGGCAAGCTTTTTTGAGTTTATTTATTTATTTATTTATTTTAAAGCGAAGGGAGATTGAAAAAAAATTTGTTTAATATGATGCCAGAACTCTTCCTTGGAATACATATGTGAGGTTGTCTTGAGCTTACAATCATGAACAAGGTTTACAGTATGTATGTTGGTTGGTTGGTTCCACTTGTGCGATTGCCATGTCTGTTAGTGTGAAACTGAGATGGGAGGAGCTTTCAAGAATTTTAAAGCTGTTTTTTCAATGACTTACTTTGAATCCCAAGCTACCAAGATCCACAAATAAGTTTGATAAAAAAATAAAATAAAATAAAGTTCTCTGCAGCTAGAACAGAATGACACCAAAAAAAACAATGAAATGGCAAAATATGAACACATTGTTTTATAAAGGGTAATTTATTCTTTTGAGGAAAACTTGGTAACAAAATAGGAGACCCAAGGGGCAGTTGTAACATCTTCCAAGTGTGAAGTTGGTTCAACACAAAGTGATGTAGTTACTACAGAAAGATGAAAAGTACAACCAGCAACACCCAATTCAAGACATAAAAGCTGCATAAAAACTTTCCAAGGGAGCAGTCCGAAGAGAAATGAAATCTGCTTGTGATTTTACAACTTTGGATTCAGTGCTTTTTCTCATAACTATAACTGGATTGTGTGTTTTGTCAATAGACTAAATGCCCCCATTTATCTGTGGAGCTGCCAAGAGCATTGTGCAGAATATGATAAAGCATCTCTGTTAGGGAGCTTAGTTATAATTGTAATTCTGCAACCGCTACTGCTATTATCTCATAAAGCCTTCATGCCGACTTCATATTTTCAATGTTCTGGAAAATTTCAGGGAAAGTCTAACCGCACTTTCCACTGTGACATGATTGTTGTCATATTGTGGTCTTGGAACTGTTTGGTTCCCAGACCTAACCTGGCTTCATACTAAACTGGTAGGCAACATTATTCTGTAATTCTCTAGGTCAAGATCGATCGTTGATGTTAAACAACAAAAATGATACCTTTTCTTTCTGGCGATAACTTTAGAAATCGGCTGCTGTCACACTGCCAAGCCTCATATCTCCAATACCATTTGAAGGTAGTGGCTTTATTTACAGGGCTATACTGTATAAGCTAAATATGTTGGTGACCATGACATTGACTTCTCATCAGATATGGCTGTCATTGAGGTAATGTTCTCAATGTCCACTGTGGTAATTTTCAGCAAACTTATACAGGGTGGCCTATAAGTCTGCAAATATCATATTATGCCGGATGTTTTCTGTTAAATCGGACACCAAACCCTCGTTATCCATCTGCACCACACATCAAAACAATCTGAATGTGTTCCTCTTTACGGTATTTCAAGAAGTTCAGTTTTATCAATAATCACTACTAAACAAAAAAGAGTAGCTGAAACACACGCTGATAAGAAATTCACTAAATTGCTGTAAAACACCTGGTGGGTTTTTCTTTTTTTTTAATTTAGTTGTTGCCAATTTTTATTATTTTATTTCTCCCAATTTAGAATGTCCAATTATTTTTTAGGCTCAGCTCACCGCTACCACCCCTGCGCTGACTAGGGAGGGCAAAGACGAACACACGCTGTCCTCCGAAGCGTGTGCCATCAGCCGACCGCTTTTTTTCACACTGCGGACTCACCATGCAGCCACCCAAGAGCTACAGCGTCAGAGGACAACGCAGTTCTCGAGCAGCTTACAGGCAAACCCGCAGGCGCCCGGACAGACTACAGGGTTCGCTGGTGCGCGGTGAGCCGGGGACACCCTGGCCGACCTAACCCCTACCCCGCCCAGGCAGCGCTTGGCTAATTGTGCACCACCCCCTGGGAACTCCCGTTCACGGTCAGCAGTGGCATAGCTTGGATTCAAACTGGCGATGTCCAAGCTATAGGGCGCATCCTGCACTCTTGGCGGAGTGCCTTTACTAGATGCGCCCTTCGGAAGGCCCGATTTGTTGTCCCGTTCTGAGGACTAGCATTCTCTGCATATGCATAACAAAGCTTTTAAACAAGTGTTTGATAGTTCATAGATTTTACCATGGATTGAAAACAGGTTAAGATGAGGTGCCCACCTGTTCTATTAAATAATAATCTTTTAAACCTATATAAATCATGCTGGGCTTTTTTGTTAGGCAACAGGCTGTGTTGCAATTTCTCTGTGTAAAGTTTTTAAACATTTGTCATGAAACGCTCATCATTGATTAACATTTCTTCACAATTTTGTATGTTTCATGACATATTTCAATGGTTACTAGACTTCCTAAAACAGAAACACTTTCAATAGTGGTCATATAGCAAGGCGCCACCACTGGCGCCAATAGATACTTGGTATTTTGTATGCTGGCAGATGGAGTTTAGTTAAGTCATAGAGGGAAATCTGAAAACAATGATATGGTCCTTTCCCTCAGTCAAATATTTAACTCTGTTTGAGTTAATAATGAGAAACAAATGATCAAAGGGGTCCGTCTCACATCTGTGTCTGTGGTAACAACACAGCACAAGTTCATTGAAAATGTGCTTGGTTATCATAGAAAGCTAACAACATTTAGGAAGAGAAGGGAGATTCCCTTTCAAGTACGAAATGTAACCATTACTGAATGGGTGTTTACCTCCTAACCACCCGAATCGTGAATACTTTATACCAAAGCTGCCTTTGAGTCTGTGATCCCGCCCCTGAGGAATCAAAAGTACTGAAGTCACAGATCTCGGCTCCATTTTTCCTTTCAAGACCTGACCTGACTGGAGAGCCTTGTTCAGATAAGTACATTGTTGCTTATATCTGTATATATTTAGCATTTGGTGTTTTTACACATTTTTAATTCACAGCAGTGTCACAGTTAAAGTATCATATTTCGTGGAATGTGCACTGAACTATTTTATAAATGTGTACAGATTATTTATTTTTTTAAACAGTAAATGGAAAGATAAATGCACTGACATTATCAAAATCAACGTCAAAGTTATTCAAGCACTTTACAATAGCTTGTGAAACAGTGTTGTAATTAACAGCCTGTAGGTAAAGTGTATCTGCAAGTACAGCTCTCAGTTCTGCATCAGATGCATGTTCACCATTTAGGCCTTGCAAAACAAAAACAATGTGTAACCCATACTGATCTTGGGCATCAGTCAACTCATCAGTGACCACTGACAAGCAACCAGACGGTTTTACCAATTCCATAATCTCCTGCTTGTGATTCACGTCTCAGCTGGTCTGATGAAGGAATCACTTCACCATTTGCTACACTCTGAAGAATTTAAGTAACTTTTGGTCGTTCAATTTTTCAAGACCGATATTTGCGCAAACAAACATCTCTGTCAGGTCAAAATTGTATGTGTTTCATTCTTCACGGTTTTCAGCGGACTTTTGGAACATGTAAGTCACCGTTTTTTGTTTCTGCTCTGGATTGCCGCCTTTCTCTTTCGGTGAATACTTGAATCTAAATGCCTGTCAACAGATGGCACTTTTTTTGCCTTTTTAGAGACATCCATTTTCTTGTTTACAGTGTGTAGTATTTTAATTTCCTGCCTAGATTGCATATAGTCACATGACATAATCACTGCACAGCACTATGTGCATGGCGAATAGTACATGCAGGCACACAGCAGAGCGGTATAGTTTTTATGAAATACAAATAATTACGAAATGTATTTTTCTTAAGATTTTAAAAAATTGCGGTATTGGGCTAATTTCTCAATTTATGCGCAGTCTGTGAAATCACAATTTACACAGGGTCTTAGTGATAATTAACACTAGAACTGCCACAGTTATACTCATACCTAAAACTGCCGCCGGCAGGCATTATGACAGTTGCATTTTAAACAACATCAGTATTAAAATGAAAGACAAACTATCAGATACAACTCAAAGGTTTTATTCAAGCACATCATATCGAACATCTGCACTGCTGAAATTCTGTATTTAACTGAACAATTAAACACAAAAGGATTTATTTTCAAACTTCCCACATGTAAAGCACTACTTCAAAAAATGAAAAAATATAATAAAATAAACATTTCAAAAGAAACTAGTGTGTAAACAGATATATGTACATACAAAACTGTAAAAACGAAAGTCGTTTTTAATTAAAACGAAAGTACTGTACATTGCATTGCTTGCTGCTTTCATCATACCCGGGTTCTATCCCTGTTAGGACATGCAAGGCCAGTCTGCCTATGAAGGAAAGCACGGCAGATGCTCTTCCCGCCTGGGGCCAGAGCATACCCATGAAGCACTGGTTAATCGCAGCTTCTGTAAATGTTATGCCCCTTTCTCCAAGCGCACGCAGCTCTAAGGAATGTTCTGCATCCCTTCCTCCTGCTCAGCACTCTCCCTCCCCCTCTCTTAGAGGTGGCTATGTCCTCACCCCATGGCTCAGGCAGGAAACAGTTTTCATGGTCTTCCTCATGCTCCTCAAGCTCTGCCTCTCCTTTCCCCCTCTTCCTTGCAGAAGAGGTGCCATTCCAGGCGATCGGCAGACTCGGAGCTGATGGAGAATTTGGGTAGCTGCTTCCCACCAGGGAAAACTAATTGTTGCTGTATTGCTGTGGGAACGCTTTGCGCCACCTACCCTGCCCGCTGGGCTGCGAGCACAGATTAGCCACAGGGGAACATACTGTCCGTCAAAACCTCCTGAGGTGGGTGAACAGGAGCTGGCCTTCCCGTCTGTGGACGTGGAGTCAGACGGCACGTCCCCAGCTGTTAAGTTCTCCCTGTCGGCAGAGCTCATACCGCTAATCAAAAGGGCCACTGCAAACTTGCAAGGGGAAACAAGGCATTCCATTTTTGATGATGAGCCTACCGCCTCTCCCGTATCCCCCCCCAGTTCACCCAGATTTTCTATATGAAATCCACTTCCTGTGACCATCGGTAACAGCTGCTGTTTCCTGTACGATGGACGCCCTATATAGGGTGCATGATGCGGAAAAGCTGGGCATGGCCTATTTTCCTCTGGTTGAGGTTTCCATTGCTGCCTTGGTCCAGGCGCCTAATTTGGTATCTGCTATCCAAGGACGCCGCCTGCCCTTACAAGCAGTGCCGGGTTTCTGAGGTGATCCTCAAAAGGGCTTATTGAGTCAGGGTGTTCGCCGCATGGCTAGGGAACTACACCAGCATCTTGGTAGCCTACTAGTCGCATTTGCTGCAGTCCCTCTCCATGAACCACAGGCCCTCACCACAACCTCTGGATTAGCTGCTCCGTGTGTCCAAACTCAACGGCCTGGCTGCGCTGGTAGCCACTTGCAGGCAGCTTTGGCTTTCCTAGGCACCCAACAGGGACAAAGCACCGCTGTTGGATGCCCCGGTTACTCCAGAACATACGTTTGGTCCCGTGGTAAGATGCTACAGCGCTCTCACTGCGTGCAGGAATCCACTAAAGCGACCACCTCCGGCACATAAACCAGCAAAATCTGGCACTCTAGGGCCCAGCAACCCCAAAAACTGGCATAGCTAGCTGCGTCCACTGCCAGAAACGATGCTTTGGACCGGCCCACGGCTGCTCGCCGCAGAAGCCATAATAGATTCCGCCACCCTGCTCCAAAGGAAGGCACGGGCTAAGCCACAGGCAGCACAGCAGCCCTAGGAGTTTGCTGCCACAGGCCTTGGACCCTTTCTCAGGGAGGCATCTGAACTCTTGGTGTCGGTGCTCCACAGGCATCTGGGTGCTTACTATCGTTCAGAGTGTTGGGTGGGGCTACCACCTTAAACCCACCCCCCTCCGGGAAACGCATCATCGCTCAGAGGAGACTTAACCTTTATTCAACAATTTAGGTTACCATGGTTCGAACCCTGGCTACAGGGAAGAAAAATGTCTACTCTAGTGACTGATCTCAGTAGAGGAATCACAAAACCAGAGCAAAGCTGTCTCCAAACCGACAAATTTAATCTGGATCTCATCCTGCATCAAGTTCTGTTGCAGCCTTCGAAGGAAACCATCTTCAGGATCCATAAAAATCCACAGGGTAAAGTATGGTTAATTGAGGGGCGAAACTAAGATCTGCCCAATACAGGACATCTGTCATGATGCTACCTGGGCCTCCTGTGAGACCTTTATTAGCATTACAACTTGAATGCGTCTTGTTTTCAGCCTACTTTTACTCTGTATTCTGTGTTTTTCTCTACTAACATCTACCAACCAGCCTCTTGTCTTAAATGCTTTGGAATGGTTCACTCTGTGTGATGTTCATCAGGCGAGGTAAGAAGACAAAGATTACATAAGAACTTAAAGTTTACAAACGAGAGGAGGCCATTCAACCCATCTTGCTTGTTTGGTTGTTAGTAGCTTATTGATCCCAGAATCTCATCAAGCAGCTTCTTGAAGGATCCCAGGGTGTCAGCTTCAACAACTTTACTGGGGAGTTGGTTCCATACCCTCACAATTCTCTGTGTAAAAAAGTGACTCCTATTTTCTGTTCTGAATGCCCCTTTATCTAATCTCCATTTGTGACCCCTGGTCCTTGTTTCTTTTTTCAGGGCAAAAAAGTCCCCTGGGTCGACATTGTCTATACCTTTTAGGATTCTGAATGCTTGAATCAGATCACCGCGTAGTTTTCTTTGTTCAAGACTGAATAGATTCAATTCTTTTAGCCTGTAAACCTGTAATATTGTTTTTTCATAGGGTGATGAACTCCACACACCTATATCCCACCCTCCTTTCCTCTCTTTCCTGTACTGTTACTTTCAAAATTTGGATTGGTTATGACGTGGGCTTTGGCGCTGAAAAGGATTACATCAATGATCACTGGATAAGAGATCAGTTTGGTTTCCTCCTGACCATGCAGCATGGAGATCAGGATTTCACTCTGTGTGTTCATCATCCTATGAAGAAACCTTATTACAGGTAATTTTCATCATTTTCAATGGATAAAGCCCAGCCTAACTTACAGATGTTAGTTGGGTAGCAAACCAAGCATTTGAGCAACATCGGTGTTCTAATTGTTGCAAGAGCATCTTAAGCTACACAAAACTTTCCCAAAACATGTTTCAAAAGTTGCCAGTAGTCTCCCAAATTATTTTACATAATTGAGGTGAATGTTGATGGGTTGAACTCACTGATGTGTGTAGTTAGTCAATCAGAAAACTGCAAACATATCTCTGCATGCGCCCTTGAAAAACCAATATTTTTTTTAAATTTATTTTTTTATTAATATCTCAGATCCCATTAAATAGGAACGTGCTTGGTAATCAGTGTGGAGTAGAGGTTAGGGCTCTGGACTCTTGACCGGAGGGTCGTGGGTTCAATTCCAGGTGTGGGACAGTGCTGCTGTACCCTTGAGCAAGGTACTTTACCTAGATTGCTCCAGTAAAACCCAACTGTATAAATGGGTTATTGTATGTAAAAATAATGTGATAACTTGTGACAATTGTAAGTCGCCCTGGATAAGGGCGTCTTCTAAGAAATTAATAATAATAATAATCCAAATATACTAGTTGTGACGTATACATTTCCATACAAAATTAATTGTACGTGGATCAGACCCGTATACAAACATTATACTTTATTTTTCCTTTTAATGGTTCATTGGAATTGCATTTAAAGATGTAATTGGCAACTCCTACAGCAGTTCAACGAGCCAGCAATGACGCCTGTCAATCTATCTGATCATTCAAATTGCTCTTGTAATTTCAGCTGATTAAAGCTAAACTTTTAAAACATTTTAAAAATGTTGTTTAATACTTTGTTATGCATTTAAACCTGGTTTACCTTAGTTTCAGTATTCACCACACTGATTGTAAATCAGAAAGGGAATCTTGTCAATTTTATTTAGTTAGCTACATTCCACTCTTGTATATAGCTCTGGAAGCACATATTGCTGCTTATTTTGTTATACTGATTTTACAGAAGACATGTAGTGCTATGGTTATTGTTGGTATTTTCAGATCTTTAAAACTACATAAACATCAGGTTTGTGTAGTTAATAAACCAGTCTGACCGTTACATTAAGGCGGCAGTTTGTTGACAAGCATTATGTTGACCATAGACTTTCAGGCTGCTGGGAATTTCCTCTGGGTAAATGTTCATTATCTTTTGACATGTTACACATTATTGTCTGGCACATGACTACACACAATCAGGGATGATTAGTGTTCAGGGGGCTGCATTAATTTTCCATTACCAGCTGTGGAGAAGAAGAAAGAAAAAAAACCTTTTCCATGGAATTGTGATTTTGGGTTGTGGATTTCAGTTTGAAATGCTACCAGCAGCTTTATAAAGAATTAACAGTGGTCTGGATAATGTGACAGAATATGTAGCTGTTTTAGAGTAAATTCAAATGAGCCTTAGCTTGTTGTTGTTTTTTTATGTTCATTAGTTCTTTCCCTGCCTAGTGGAAAAGCTCCTCAATCAGCACTAGCTAAGATCAGCTTTGATCTTAGTTTGTCAAAAATATCAGCTGTATGGGTTACAGCTTGAAGATCTAATTAATAACTTCACTATTGCAGCAGGTAGTTGCAGGACAATGCTTGTTTGGCATAACTGTAGATTTGCTATGCCCTAAAGCTGCGGGAACATACACTTCGTGGCTTGGAACTTAGTTTCTGGAGACTGGAGACCCTTTCACGTTGGCACTCCTAAACCCTGCCAGACCCGGGTTCTGGCTACCTGGGTCACAATCCCGCGTAGTGTGAAAACACGTACCTGGGTCGTACCCAGGTCTCAGCGACCCACCTCCAGGATGTGGGTCAACATGCTTTGACCCAGGTTGAGTGAGACAAAATGCATGACGGCCGTTCGTGATCCGACGCAATAACAAACAGCCACGCCTGCGCAAAGGTTTCAGTTCTGCAAGGAAAATTTCTGTTTAGCCATATTTTTGTTGATTGAGACACAGCATGAGTTAGATTGCAGCCGAACATTTGCTCTAATCAACATTTGGGCTGGTGTACAGAATTAAAACATGTTAAACCCTGAACATTAATATTACAGGCTATGTTTGGTTTGTATTGTATAACAGTTGGAATCTCTCTTCCACTGACTTTTCACTAAGATTCCAAATTTTGTCAGCATTTAATATACATAAGCTCCATCTCAGGTGTGTGGCTCAGGTTGAATCCAGGAAGTCTATATTTTTAAAAAATACAGTCCTGAGTGGTGTTCCACTTGCAAAAAGTTTTATTCAAGAATTTGATACATACATAAACATTTGGTGAAAGAGAGGAATCACAGAGTCGTAAGTAGTTACTGACTTCTCTACCTTTTGTAATACACCACCCACTTGATATGTCACGGGTGTCGGGAGTCCAGTATAAATCCACTATATATCGAGGGGCCGCGATATAGCGAGAGACCCATAGAAAAAGAAATAGGCTAATAACAAATCCTGTACAACCACGCCCTTGTTTTATCGGGTGCATCAGGGTCCAATATAAGTCCTCTACGACCCACTTTTTCTCATATTTCGTATAAAAAGCAGCACACCGTTTTAAATCGTACAGCGGAGGGTAATTGCTTCTTATCAACTTCAGTCTCCAATTAATTTCATGAGTCTGACTCTCCTTTCTCAAATGCCCAAACCCCCTGTATTGAAAGAATCCACTCCCAACAGGCTTGTTGCTAGGGAGCCGACGCCACTGCCCTGTGACTTTTGCTAGTGCATTGCTGCTGCCACAAGTGAACACCTTGCTGGCAAAAATAGAAAACGCTTCAACAAGTAGATATTTAATTTGCTTTTGTGTTATTGTGCAGTATGTGTGAATATGATAACAACAGTACAATAATAATATCTTTTTTTTTTAATTGTTTTGTATATTTTTGTTTGTGGTGTGAAGTACGAAATAAAATTAACAGTAATTCTAAGTGCCTATGTATATTGCAGCTAAGACATGCGCAGTTAGATAGTAAAAACGGGGAGCCAACTCCATGACTGCAATACAGTGAGGGGCGATATAACGAAGGGTGGGTGTACTTTGAAGAAACTACAACATTTAATTAAAATAATTAACAAACAATATACAAAACAGCAGTGACCAGACCCTGCTACGTTCCTAACTACAGTATAATAGACTTGTTAGTAGAATATGTAGTTATGCTAAAGAATTGTATTAAATGTACTGTATGACTTCTGCAGTGATTATGTATTTTAATGTATTTGTTTTAATTGGGAACTTAATGGTAATGCTTTGCAGCAATTCTGTTAGACTGCTTCATTTAGGCCTTGTGCTTTAATTAAAGCACCATGGCAGGAAATCCTGCCAGAACAACTTTTTTTTTTTCTCTGTACACAAAATTTTGTGTTCATTTTATTGTACTTTTTTTTTTTAGTTTTCCTGAGCAGTCCTCTTAACTTTAAGTCTTTGAACATTGTCATGATTCCACTTTCCAAAAAGATCAGAGGAGTATAATCAAAGCTGTCAGCTTTTTTGGCATTTGTTAGTATATAACAGTTTCAAACAAAAACGATTGTAAAAGTTCTCTTGCGATTCATGGAGGGGCCACCTGGGATGGTTCTTATCAACCAAGGTTTATATTATGGGTTCCCCCTACCATTTGTAAACATAGAAGTGCACTTTTCTGGGGTCTGATCTACTTGTAATTACCAGATTGTTTATCTTAATGGTGATCTTGCTAAACATCTGTGCCTCTGATCTCCATAAGTATTTGTGTTCTCTGAATGTAAAACTTTAGTAATAGTAAATTTGCATGATTTCATGCTGTCATGTTGTGTGCATCACCTGTTTATCTAATGGGACATGATTTTGTTTCAGCTAGCCAAGACGTTCAATGTGGTTGCTCAAATGACACCAACTTGACTAGATTATCAGACCGACATCAAACCGTAGCCATCATTAATCCACCTAGCTACAGTGGCAAATACTTCCTGAGAAACCATTAGGCAAAAGCCAGGGACATCTGGATCCCAGGTGCTGTCCTTCTCAAAGAATCCTTCAGAGGGCAGCACCAGTTAAACCTATAAGTAGGGCCCTGCGTTTTACGCAACCTGCTTTCTTAGGCTTCCTCCCACCGCAAGGTGGTCATGTAGTCTGCTTAATTAAACCACTTATTCCTTTAATCATCTCAATTAGTCATTCTGTTAACGCGCATTGGCGCATTGATTAGGCGCCATTTATTTAGTCATGCATCCCTTTGTTGTTCAGTATTATTCTTATTCAATATTATTTCTTAGAATGTGTAAGTAAATAATTTAAATGTTTCAGTTTACTAGTAGGAACACATAATTTGTCAACAAAATATTAAAAAAACAGCACTGATTCCTGGAACAATACTGAAATCATAACATCAGTGCTGTAACATATATTATAATAATAATAATAATAATAATAATAATAATAATAATAATAATAATAATAATAATAATGATGCAAGGTTGTTCGCAAGCAGCACATTAAGTGTCACTTACAGTTTAATGAAAGAAAATGTCTCATGCATTAAATGTTGCTATTAAACTTAAGCATCGTCAGTTGGTTAACCCTGCCTTCTTTCATAGATTGATGTTGTTCTGTAAAAACTTGGCCATAAGAAGAAACACTTCTTTCAGCATCTACAGAATTGGTAACAACTGACAAATATATTTTAGCCTTTTGTGTTAAATTGGGAAATAATTTTTCAGCTTTAATCCAAAATTCATTACAAGTCATTCTACTGCCGTTTTCTTTTGCATATGGTAGGCATTTGTCCATTTCTGATTTAGTCAGCATCAAATCCTGGAATAGAATATAATGAGAGGGCTTCCAGATCCAAACTACACACTTGTTGTGGGTCGAATATCCTTATAGCCATCAGAAAGTTATGAGCTGGTTGAAAAAAACATGGTTTCTTTTTGCATTGAAACCACTTGTGCCATTGCTTGGTATGCATTTATTAATTCTGCAACTTTATTATATGTTTGATTGACTCTCACGGCTTTCAAACCACTGAATCAGATCCACCAGTCCCTTGGTGTGCGTCGCAATTAGGGAGAGTTGAGATTTTAAACTTTACACATCTTTAAGCAATTTCTGGAGGTACTTTAACACTACAGTGTTTGGTGAAATGTGCATTTCCTTTTCCATGAATCCTGCATAAAAAGGGATGTATTTGGAATGATATTCAGCCACAGAATACCAAGTGCCCCATCATGTTATGCTTGGCTCAGGTGGCAACTTTATGGGTAAAGTTTAGGCGCCTTGTTGGATTGCTTCTATCAGGTGGTCTTTAAAACGTATCTGCTTGGGCAATGTTTAAACAATTTTTTTAACGGTTGTCTGCCAGTTATTGCTGGCAAGGGCTATTATGTGGGCATTACAAGTTAAATGTACTGAATTTGGCAGTAAACCTCGAAGAATGTCATTGTATGTCTTGATCATGTAACTGGCATTATCGGAGACAAATCCAATCACATTGTTAAAGTTAACTTCAAATGCGTTTTAAACGTTTCACAATGCCCTGTGCCACTGATGAGTAATTTACAGAGTGCAGATTAACTGTATCGGCTAATATTACCTTCAGTTCTAAGGTATTCCATAGTTCTTGGAGAACAAACAAAATGTGCAAAACATACTGATCTTTTGCATTTGTAGACTCATCAGTAGCTACAGATGCACTGTCAGACATCTTTACCAGTTGTACAATTTTCATTGTACAACTGGTATTTTGGGGTATTTTGTGCAACTCAGCAATTTGGGGTAGATATTCCTCTCAGTTGATCTGCTGTAGGAATTGCTCCTGCATTTATTACATGATCGGAAATAACATCTCGTCGGCGTTCATAATTTTAGTTCCCCTTATGTTTTTTACTGGAGGACGCCGTCTCATAGCTGTCAATCTCAGCCTTTCGTTTTCTGTGTTTTTCTGATGATAAATGTCAGTCTATTGTTGACTTTCGAGTGTGGTCCAAAGAAATTGCAAGTTGTGCAAAATAAATTGTACCCATCTGTGTACAGAACACCAGGTGGATATTGTTCATGCTCGCTTCAATGAAATGCTTTTTGATTGCTATGTCTTTGACTCCATGTTTAGGTCTCTCGATTTTTCTTTTAACGCATCAATTTATTCAATTACCATTTATACTCATCATAATTAGCTTTTATTTTTCTAATTAGTCAAAGCATAATGTGTTGATTTCTTAATGGTGACTGATTACTATAACTGGAGTGGCTGCAGGGACATCTAGGGGATAGCAGTTGAATTACAATTGAAAAAAAACAGGTCACGTAAAACGCAGGACCCTACTTATATGGACTGCAACCCCTGCAAAATTCATTACTCAGAATTCTTTCTTCCACCAATGCCTAGTGAAGATCCTATTCCAAAATGGTACCAGATTGTCAAATGACAGCACAGTTTAATCCCTATACTTTCAACCACTCATGATGATGATAATTACAAACTTGTATCATGTAATTCAAAATATATATATCTTTTTTACCGGATATGCCCCTGAGATGCAATATCTCCTTTCCAGTCAGGGCAGTCAAGTGAATACACATCTTACAAAAAAATACCATATATAACTAAGGCTGAGGCGATGCATCATATCTTTTGACAACTATCAATAGTCAAGCCTATGTATCGTTTTTGTGTAAAGGGTTAAGCAAAGGAAAGCTTTTATATTGTATAAAATTTGGAATCGGCAATATTTTTTTCCATTTAAGCTACCGAGCTTCTCTGCTCCCCTCAGATCTGTCCCACTGAATCTGCATGCGATTGAGCTCACCTTCTCCCTCCTGCCCCGCCCCCTGTGAGTGTTTAGTGATGGACATATAAAAAACACTGGAAGACGAGGTGGGTGGGGAAGCAATTTGAAAAATAAAAAAAATGATTGAGACGAGGAGCCCTGCACATGAAAAGGGGGCAGGGCAAAGCCTTGCCATAAATGTATTGTTTATTTTAGAACGGGGTACCCCTCCGCCCCTGTGCAATTTATTATTTGGTATTTGTTGTTGTTGTTGTTGTTGTTGTTGTTGTTGTTTATTTATTTATTTATTTATTTATTTATTTATGTATGTATTATTATTTATTTATTTATTTATTTATTTATTTATTTATAAATATGACGGTGAAGCCGTATATTTTGTATTGTTTTACAGTGTGGATGGGAAGCCCCATCCACATTAAAAACCTTGTGCAGAAGGTGACCATTTCCCGAGTTAATGAATTGTTTAATTGTTGCTAATCAGGAGATGGTCACCTGCATATAAGCCTGCAGCTCTCTGCACTCGTGGTGGGGTGTTCGGAGGAGCGAGCAAGAGAGGTGTGTAAAATAAAAAAAATAAGTAGTGCAATCAGTGAAGGCTACTGCCCAGCCTGGTCACAGTATTTTGTGTTTGTTATTTTGTTTTATTTTACTCTGTGAGCAAGTGTTTTTGTTTTGAATATTTTATTTTATTTTTTTATTTAAAAATAAAACGGCACAAGCGCCATTGCACTGTACCTGCAGTGTTTATTTGTTTTCTTCCTGCATTCTGGCCTGACGTCACCACATTGGCTACCCTGTTACAGACACTCACACATTCTGGCTTAATGCTTCACACATGTAAATTCTGTCTGGAACAACCTGAATTGGACCTAATTTTGTAAAGTTTAGACTAGATCCTTCATACATAACCAACTTTTATAAATGTCATTTTTAAACTTTTGTCCCAGCCTTACTTCCTTTTGTCACCTTACATTATTATTAACAGTCTAGTGCAACATGGAATATATGCAGAATGCTTTGTATTCTGCATATATTCCATGTTGAAATACAGAAATGTAATACCAGTTTTCCTGCTTTATACCACCCCCGTTTATAGCGCCACCCTTGCATACTGCCAGCTATTCTCTCAGAACAAATGTCACCAATATAAAAACAGTGGCCAATTAAAACCGCAAAGTTAACCTTTGACTTGCTTTCCTAAGTCATTGTTCACTGCATGTTCATATCAATGTCTTCATCAGAGCAAAAGAAAAAAAAAATCTGCATGTAGGCATCTGAAAATAAGAAAGCAAGACATTGCAAATGTTTTCTCGCCTAAGTAAGGCATACTGTTAATCGAAGGACAATTGGATAAAAACAAATGGCTTACTTTGATGGAACGGGCCGATTTGTTTAACCTAAAAAAGGCTTGACGAAGTCTAAAATAAGTGACTTATAAACAAACCACAGTAAAAAAAAAAAATTAAGTAAAAGTGCGGTAAGAGGTTTGTTTGTTTGTTTGTTTTCGTGCAAGTTGTGCACAAATGAAGGCTAAGAAACTTAAGCATCAGTTTTATAAACAGCAGAATATTTCTTTTTCTTTTTACTTTTCGTTTAAAAAAAGTGTGTAGGTATGCACTTTTTTTTTTTTAATTGCTTAAAGAATGCTGTTGAGCTTAAATTGCTTTGTGAAATATAGATAGTATCATTCAATGGGGGATAGTATTGAGCAGGCTTATAGTCGTGCCACAAACACTAAAGTTTAAATGACCAGTACAAAAAAATGATAATAATAAATAAAAATCGTAAAGTTTGTTTTTATGGAATTGTTGTTTGGGTGATTTGACACTTTTATTTATTTATTGTATTAAGTATAAACTGTTCCTCAAAAGTAACCATGTATGTTTCATACAGATGGGAAAAGATGATAAAATGTCACTAGTATACCTACTGTTGTGTTAAGAACTAGTACTGTAGTTTTAAAAAAGATTCATGTTTTATTAAAATGGCCTGGAGATACTGTAATTGTATAACTAAAATGTTTGAATTTATTGCATAGGGTGTGTACATAGGGTGTGTGTGTGAGTGTGTGTGTTTTTTTATCCTCACTATAACACCACTCTCGCTTATTGCCCGTTTTTGCCCATGGCCCTTACCAGGCGGTATAAAGAGGGTTGACCTGTATATATCTGATTTAAACAATCTGCAACTTCAACTCTGTTTGCATTTTACTTTTAAAGGATGCCAGATCCTTGTGCCTAGACGAAAGGCGACGTTTGGAATTAAAAGAAAACCGCATTTTTCTTTGACAGATTTAGGGAACATTTGTTTCATTGACCACCAGAACTGAACTACGGATAATATAGCTGTGTAGACCTAACAAATATTTCTGCTAATGTGGTGTTCAGAGAATCAAAGTGAGCTATACTGCTGGTTTTGAATTTTCAACAGGTGTCTCGAAGGAGATGGTTATGAATGGGTAAAATAAGATATTTAAGAACTGACTGGACAAAAGTTCTGGGATCAATCCGCTTCTTTCAACTCATAGTATTGATGTGTCAAATTGCATCTTTCATTACTTTTTATCTTTATAAGATATTTCCTCCATTTAACATTGTGTTCTATAAAGAAAACCATACATTTACATTATCTTCGCTTTTTACTTTTCTGGAGGATATATAAAGCCATGTTTCTAACATTAGAAAAGTGGTACTTGCCACTCTGGTGGTGTCCTGAAGTAAAATAATAACTTGTTTGAGTTTTATTGGGTACCATCTGTTATGATAAGCCAATTTCATAGTGGTTGAGGTTGCTGAAGTAACACATTGGCAGACTCTAACGTGCAAAGCATAATTTGTGCCAGAATGTGAAGCTCAATGATATCAATCCTGTAGGTTTTCTGAATGTTTTAATAATATTTTATTCTGTGGTTTGCCTTCCCTTTAGAGATTCAGGTAACCTTGGATTATACTTATGGCACACTGATAACCTCAAAATTGCACATTTGACAGGTGTGTGATCTATGAAGAGTATGTGTGTGAAGTTTTGGCTCAAGAAAATAGAATTGTTCTGTCTGGGAACCTTGACTGAGTACATAATGAAATATTATGTGCAGGTAGCCTAAAAAAGTAAACTTCACATTTGATTGAAAACATGCAAGGCATGGGAAGAATAGTGATAAGATCCTAAGCTTAAGCCTTCTGGCTGTTTTGTATTCTTACAACATTTCCAGAAGCAACTCCAATCATTGCTTTTCCAATGACTTGTGAAATGTAAATTCTATTATTTTGTTAGCTCTAGATGCTGCTTTTGCTATAAAACTAGAATATAATTATGGCTGGCATATTTCTTTGGAGTTTAAAACTATGATTTATATTGTGGAAATAGTTTATCTGCAGTGGTTTTAAATATAATTTTTTTCATAAATTTTACTGTAAACATTTTTGATCCCTTAAATATCTATTATTAACCCATGCATAGGCATTGTGACACACTGGTTGGTGACATATAGTTGGATTTAGGAACCGAATTTGGTTAATTGTAAATCTCACATTAAGCTGCTTAGCAGACAAATGGGGCCCTGCAACTGTGGGTGGCACCAAACTCTCTGGGAATAGGAAAACAATATTCCAAATTTGCACTAAACCTGTCTGCTTTGTGCACAGGGGACCGTATTGGGTTGCCCTAAAAGGATCCGCGCTGCTCCTGAGCTCAGTTTCGGCTCAAAATCTGATCCTATTTCGATTTTGCTTCAGACCAAGATCAGAATCGGATCAGAGCTTGATCGAACATTTTTAAAATGGACCATGCATCATCAAAATACAAAACTGAAACCTTTTTAAAATTGCTAAAAAATAATATTTAAATAAGCACTAAACTGAATTTGGATAATTAACGATAACTTAATAAAGTTTACAACCCGCTTGCAGGGATATCCAAAAATATTTCCTTCAGATTGAAACAGAGATCATTTAACATTTTAGAAAACTTTAAGCAACAATGCATTTAAAAGTAGCTGTAACAGTACTGTATTAAGATAATATCAATTAAAAAAATTAGTTGTGTTTAGCAAGATCTGACATTTCTGTTTTTGCCGTATAGTTACAGAAAATAGACATGACTGCGTAATGAGGTTCATAAATATTATTTCTATGTTTTTGTGTGTTGACAAAGTCATATTGGCGTTATCATGTTACTGATTGCAATTAAATTATTGACTTAATTAGATTTAATGTTGTAGTTTTTTTTGTAATGCATAGGGTGGTCATTTTTTTCCCCCCAATTCCTTTTTCTCAATAAATTAAGCTTACCTTTTGATAGCCTCAATCTCCCCCTGTCCGCGACATCTTCTAGTTGCAGCTGTCTGTCAGCACTTGATTACATTTGCTCAATATGTGTTGATAATTTACCCTGAACCGACGCTGCAGCTAGCTGTTTGTGTGTATGACGGCTATACCGCTGTAAAATAATATTTTTGTGTCCAATAGAAAATAGCCACAGTCGTGATTATGGTAACATTTATTAAAACATTTTTAGAAGTTAAACAAAACAACAACAGATACCGGTATTAATATACTCGATCTGTTTTTATAGAATCGTTGGAGTTTTACATTATACATTGAATTTAATAATCTTATTCTTAATTTCTTAGCAGACACCCTTATCCAGGGTGACTTACAGTTGTTACAAGCTATCACATTATTTTTTACATACAATTACATTATTTTGTACATACAATTACCCATTTATACAGTTGGGTTTTTACTGGAGCAATCTAGGTAAAGTACCTTGCGCAAGGGTACAGCAGCAGTCTCCCCCACCTGGGATTGAACCCACGACCCTCTGGTCAAGAGTCCAGAGCCATGCATATTCGCTTCTCATTGGTCAGTTTCTCTAGTTACGACTGCACAGCTCCAGGATCGGATCAAGATTTTAGATCAGTGGAGCTTGATCCTGATCCGCTTAGTACAATGCCTTTTCATGATCCAGCTCCGATCCTGTATTTTGATCTTGTTATTATAACCGGCCCCAGATGATTTGACCCTGATCAGGGATCTTGACGTTAACTGGTTAGTTGTTGTGGATTAAGCCAGTTGATGCCCGAGTCCACCCAGTGTCAGGAATTAGGTTATTTTGTCATGGTACTGATTCTCTTTTTCTGTAATTCTTTTAGTTGTTCCTCTAAAGACCATGTGTAAGCTTACCACTTATCTTTAGCTTTGGCTGAGTTTTTGTTTGATGGATTTCTGTAGCTATTGACATTTGGCTCCCACCAGGTTTCCCGTCCCCAAAGTCCTGGAACCAGTGCTGTTTTAAAGGCTTTAACAAATCTTAAAGCCCCTGTAAGCCCTATGACCAGCAGGTCACACACACACACACCACTGCTTAGTACTGTGCTGTCCCTTATTTTCTTCAGCTGTCTGACAACTAATTCTGCTTTTTATGTTTTTCTTTTTGTTTTACAGCTGTTTTGAAGTTGGATAACTCTGTAGTTGACCTGGAGACCATTCAAGCCCTGTATGAGAATGTAAGTCTTGAGAAGACACATTGAATACACATATATGTATGTTTTATAGAAAGCAAACAAGCAAGCAAAAAAAGTTTCCCCTGAATGACTTGGATTGAAAAAATTGAAAAAAAAAAAAATCTGCATTTAATTTATTTGATCATTTCTACAGTTTTGGCCAATGTATATTGTATACTGTGGCCTAAAAAAAAAAAGTGATTTTAACTAGAATTATGGTTTCTTCCAGTTCTTAAGTCCCATCCCGTCCCGTCCCGTCCCCTCATACAGTACCCAAAGGTTATACTAAAACTCTAAAAGCTTGTCACAAGAGAAGTGGTTATCCTCAAAAGTCTTGATAAACACCACAAATTATTCAAAAATTGTGGTTATTCTCTTTTCGAAAAATGTCTAAATATGCATGCTTTGTTTCTATGTCTAATATACCATAGGATATTTTGCATGCTTTATTTTAAAGCAGTATGATTAACGTGATTTGTGTGAAACCTTCAAATCCTCTGTATCCCCCAATATTCTATGTCTTTTGTTTGTGAAAACCCCCAGTTGGGTATTAATGACCTCACCAAGCCAGCAACAACTCAAGTTATAGTAGTCATACACTATTTATTATTATTATTATTATTATTATTATTATTATTATTATTATTATTACAAGACCATAAGGAGAAAGTGTCCAGGGTATATTTTATTGCAGCTATTCTTGACACATTTTTGTGTAAATAGTAACAAATACTATTGACAACTAGCTTACTCAGTCATTACCTCCACAGTTGGTGAAGGCATTTGTATTAACTGCCTGCTACAGTAGGTACTATTCAACAGTAAATTGTAATCAAGAGTATCACATTTTGGAATCACAAATCCATAGCAAACTGAATTTTGTTAACTAGCTGGTTTTACATTTTGTGGTTTTTAAAAAAAAAATGGTAGATGGTCTCAACTGACATGAGAGTTGAAACATTGGCCAATTGTTTAGAAATTATAGATTTGATATATACATTTACAGAGACTTATTTCATACTCAATATTTTATGCAGTATTTGTACAGAAATGTTGCATTTATATTGTAGTAGGGTAATAAGTTCTGTTTGAAGTACGAAATGTAACCATTACATATTGGTAATTCAGGTCATGAAATAACCGGCAGCATTTGCCTCAGAGCCCAAGCCACTTGGCACACTTGACGCAATGCCTCTCATTTAAAAAAACTTACAGCCTATATGTCTGCCCGTCATTGCCGCCAGTGTCCGTGAACACCAGCACATCTAATCTACAACCCATTCGCAAACTTTCTCAGCGTCAGCTGGCCCGTTCTGTCACAATTCAATTGAATTCTGTCTAATCTCGCCCTCCAAGAAAAAGACACTATTATTATTATTATTATTATTATTATTATTATTATTATTATTATTATTATTATTATTATTTATTTCTTAAAAGAATGTGAAAAGAAAGAAGGAAGAAGAGCTGTCTAAAGCGGCTAGTGAAGTATTCTAGGATTTACCTGATGTTCAGGTAAGAAATGGGTGCACAACAATTCGTCCCCAACAATAATAAAAAGAACTGCAAAATTGGTTGGGATCCTTCAAGCTGCTTGATGAGATTCTGGGATCAATAAGCTACTAACAACCAGATGGGCCAAATGGCCTCCTCTTGTTTTGTAAACTTACTTATGTGAACGAAACACGATATAAAGAAGTGGATCTATTTATGTAATTCCTTCTCACTACCTTACTTAGTTCTGCTTTTTAACTAGTAAAACGTATGCAGGAATCAACCCGCTGTCCCCTGTGGTTCTCCATAATAGGAGATGGGGACCTGCTGGCAATAGATGCCTTGGCACACCAGTAGCTGAGGCTTCTATTATACGAGACTGGTTTTCAACTCTGACGCAGCTCCTGAGTGGCCAGCCATGGAGACTACCGAAGCACCGCGACCTGCTCAGTCAGACACTGGGGACCTTATGGCATCTTGACCCGTCAAGCCTGCAGCTGTGGGTCTGGTCCCTGAACGGTTGCATTTGAGCCGTCTGGGGGTTTAGAATAATATCATTGACACCCTGCAGAATGCCAGACCATCGTCCACGCATTCCCAGTACGGGTACAACTGGGGTGTTTTTCAGACATGGCGTCTGCATCGTGGGTTTGACGCCACGACGTCCCATGGCAGTTTATACTTTTTTGATGAGGGGAATTCACTTCCACGTTTTAAAAGCCATTTCAGCTTGCATGTTAAGATTGAAAGTGGCTTGGCGGCTTCGGCCACCTATGAAGGACATTGTTCCTCACTTGGGGCTAAAAGTGGTGTGTAATGCACTAATGAAGCCTCCATTTGAGCCCCCTGCATTCAGCTGAAGTTTTTGTTATTTTAAAGCAGCTTTTTTTCTCGCTATCACCTCTGTCGCTATCACCTCCCAGTGAGATGCAGGCATTTTCTATCGTGAAAACCTGCTTAATTCTTACAGAGACCAGGACAAACGTTACACTCTGTACCAATCCTGCCTTTTTGCAGAAGACTACATCTGCTTTTCATTTCAACCAGTCTGTGGAATTGGAGGCTTTCATTCACCTTTCCAGTCTGACAGGGAGCGACAGCTCCATTTGCTCGCCCCAGTTCCGGGCCCTGGCGTACTATGTTACCAGGACGAAAAGTTGGAGGCAGTCCGAACAATTTTTTGTCTGCTATGGTGCCAAGTCCCATGGTCAAGCAACCTGTCTAAGCAGCGGCTGTCCAAGTGGATAGCAGACATGGTCAGGACTGCCTATGAGCTGGCCAACTTGCCACCTCCAGAAAAGCTCACTGCCCATTCCACCAGTGGCATGGCAACTTCAAAGGCTTTAGTCCAGGGTGCATCTGTTGGAGACATTTGTAATGCAGCGGTTTGGGCTACTCCCTATACCTTTTACTAGGTTCTACAGACTTTAATGTCATGGTTCCTCAAAACCCTGGTTTTGGAACTAGTGTTAAGGAAGGCTTCTCAGTCGACCCTTACAACACAGGCATAGAGGTGAGTTTCTCCCTCAGTTTTTTCACCCTAGCTACTTGTTACTGGGCTTCCATATGATAAAGCACAGGGTGTACAGTCGTTCTACAGTCTTGCCCTTGCGATGACTTTGGTACACTCACCTGTACGGTAATGGTTATATTTCATACTAGAAAGGTAATGTTATTACCTTTCAGGTTATTATCATAACCCTGGTTCCCTAAAATAGAAATGTAACTATTAACCTTCAAGGTTGCTGCGTCCCAGTTTTTCTGCAGCAGGCTTGAAGGAAAAATAGCTGAGATCTGCGAGCGCAGTCTTTTTTGTGCCTTGGCATATATGCATATATTGTATGTTTTGGCATATAATACTCAAGATTTGGGTCTTTTAGGAGGTAAATACCCATACAGTAATGGTTACATTTCTATTTCAGGGAACCAGGGTTATGAAAATAACCTAGCGATTTCTCATGATGGGTTTTGTGATCTGGTTACAAGCGTTTCAATTGTGTTCAGTCTTGAAGTTTAAACCTTTAGAACATTAAACAGTATCTAATGTAATATGGCTTTTTATGGCCTGGTATTTAGATGATGTGTAGCAGGAATGCTTTGTTTACTCAAAGTGGTTTAAATATTCTTTGTTTCAATGATTCATGTTTGCAAGTCTTATGTGTTGGCTTACTGTGAAATAGACATTCTTCCATGAGCATTTGAACTTCAGCTTGTTTCAATTTGCAAAACATATAATTAAGGCTACGATTGTCACGGAGGTCACAAAAATTGTGAATTTGAATACAGTCCTTGAAATCTTGGAAATGATGTAAAACACATTTGATTAGGCGCTTCCTTTATTTCCTTTAAAAAACGCAGTATGTCATGCAAATCTATAAATTGTTTGGTTGTGTATGCACACAGTATTACGTGTAGATGAGTGGAGTGGAAGTTTGTGGGGTGAACTCGGGTGAAGAAATTGTGATAGAAGTGCAAGCAAAGTGGCAAATATCACTGCTAAGCAGAGAAGTGTAAAATATCCAAAGCAGACATTACCATGAAGTGGTGGTATGATGTTTTGTACATAATGTAATGTTCCTGTGGATTACAAATGAAAAGCAAGCTGTGACAAACATATTGAAAGTGCATTACATAAACAGAAGCTACATGTCATTGAATTTGCAGTAGGAAAGACAGCTAAAATACAAAACACGGTGAGTGAGCGGTTTCCTGTAAAGACAGAAGAAGAAATCCATTGGAGAACAGAAGTTTTACAGAGGCTTTCTTTACAACATGCTATTTTAGAATCATGGAAAACTTAGTTTTGTACTTTAAAGTAACAGTTAAACTTGTCAGTTGTCAAAAGCAAGAAATTATATTTATAGTATTGGTTTTGGCATACAATTTAAAAGCTTTGTGCATGTTAATGAAGATAAAAGTACATTATTTGGTGACCTTTCTGTGAATTCTTGGTTTTTATCGTGCCAAAATCATAGCCTTAGATATAATCTGCTGTAGAAAAACTAGTTTGGATTACAGATGGATAAAGCTATTAAAGAATTGCTTTGTATTTCAAAATTCTTGTCAGTGCAATGCCAATAAAAATAATACAAATTGTATTGGGGAGATAAATTATACTAAAGAGGAATGGTATGACCTTTTAGTTTTTTATGTTTTACTTGATTATGATTAGTAAAATAGTATTAACGTAAATAAAATTAAATACACTAAAAAAAAAAAAAAATCATTTCCACCAACTAAATTGCTTGTCTCTTCTTGTTATAACAGAAAACCACAGCTGAAGTTCTTAACTTCAGACATGCACATATCTGTCTTGTATAAACACTTGTCTGAAAGACTTGATCATTACCAAATACAAGTGGCTTTATCAACTGTGGGGATTAACTGGCTGCTATGTACCGTAAATTATTGAGTTCTTCAACAATATTACATTATTACATTTTTGAGTCACTAATCCATAACAAACTGAATTTAAAAAAGGGTTTCTTGCTACAGGTTATGCTATGAAAACAGGTTTCTTTGATAACTTAGTAGTATATATGTTAACACATGAAAATCACTATCTTGTTGGGCTTCTAAGGTCAAATTTATGAATTCCATGAAGCACAGTGGTGATAAGGTTCTGATAGCTCTAGGATTGTTAAGACTTTTTATACTCAAGCTGACACTGATAATTTGTAAGACATTTTTCAGTGACACACAAAATAAATGAATACAAGTAAAATTTCCAATAAAACATGATTATGTACTGTTACTCAAATTAAGTAGTTAACTGTTTATATACATTTTCATTAAATGTTTAACTTGTAACGCCTAGAAAAATAGCACAAGTACAGTAGGTTTTTTTAAAAAAAAAGCATTACTGACAGTTGATGGAACCTTTGCTTCATAACCCTGGTTTTAGATTTAAAACTTAAATGTTAATAGCACATTTATTTTGCAAAGTATGGAAATGTGTCAGAACTTGTTTAATGGTATCGAGAATGATTAATGTGTATATTTATGCTGTTTTGTATGTCCTTGCTTGTACGTACTGCAGTAATGTACAAATACGAGATCAGATTTTGGCAATGATCATTGTGGTGGATGTTCTTGGAAAATAATGGAACTGTTGGGCTCACTGTCTTAATTTTTCCAGTACTAAAGTACTTTTCCCCTCTAGGCTTAAAGGAGCAGATTAAATAAATCACTTGCTTTTTTTCATACACTGAGCCATGCAGTATAATGTTTAACAAATATGTCTCCTGCACAGTCTGTTAATAAACTGTTGCATCTGGGTTGAAGCCAGTTCAGACTGAAGTGATTATCGTGGTGCTGAAGTACTTACCTGTGCATTTATGCTGTGTCCCGTACAGTATGTGTTCTTGTTTAGAGATGTAGCACATTTACAGGAGAATGGTCTCAACCTCCGAGACACTGACACTTCACACATTGGCTGTCTGACACTGGGGACTTTTTAACCCTTTTTAAGCTTTCCAAAAAGATACTGCAGGTTGATTGGTACAGTGGATTGTTGGCTGTAAGCTACTAAACCACAGGTTGTTTGCAGTAGATACATTGAAGGAATAATCATAGCATGCAGAGGGTTTATGGTTCCCTTTCAAGTAAGGAATATTAACCATTTCAAATTAGTGTTTCCCTTTAAGACACCTGAACCTGAAAACTTATACCAAAGACTTTTTTTTGAAATTCTAAGTTACTAATAGAGTCGCTGAAGTAAAATTGTTTATTTCTAGCTTTTCTTGTATTACAACCGAGTGCTGGTAAAGTCCCACCGCGGCACCAATACTGGGACCGAGGTTACCGCTCATTGCCGAGGTGCACGTTGTCCCGGTACCGAGTGTTGGAGCTGAGTGACCCGAGTACCAGTGTCGTAGGGAATTAGTTGACCAGGGAAAAAATGGATCGTGCAAGTGCAGTATGGCAAAAGGAAGGGACGTCAGCAGTTTGATTAAAGGGGAGGTTAACTACATGAATCAACATTTTCTATCTGGTCGTTTTATTTGCCCGATCGTATGGTAATGTGTTCACACACCACTTTCTTTTTTATTTATTTATTTTCGGTCTGTAAAATATATGTGTGATGCAAAGTGTCGGCACATCAATACTTTGGAATTGCAGGGAGTGTACCTATCCTTGCAGAAGTTTTTGGAGCAGGTTTGTGGAAGACACATGCTCATCTGTACAGACAACACGTCTGTGGAGTCCGAGATCAACCACCAGGGTGGTTTGCGGTCACCCATTCTCCACCGTGTGGCCCACAACGTCCTCTCACTCTGTGCAGTTCACCTACCCGGGGTGATCAACTGGGCTGCGGACCTCCTCTTGAGGGGGTTCCCCAGTGGTGCACAGTGGAGACTCCATCCTGAGGTCGTGAGCCTCATTTGGGAGAGATTCAAGTGTGCAAAATTAGACCTCTTTGCCTTTTGCCATCTCCTCTTATGGAGAACCACTGTCCCCTGTGGTTCTCCATCAGAGGAGATGGGGGACCTCTAGGTGTAGATCCTCTGGCACACCTGTGGCTAGCACATCTACTCTATGTGTTCCCACTTCTCGCGCTGCTCCCGCTATGTCTGGAGACGGTCAGGCAGGACCAGGCCAGGGTGCTCCTAGTAGCCCCATACTGGCCCAGGAGAGTTTGGTTCTCCTCCTTGATACAGCTCCTGAACTGCGTTAGAACTGCCGATGCGCCGTGACCTGCTCAGCCAGGCGCAGGGCACTTTGTGGCACCCCAACCCATCGAGCCTACAGCTCTGGGTCTGACCCTGGAACGATGAGCCATCTGGGGTTGTCAAACGGGGTGATTGACACCCTACAAAATGCCAGGGCAGCCTCTACCCATTCCCAATATGGGTACAAGTGGGCCGTGTTCCAAGCATGGTGCTTGTCTCGTGATTTTGAACCCACGACATGCCCTATAGCAGTTATACTGCAATTTTTACAGGACCTTTGTGATGAGGGAAAAATCTCCCTCCTACTTTTCGTAAGGTCCGTTTAGCAACCATTTCGGTGTGCCATGTAAAAATTGATTCGGTCTCTGCAGGAGCTCATTTCCTGGTGGGGCAATTTTTGAAGGATATAGTTCCTCGTTGGAGGTTGAGTGTAGTGCTAACGTACTGATGAAACCTCCATTTGAGCCCATGCACTCAGCTGAGCTCAATTTTTTGTCTTTCACTACTTGAAAGGGAACGTTAGGTGATTATTAGGGGTGGGCACCAATATCAGTATTTTGATATGATATCTATCATTCGATATCAATGGGATAAAAGAAAATTCACGTACGATCGCAGAGACATACTTTTTATTGTTAATACTGCTGAAAATACAAATGCAGTATAATCAAGTTTATTTTATATTGAGATACAACAAACCCTATACATACCAATCATTGTTAGCCTCTTAGGCAAAACCACCTACGAAACACCACACATAGTATTATTTAACCATTTTATTCCATTGATTGGCGTTTCTTTTTCTAAGAACCTGATTTAACAAATGTATTTCAAACATACAATAGCTGTAAATGAAGAAAAACAAGAAGTCCACAATCTGTGTACCCTATCTCGTATGTGCTACTCCCGTTTCATCACCTGTTTCATCTCACTGGCCAATCCCTTATCGGAAACTATATCCTGTTTTCAAAAAGTGTGCGCATCAACTAATTAAGAAACAGGACCGTCTTTTTTAAAGAGATACACACCTAAAAACAAACAACACAAAAAAGCATACTAAACAGGAAACTGTCTGAGCAGTGTCTGTCTAAATGGTTGACACAATTAAGACTGCTTATGAATTGGACAATGTGCCTCCACCAGAGAAGCTCACTGGCCATTCCACCAGGGGTCAGGTGACTTCATGGGCTTTGTTCTAGGGGCTCTCCCCATCCCCCTCCCCTCCCCAAAAAAGTGCGCGCATCAACATAAACTCCTAGGTCTTTTTCATAGATTCCTTCTTCAATTTCAGTATCTCCCATATGGAATTTATAATGCACATTTGTATTGCCTGCATACAGTACCTAACACTTTTCTCTATTAAATGTAATTTGCAGATCATTTTGAGTGACCTTTGCTGCTGCAATGGTGTTTGCCACTCCTCCTATTTTTGTGTCATCTGCAAATTTAACAAGTTTGCTTACTATACCAGAATCTAAGTCATTAATGTAGATTAGGAAGAGCAGAGGACTTAATACTGATCCCTGTGGTACTCCACTGGTTACCCAGCTCCATTTTGAGGTTTCTCCTCTAATCAGTACTTTCTGTTTTCTACATGTTAACCACTCCCTAATCCATGTACATGCATTTCCTTGAATCCCTACTGCGTTCAGTTTGAGAATTAATTTTTTATGCGGGACAAAAGCTTTCTGGAAATCTAAGTAAACCATGTCATATGCTTTGCAATTATCCATTGTCGATGTTGCATCCTCAAAAAAATCAAGCAGGTTAGTTAGGCACAGTCTCCCTTTCCTAAAACCATGTAGACTGTCTCCAAGGATACTGTTACCATATAGGTTATTTTCCATTTTGGATCTTATTATAGTTTCCATAAGTTTACATGTAATAGAAGTCAGGCTTATTGGTCTGTTGTTACCTGGTACGGTTTTTGTGGATTGGTATTTCGTTTGCAGTTCTCCAGTCTGGAATTGGTTTTTATCTCCCTTAGCAATGCTAATTTCTACCTCTCTCTTGGCCTTTTTGACATGTTTGCAGTCCCAAGTACTCTTTGTCTATTTTGTTCTTGGTCCCTTTTTAAACGCTCTGTAAGTGCCTTTTTTTCTCCGAAATTTTTTTAAATTGATCTATTAAACCATTTTGGCCATTTTGTTTTAGATTTTGATTTGTCTACTTTGTCTGCAACATTCAGCATGACACCGTACTTAATAGTTTTAGATGCGTTGTGCATTTATACGCAGAGAAGATTAAATTACTTCCCGATTGGCGAGCTTACGCAGTGAAGGATTGTGACAAGCTGGCTCGCAGTGGTGACGTCACGGACCAGGAAGTAACTGAATCACAAACAGTGGATGGGCGGGTGAAGCTGAATGCTATGGCATTCAGTGTATTTATTAACAAACCAAAAACAAAAGATTTAAACAAAACAACAAAACAAAAGGGCACGAGGGCCAAACGAATAAACAGACAAACAAGTAAGTGGCGTGCTGGCTAAACCAGCACATTTTAGCAATTGTTTTATGTCGTCTCTCCGCTCTCTACTCCAAAACTCCACACCGCAGCACAGACAGCTGTCGGTTCTTATACTCTGGCCGAGGGGTTAACTAGCTATTAATTATCTTATTACCCCTCGGCCACAGTCTGCACGCGTTTGGTAAGGATGCATGACTGTCAGCTAGTTAAATAATCAGTAGCTGATCAGTCATGCATCCTCACGGGGTTTTTAAATATACATATAAAGACGCTGCGCTTTTACCCGTGCCGCAAAACAAAAATACAAATAATAATAAATAGGGCGGACACTCCACAAGTATATAAATATTTTGGTTTTGAGGTAGCTGATGATGGCATGGAATAGGGAAACCATACCTTGTTTTTCTCCATGGATATTGTGAAGCAAAGCTAAGTTAAAGTAAGTTATTGCTTTTCTTATGTAAATGTCTAACGTCTATACATGTTTCATATCGCAATTGTGTTATATTTTTTCTGTGTTTTGGAAGACTTCAATATAATCTATTGAAATACGTGCACGATATTGATATACAATTTTCATATCGATGCCCACCCCTAGTTGTTATCATAACTCTGGTTCCCTGAAATAGGAATATTAACCATTAACTTCGAGGTCGCGTCGTTCATGGTCGCAGTTCTCAATGGAAAATTACATTGTTGTCTGTGTGCGTATATATTGCTCTCGGTGGAGCAGCAGCCATGTCACACTGCTCTGACGAAAAGTCTTTGGTATAAGTTTTCAGGTTCGGGTGCCTTCAAGGGAAACACCCATTTGTAATGGTTAATATTCCTATTTCAGGGAACCAGGGTTATGATAATAACCAAACGTTTTTTCTTACCCTTCAGTAGCTGAATAACTTTTCCCTTGTGTTTTTGCTGCTGCTTGATATGTTCTCCATAGATTTTCACTTTCTCAGGTGAAGCCTGCATTCTATGATGAACTTGGGGAACGATGTAACACAAACTGGATGATAAGAAGAACCCTGTTCCATCATGTTCAGGGTAAATGGCATTTAGAAGAGTCAAAGTGAAAATAAAATCTGGATAATAATAACAAAAAAAAGGTCAACGGCCAGACGAATAGGGACGTGCTGTAAGTTATGTTAATAAGAGGTAAGGGAATGTTGGCTGTTGCACCTTTTAAGTAATCTGTATCTTAGCTGATTCAGGGAAAGTTGAATTTGGCATCCACAACATTGCTGTCAAAGATATTCTCTTAGAGACGTAATAATTGTATGGTGGGGGTTTGGAACACGTTTTGGGATGAAGGCAGATTTAGAATGACAAGTATGTACAAGGTTTTTTTTTATTTTTTAAATGGTTATACTGTAGTTGTGTTTGAATATTTTAGTAGATGAGAGATTCTTGGCAGAAACAGTGATTGCCTGTTTATCAGATTTGAGGCAGATCTTTACAACCATATGAGGATAATCAACTAATAAAGGTGCAAACTCATTTTAAAAAACATCATGTTTCAATTATTTTGTTTTAATGTATAGACTATAGTGTGAAGTAACACATTTTGTTTCAGGTCAAATAGCGTTTCGAGTGGGAAATTGTATTGAGCTCAAAGGTGTGCATTATATGGGGGGAAAAAGAATAAACAGCAGGCTTATACTTGGGTTTGTGGTATTTGGATTTAACTAAATCACTTAATTTTAGTTGACATTTCAGTATTTAAAATTTAATGCAACTACATGGGATTATTGCATGGGTAAAAGTTCCATCACTGAAAATATAACTTTTAGCGATCTATCAAAATGCAGCCGGTTTATGACACAGAAGCACAACTATTTTGTTTAATTTTGAAGGGTATACTTACCGTTAAAGTGCAGTAAAATGAAAGCCAGTGCAAAAATGTCATTTTTGAAACCGTTTACTTTAATATGTTCTACAAAAAAAGTGCTTGATTTGTAAATTATATGAATATTGTATATCAATGTGTCATTTTTCAGGCTATGATGTATGGTATTTTATATATTTATTTATTTATTTTGGCAACAAGGGAAAGACCTCGTGACAGCCTGGAGAGACAGCTGACAGGAGGAGAGAGACCCCTTTGGGGCTGGCAAGGATTAGCTACCCTTGTCAGCAGTATCCAGCTCTGTGTTTACAGGATGCCGGAGACACCCGCCCAAGGCTTGTAAGAAATTAAAGAGAAAAATACTCCTAGTCTGCGAGAGCGGGGACGGAAGATGACTCAACATTAGACAACGCGGTTAACAACTTAAGAACGGAAACGGATATGAGTATGGAGAGTAGTTCACAAAAGCAAAGACATGGAACTCGAGGTTTGTATCTGCGGCTGGAGCAAGGCGACAATGGTCAGGGGTTTGAAGATTCATCAAGGGAGAATGAAATTCTTGAGGGAGAAGGGACAAGGGCCTCGCATTGATCAGTACTTCTTACGAAGTCAGTCAAGTCAGTCGAATGAAATCCAGCAACAGGAAGCAAACCACAGTTCGCAGGATATCAGCACCCCTGTCATAGACGTGAGGAGGACTTGCATGGACACAGTTAGTGATGAACCTAATGATCCTTGTGAACCCTGGTCAGACAAACCAGCATAAAGAGAGAAAAGAACCTCAACGGGCACAAGCCTGGAGTTAAATGGCCAAGAGCTTGTGAGAAAACTGCGTGGGACACAGTAAACAGATCTCTGCTTTGCGTTGGAAAGGTTAAGTGGAACAGTTGAAAAGAAGCTGGATAAATTTGGGGACATCAAATTTGGGGACATGGAAGCGAGACGTTTGGAGTTGAAAAAAGGAAGGAAAAAGTACAAACTATTCTTGGAAAGTCTAGATGGCAGCAGGAGATTGAACGCTTAGTTAGAGAAAGGAGACAGCTGAGCAAGCAATGGAGAAGAGCAGAACAAAGTCAGAAGGAGGGACTCAATCTGTTACAAAGGGTCATAAAAGACAAGCTTGCAACATTGCACAGAGCTGAGCGCCTACGGAAACGCTACAGAAAGGATTGTGTGAGAACTAACTTTTATAAAGACCCATTCAAATTTGTAAAGAAGTTATTCACCAGTGAGAAGAATGGCACACTAAAAGCATCTAAGTTTGAGCTGGAGAGATATTTGGAGGAAACACATACAGATTCAAAAAGGCAGGAGCCTATGGGAATTCCTTCAACCCCTATCAGTCCACCAGAATACCAAATGGAGGACTGTGCACCTAAGTGGAAAGAAGTAGAGCAAGCTGTGAAAAAAGCAAGGGATTCATCATTTCCAGGGCCTAATGGAGTTCCGTACAGGGTGTACAAGAGTGCTTCAGGAGTTCTACGAATCCTGTGGAAATTGATGAAAGTGGCATGGGAAAAACTGGTTGTACCAAGAGCATGGCGCTGAGCTGGTGGAGTCTTTATACCTAAAGAAAGATTCTACAAGCATCAGTCAGTTTCGTCCCATTTCCCTATTAAACATAGAAGGTAAGATTTACCTATTAAAGAACTGCTTCATTGACACGTCGGTACAAAAAGCGGGCATTCCAGGATGCTTAGAACACATCAATGTGATCTGGCAACAAATTCAGTCAGCTAAAAAGGAGAGGAAGGAGCTCCATGTGACATTCCTGGATTTGACTAATGCATATGGTTCAGTGCCACATGAACTTCTTTGGGCAGCATTTGATTTTTTCAGTGTACCGATGACAATAACAAATTTAGTGAAAGCCTACTTTGGAGATTTGCAATTTAGTTTTTCAACTTCAGAATTCAGCACTACATGGCAATGCCTAGAAGTTGGAATAATGGCAGGATGCACCATTTCACCACTGGCTTTTATAATGTTTTATTTGTAATCATTAGGGCATCAAAATGGGTAGTGGGAGGAGAGCGCTTGGCTTCTGGAATGCGACTACCATCAATTCGAGCATACATGGATGACATGACAACCATGACTACAACAGTAGCCTGCACTAATCGGTTATTTGGCAAATTAACCAATAACATTGAATGGGTACGAATGCAATTCAAGCCCACTAAAGGAGCATCTCTATAATTAAAGGTAAAGTAGTAGATAAAATGTTCTACATTAATGGTGAGGCAATACCAACAGTGTCTGAGAAGCCAGTGAAAAGTCTTGGGAGATGGTACAACAGGGATCTAAAGGACACAGTTCTTGTGGGAGAAGTTAGACAACAAGCAGTGGAAGAGTTGAAGAGCATAGACAGCAGTGCTTTACCAGGCAAACTAAAACTCTGGTGCATTCAGTTTGGTCTACTGCCGAGGCTGCTGTGGCCACTGACTGTGTAAGAGGTTTCTTTGACAACAGTAGAGAAGCTGGAAGCTTTAATCAGTTCATACATCAGGAAATGGTTGGGAGTTCCACGCTGCCTCAGCAGAGTGGGACTTTATGGTAAAGGAATACTGCAACTACCAGTCTCCGCTCTAACTGAGGAGTTTAAGTGCGCAAGGTCAGACTGGAAATGATATTAGTAGAGTCACGCGACAAATGCGTAAGGGAGGCAGCACCTGTGTTGAAAACTGGAAGAAAGTGGGCGGCAAAGAAAACCGTGGAAAATGCAAAGGCTGCCCTTCGAATCGGTGATATCATGGGGCAAGTTCAGCATGGAATAGAGGGTCTTTGTCTCAGTTCAGCACCTCCTACATGGCACAAGGCAGCCCCAGCTCAACGGAGGAAGCTGGTAGTCAACGAGGTGCAAAAGCAGGAGGAGAGGATGAGGTGCGTAAAGGCCGTTTCCCAGACCAAGCAGGGAGAATGGATGAGATGGGAGAGTGTGGAACAACGCAAGATTGGCTGGCAAGACCTATGGACAGTGGAACAGAGCAGGATCAGTTTCCTCATTAGGTCAACGTATGATGTTCTCCCATCAGCACAAACCTAAACCTCTGGTAGGAGAGGATCCCTCATGTCCTTTGTGTTCATCACCTGCAACATTAAGGCACATTTTGACAGGATGTAAGGTAGCTCTTAGCCAAGGACGGTTTACTTGGCGCCATGACCAGGTGCTGCGATGTTTGGCCTTAGCATTGGAAGACAAGCGTAGCATGACCAATAAGTTGCCACCAGTTCCATCAAAACATTACACACAAAAGACAACATTCCTCCGCCCAGGAGATCAACCGCCAAGAAAAGGTGTTAAAACCAAGCCTCGCCCAGGACAACTGGAAGCTGCTAGAGACTGGAAAAAGCTGGCAAATGTTGGTCAATTGCTTATTTTTCCACCTGAGATTGCCACCACTAACCTCCGACCAGATATTGTCTTGTGGTCTGGATCAGCACGCCTTGTTCACCTGGTAGAGTTAACAGTGCCATGGGGAGGATGTTGTAGATGAGGCGTATGAGAGGGAGAAACTGCGGTATGCTCAACTAGCCGCTGAAGCGGAACAGCGAGGATGGAGAGTCGGGGTTTATGCAGTGAAGGTGGGTTGTCAAGGATTTGTGGCACACTCTACAACCCGGTTTCGCAGAGACGTCGGATTCAGTGGCCAAGAGTTGTGTCGCACAGTGAAGAACCTATCTGAAGCAGCAGAGAGGAGCAGCAACTGGCTGTGGTTGAGACGGAAATATTCTGATTGGGGAGCTCAAGCACAATAGAAAGAAAGAAACGTTGATGTACGGATAAGTAAGCTGGGCTGAGTTGAGTGGGGGTGATGCTGGGACGCCAGAATCACCGTCGGTCCCAGCATCACCGTCAAGCCCTTTTGAGGTGTCGTGGGCTAGTCGACGAAACACTGAGGATGGAAGGTGCCCACTTGAAGACCCCAGAGATGTACCCTACTTAGCTCAATCCAGACAGTTGTCATGCTGATGCGCTGGGGAGACCACACTGTGGTTGATCCCAGGAGCCAGCATTGCAGCCGTTGTGTGTGCTGATGCGCTAGGGAGGCAAAATAAGCTGATCCCTGGAGCCAGCATTACACTTCAGCCATCAACACCAGACAGAAGGATATCTACATCATCATATGGAAGGAAACGCAAATGGATGGACACACAGATGGATCACATTAGTTTACTCTAAAGCTACGTCTTAGTTGGTTCTTATCTTGGCGAGAGCCGAGTTCAAATCAGCATGAAGTTTTAACATCTACTCTCATGTAATGGAAATCATTTTTAGTTAATGCAAATTTTTCTAATAACGTTACTTCACATTAACAATACAGATTGCATGGTAATTTTTTTATTTTTTAGTATTTTAGAGCATATAAAACCATAAACAATTTTTAAACTTTCTTTTTTATTTATGGTACTTCATTTTTACAATGGGGTTTATAATGTAATTTGGAAATATATTTGTGCGTCTCCAAGCCTCTTGTTGGAGAGGGGCTTCAGGGCTCAAAATGTGTTGAAGACAGCACTCAGGACTGGAAAGTGTGACAGACTGAATCCCCTCCTTGTCATAAGAGTTGAGGGACCTCACTGGAAGGAGTTTGATTATCGGAAGGCTCTGGCAAAGTTTATTAATGAAAAGGAATGATGGATCTTCTGCACAACAGCTGCAAGAAAAGTTATTTGTCTAATATAGGGACACCTTGGGCAGGATTTTCAAAAGTTTGTAAATGATAACTCCAGTGTTAATCAAGAAATCTGTATGCAGCATTGATTTTTTAGGCATTTTCAAGAGGTCGTTTTTATTAATTTATTAAATAATCATACTAAGGTGATTTCCGCAATTATGTTTATTTACATAATTTCAGGAGGACAGCAGTGTGGAGTAGCGGTTAGGACTCTGGACTCTTAACCAGAACGTCATGGGTTAAATTCCAGGTGGGGACACTGCTGCTGTACCCTTGAGCAAGGTACTTTACCTAGATTGCTCCAGTAAAAACCCAACTGTATAAATGGGTAATTGAATGTAAAAAAATAATGTGATCTCTTGTAACAATTGTAAGTCGCCCTGGATAAAGGTGTCTGCTAAGAAATAAATAATAATAATAATAATAATAATGTTACTATGTTAACGAGCAGTGCTTCTTGTGACTTTCTGTTGTTTGCGTGGGAATTTAAAAGTAAATCCATGTTAATTGTTATTTATTAGGCGTTAATTTGCACTTGGAAAAAGAGGGTTTTAATTAATGAAAAACTACATGTCACCTTGAACCATACATTTAGCAGACCGCGTCTGGCCTTGACGATACAGAGTGAGAGTGTGTACAGGACCAGGGTTAATTTCTTAGACTACCTCGATAATTCTCGATTTGTAGTTATGAAAATATTTTAACCTTTTCTATACTTGTTGTTATGAATGAGATGTATTCACTTATTTTAACCGTTTGTAACCTTACGGAACGTTTGTTGTATAGCTAAAGTGATATACAGTTATTTGCACCCAGTGTAATGTTACTACCAAGAAATGATCAATGCAACTGTAGCCTATTTAAATTCTGTATGTGTACATTATATGACGGCTGACATCTACTGTACATTTTATTTGGATTATACAACTGTAATCTTTGTATAGAAAACGGCATATTGGACATAACAATAGTTTCCTTAGGTGATTGCAGATTTGCAGTGCGTCCTTGGCTTTTAACACTTGTGTCTTATCTTCACAAGAATGAAGAACAGGCGTCAAGAGCACACAGCTATGCACTAGGAATGTGATCGAGATCATTGACATGGATTTTGCCTAAACGTATTTTGTACAATGTAGACTTTTACCTGCACATGTTTGTATGCATATAAAATGTTCTTGTAATACTGCAAGTGTTTGGTGGCTACTTGTAATCATGTTGAGTTTATTTATCACGGAGGCGAGCAAAGAGTAGCAAAGAAAATGCATGATTAGAGGAATTCACCAAACAATTAATCGTAAACAAATTGTGTATTGGGTTAGGGAGTTCTATCATAATTTTAAAAGTGTTATATACATGTATAATAACTAAAAACTACAAACACCAGTGGCACTTGAAACCTATGTATTTCTAGCCTACAATCGTATGTACTAAAATACATACAAATGTAGATGACATAATAAGAAAATAAATTCCAACCAATATACAAAGATGCTTATGATAATGTTTTCTTAACCAAAAAAAGATGACAAAATGTACCTTTACAATAGCTGTATGTAGTAAGCTGTGGCAAAATATCCCCCCGAATGAGGGTAATGATTAATGGGGCTTACATTATTATTATTATTTTTTTTTTAATCTCTGCCATCCGATTTTCTTTCCCACACGCCAGATAATCGTAAATCAGCATTTTATATGTGAAGTGTTCTAAACTAATGTACATTCTGCATGACAAAATGCACAATTTTAAATGAAGTTTACAAATTATACACAAAATAGATATTCCCATTATTTTTTTTTCCATTTGGCTGGTGGAGGCTGTCTGCCTGTATGCTGGTAGTTTCCATAACAGCAAATTATGCTTCCATTTATTTTTTCTTGATTTCCTTAACATGCATTTTGATTAAAGAGTTCCCATTATTTAATCGTTGAGACAGGAAGTGATGTACGTGACCTGCGACAATTAAGCTTTTTAGTGAGAAATGCGTTCATTAATGACCTCATCGACTCAATTTCAAAGCAGTAATGGATCGATTTAATTAACACATTTCGTTTGAAAAGCACTTGCTTCTAAAGCTCTTGTTACTATACCACGAGTTCAATACAATAACACTGGTTTTTGAAAATCCTACCCCTTGTTTCTACCAGTTTTTTTTTTTTTTGTGAAGGTAATTTCAGAAGACAATTCTTACTGACTGCATACTAATGAAAACTTTGTTTTGAAATTAATTTTTGTTCTTCAGAAAAAAAGGTCAGTAAACTCTGTTGGCATGTATAGAAATAATGTGGTTGTGTTGAAACGTAAATCATAAAACATATTGACCCCCTCACTAAAGAAAATGTCCTCCTAAAATTTTGGAACGGGGCCAAATTGACCAGTAAATCCTGGAGCAAACATTGCATTTCAAAAACTATGTTTGTTAACTAGCCCCATGTGTGATTTTATCAGGTTAGTCCATCTGGTAAAATGACAAGTTGTAAGTGAAGTAATTTCTGAATTTCTTTTCCTACAAAGTTCAAATGTGGTCTGAAAGTGGTCCAAAATGGCTCAGAATGCATCTGAGAGCATGTACACAACCCAGAGCCTTGGTCCCCTGACTGAAAGATTGGTTTTGCGCCAGGAGTTTCAGTTAAAATGTTCATTGGCCACTTTCACCCATGTTATTGTCATAACTATCGGATTCTGCTGAGTCAACGCCCAGGGGGCGTAAAGTTATCGTTAAGACAAGTGGGGGTGCGTTGACTCAGGCAGGGGCGAAATTACAGGCATTATTGCAAAGGGAGTATTTTTAACATTAGGTAGATAGATTACATTTACAATTAGGCATGCTTAAAATTTAAAGGTAGAGCACAGCTCACAGTCACGATAAAGAATCAAGAAGTGCAGTTAACATGAAATACAATTCAAAGTTGCTGCTGTATGTCCACTGTTTTTATCATTTCAAATCTTTTCGCAAAACAAACATTAAACTTTAAAGCTCCAGTGTCCAGTCCAAAACCACACCATGACAAACCACATTTGTAGGTAGAAAATGCTGAAATAAAAGTAACTACATTAAAAAAAAAAAAAATTATAAACGTGTGAAATTTTTGCTCCACTCAAATAAAGGGCTTTACATAATCTCTGCAAGTAAGAAATTAGTGTCCAGTGTGAAAACATAACACAAAATAATAATTGAACATCCAAAGTGGCACTATAGCATTAAAATGTTCAATACAAAAACATTGTGCGGAGTTACAAGCTCTTGCAGAGTCTAAAAAAATAAATAAATAATCCAATATATGGATTGTAGCGTAACAGGAAAGTGTAATCAATCAGACTGCAGAGTATGTATCATCTGTTACAAAACTGCCGAACTCCACGTCTTTGTTATCGGAACCAAAAATAACCGTAGCCCTAAATCATTCAATGCACAGAGCAACTACTTCTAGGCAGTTTTTTCTAATCATGTGAGCGGCGAAAATTCCCCTCAGGCATTATTTGCGCATTGGTTATTAAAAACCGGAAATTTATGGTGAAAATTTTACTTTCAGCTAAACGTTGGGGTGGGACGATCATTCAGACGGGGGCGTTGACTCAGCTGAATCCGGTAATCTATTTTAAATCTAACTTTTTGTTTGAAACAGATACCCAAAATTACTTGTTTGGGAATTTAATTTAAAAAAAGTGATGCATTGTTAAAATATTTAATATCTTTACTCATTTAACTGCAATGCTTGTATGCTTGTATGAGAATTAATGAAGTCGTGTCATGGCTGATTAAAAAATTCAGACAGCTAGTATGCATTATATAATTAACATAAATGGCATCTCGCAAACATAATTAAGGCTGTTAGTCCCTTTACTTTCACTAACCCACTTGCCTATCCCTCACTATCCCATATGAAATAAGTAAATCCAAACATCAGTTCTATAACATTGTTTTCATCAATTTATTTTGTGAATAATGGCAATATGAACAAGTAATGTCTTTATTTGTGTTTGGTGGTGACTTTATTTCTACTCCAATCTCCATGGAATCACCTCATTCCTAGAAACAGTTATCCTTCCAGAGGCAGTCTTTTCAGCATAAACAGTTTTAATCTTCAGGAATTTTATTTGATCTAAGTGCAGCATATGGCGCCATTGTCTTTTTAATATTTCCTTAGAATATTAGTAGGGTGCATATGTTTGGAAACACACTTTCCAGTTTGGTGTATAAATTGTTTGGTGAGCCTCCAAAAGCAATTCAAAATAAAATACAATATCAAAACAAATATGCAAACCACAAACGTGCTGGAATGTATGCTGTTTACTGTGGAGTTAAAAGCCTCTTGGCTTCTCATTAAGTCCTGTTATGATTTCCCACCACTGAAAATAAAATATGAGGGCGTGCAATCTAAAATCAGTGAAGCAAAAGCAGCTTTATTTCTTAGCTACTAATTTATAAGGGAGATCATCTTTAATCGTATCATACTAGAGAATACCCAGATAATTACTTAGACAAAAGTTGTTTTCTAATGGTTAGATCAAATGATTAATACCAAAGAGATTATTCACTCATATCTTCTATACTGTCTTTTTTTTGCCAGAAATATTATTATTAATGTGCCACAATCAGTGATCAAAAGAAGTGGAGGGCTGTTACAAAGCCTGGGGTTACAAAGAATGGAGCGGGACTAACTTTGTTTCTTGTTATTTTAGACTGAGACTCCAGTCTGTCTCTAAAAAGAAATGAACCACATCTCCAGCAGAAACCCAGGTTCAGAAGTGACATTCTGATTTCAGGAAGTACCGAGCAAGTGGTCATCTAGATAGAAATAATTATGTAAAACTGAAAATATTAGCAATCGGGGGAATGAAGCTTGTTGCAACATTATTGACCCATTTTTACAGTTGCTAATATTTAAAGATATTATTGAAATTTCTGCTAAGAAATGAAAAAAAAAAACAACTATTACCGGAAAGTAATGTCGGCAACAATGTCCTCTGAAAAAAGTCAGTCTGGTCTGGGTGAACTTTTGTATATCGTACAAGTTCCTGACATCCAGTTCTACTAGAATGTGGTGATACTGTTGCATAATATGCAAAAGAGTTATGTATTTAAGGCAAAGAGAAGATATTTTTTGCTGTTTACACCACATAGATTTATATTCAAAAGCTAGAATAAACCTTAAAGTTGAACTACAGCATACACATTTTTAATAATGTATAATGTATGCCGTTACTCTAATATGGTAACTTCTGCTTGGGGATTAAGCCATACAAACCATACCATTCAACAGTGTGTGTACAAGAAACCTAAAAAAAAAATCTATACATGGCAAGAGTATAATCAATATAACCCTTGGTTTCCATATGTTTTGCATGCGTTTTTAGAGACCTTTAGCACTAGTATGCAGGCTTGCACTCACGCTATTATGTCAGAAATGATAGATCAGAGCTACAGAACAAACAAAAAAAAGTTATACATTTATTGATATTATGATAACATCTTGGTGTTCCAATTACTGGTCTCATTCATAAATTTTACCGGAATAAAAAATCTGTTTTTTATTAAACCTATTTTCACTTTAAAACACTCTAAATTAAGAACAGAGCTTACCCTTGCAGACAGATGGTGAAGTGGTCAGAATACTAATCACCCTGTGTTTGATTCCCAGGTTTGAAGTATTGTTTTTATAGGCAGAATATGCATGTAACTTAGACATTTCTCATTCTCGGTATCAGCAACTGATAAACTGATAGCAAGGCCTAGATCGGAATCCTAGATCTCTAAGCCAAGTTGTTGAAGCTGGTTCATTATATTGTGCCATGCATAAATAATGTTATAAATGTACATTGCTTGTTCACTGAATTAAGGACACTCCCTGGTAGTGTTTTTGGTTCTCAATGGCAAGCCATTGTCCTGGGTGTTGGACATATAATGGCTGGTTGCCACTGGTTATCTGGGGTTTGCAAAAATACAAAAATAAAAAAGTCCTTGACATCCATGAAAAAAGGTTACACTTTATAGTGTGCCTCTAATTACTATGTATTAACATAGTAGTTACTTAGTAAATACATGTGTACTACACATAGTTGCAATGTTATTATGCATATTACCAATGTACTTAATGTGTATCAAGTCTCTACTATGTAAATGCACAGTAATTAAAGACTCCCATGTAAAGTGTTCCCAAACAATTTTATGGAAAGTATACAGACATATTTTGCTTACTTAATACACATCAATAAACTGTGGGTACAGTAATGATACAGTGAGATTTCTAAATCACTTAACCCTTTGCAGTCCATTTATTAAGTGTGTGTCAGGTGCGTCAGGTCCAATTTATTTTCACACGCGCAGTTAATTTTAGACGTGCTGTTTAAAAGTATTTTTTTTCCACAGTCAAACGGGTTTAAAAGGCCCTGCATATCAACAAAGCACTCACTCCAGCCCCACCCCACCCTTTTGTTCGCTATAGCTCACATATGCTAAGAAATAAATAATAATAATAATAATTATTGTACATACCGATCAATCATCTCCTGATCACTTGTTTTATCACCAAACGCCTCAATAATGCGATCCAAGTCTATAACATCTGAAAAAAGCTCTGCAAATGTCTGTGATATTCTCTGAGCGATGATGCAGTAACAGCCAGCTTGTTTCCTTTTTAGGTGGTTTACCTCTTACAGTACTGGTTATTTCCATAATATACAGTACTGCAATCCTGAAATAAATTTGGGTTCAATATTTTTGGGTGGTGCCATAAGAACGGAGCCCTTGACACATGTATATCCAACACATTGTTATTTTAAAGCATTATATAAATTGAGTACTGAATAACACAAAGAGCTGCAGGTGACATTTTTTAACATTTTTCAGTGGCCAAAACCGCATGGCAATGTGCCCGAGTTTGCTGCTTACAGTATGTACAAGAAAACCCAAACCAAAATCTGAAGGGAAATGAAAAAAAAAAAAGTCTTGGACTTTTACATGTGTGGCCATGCCAATTTAGCTGAAAACCACATATAAAATGGTTTAAAATGGAACTTATTAAATATTGGCTGAAAACTTAAGCAAAGTGCACACTTTTTCAGAAGTATTTTATCTGATATATTTACTAGGTCTTTTCAAATTTGATTATATGCCCTAGACAACAAAATAATATTGGAATATGGTCAGTTTTGCAGAACAAAATACATGGAACTAACTGGCTATCACAGTTAATATGTTAATATATTGATAAATTCAGAGTTTTATTGAAAGGGCTTAAATGTACCTTATTTTTATTATTATTTATCTTACAAACCTGCTTTGTATTCTATGAAAAAATAAATGTGACTTGCTTCTACAGCATGTAAGTTGTGGTATGCTGTACAGCACCCTTACCAAGACCAATAATGGTGTAGAAATAGCCTACTAGACCATAATTAAAAAGGTATAGCCCCCATTAAGTCCTGTTGCTGAAGAAGATTTACTACTTTGTATCTGGAAAGGATGAAATCAGTGACAGAGGTACTATTTATTTGATGATGATTTATGCGATTACTACTAATTACTACTGTACATATTCGCTGACGGCTGTAGACCAAGTTACAAAAGAATGAATGATCAATGCAATGACATACAGATATGATAATTAAGGGTGTAATATCAAAACCTAAATTTATATAGTAGTCTTTCAGAAAATTAAACTTTTAAATATGCTTATGAAATATTGGATCCTAACAAATAACCCCAAGTGGAGCTGTGTTACTTTTTGAAGTTTGATATTTGCTACATAATAGTTACAACTTCTCATTCGAAGTATTTCTTATAAATGTACTTTGACACAGAGTAACTTTTTTATTTGAGATCTCATAACCAAGTCTTAGTAATGGTAGGAATGTGTAATTATTTTATTTTGACTTAATTCAAGTGCAAAACGAATGGTCCAACTTAAATAAATATTACTCCTGGATCCTGTATGCTTTACATCATAGTTGCTTTACTAAACATAATTGTTGCTTTACTAAATAGTTGCTTTACTACTGAATATGAGGTACTGAATTTTACTGCAGTGTATTTGTTAAAAAAAAAAAAAAGTCAAAATGTCAAGGATGCAGTTTATGTCCGTTTTTCTATTGCATTTTACATTTCTTTTCAGAGAGCGCAAGAAGAAGAAATGAATAAAATAGAAAAGCACATGAAGTCATCTAAAGAAAAGGAAAGTGTAAAGCCATTGGATAAACCAGAACAGTAAGAGATTTTCTGATTTTGTAAATGGCAGTCACATTGCTTCTGTTGCAAACTCTGGGTTAAACCCCTTTAGGTTCTTAAGGATTTTCATATAACTTGCACTTATACAGTGTTGTGCCACACACCAGAAAGTATGGTACATATAGTGGGGCCACCTTACTTAAGCATCAGTTTTACAAGTAGAGAACAGCTTATGCAACTGTAAAGAAACTGGTTTTGGTTATTATATAGCTCAGGATATATGGTGATGTCTGTCTTTACATACATGCATATGTCACACGTCGATCTGTCCATAAATAAGCATATCATACAAACAACCTGTCATGATTATCCAGAAAAGCACACAAAAACATACAGTACATGCAATATGATAACATTTTATTCTATTTGTTTTTAGATTTCTCTTTGAACTGTCGCAAATCCCCAATTTTGCAGCGAGGGTGTTTTGTATCCTGTTTCAGTCTACATTCACAGAAAGCATTGCCACAATTCAACGGAAGCTTGAAATACTTCAGAAAGTCTGCTCGGTGAGTTTACATGCATCACAAAAATATGTGAACCATTATAAAGTTATCGAATGAACAGTTCAGTTGTACATACATTGACACCAGGTGGATGCTTACACCTTAAATCTTTTAATGTTCTCATTTTAATAGACTTTGGACAGCTCTAAGAGGGTGATGCAGGTGCTGGGTTTGGCGCTCGCCTTTGGTAATTTCATGAACGGCGGGAACAGGACACGAGGCCAGGCGGATGGCTTTGCTGTGGATATCCTTCCAAAGCTGAAAGATGTTAAAAGCAGCGTAAGTAACTTGAAATATAAACATGTATCACTTACATGCACATACACTGCAGGATATTTAAATAATGTTATATGTTGTAAAACTAGGATGCCAAAAAAGAAAAGAATATTATAAAACACTATAAAGCAGGAGTGGGCAACTGTGATCCTGGAAAACCATTCTTCACAAGGTTCAATGGGTATAATACCATGTTGTACTTTGATAATGAACATCTTTTGGACCTGACTAGAGGCTTGATTGATTCAATTAAACTATTATTATTATTATTATTATTATTATTATTATTATTATTATTATTATTATTATTATTATTATTATTTCTTAGCAGACGCCCTTATCCAAGGCGACTTACAATTGTTACAAGATACCACATTATTTTTATATACAATTACCCATTTATACAGTTGGGTTTTTACTGGAGCAATCTAGGTAAAGTACCTTGCTCAAGGGTACAGCAACATGTTTGCAACAAAAACCTTGTTAGGAAGGGCCGGAGTTGCCTATCCCAGCTGTAAAACAGTGGTACTCATTTATGACTCAATTCATTCATGTCACAGATTTTGTTCCAAGGTATTAAATTTAAATAGTGTTTGACCAGAATGCAATGGATTAATATGAATGGTAAATGTTAAATAGTGCTGATTAGTGTATGTGTTACAGTAAAAGTCTGAATCTGAAAGTTTCTGGTAAATGTCATCATTTACCAAATAAGGTGGTAAATGTCAGAAGTTATGGAGAAATGGATTGCTTTTAGGACGTTGTGACGAGGCTGGCTGAGTGATGACATCAGACCCAGGAAAGGAAACACACAGAGGACGGTGAAATGATGAAGGCGCTTGCTTGCGTCGGTTTATTTCAAATAAAAAGGTTGTACAAAAACGAAAACACAGACTTGCCGCAAGGTTCAAGGCACTTTACACAAGTTCACAATTACAAAGACTGATATTATAAAACACTAACAGAGGACAAAAAATACACTCATAAAAGGATAAAAATACATACAAAAATAATTAAATAAAACAATTAAAATAACTATGACGTGTCAGAATAAAATCAAAAGGCTAAATTATAAAGTTAAGTCTTAAGCCTTGATTTAAAAGTAGCCACTGTGGGCGAACCTCTGACATGATCAAAAGCAACCTCTCCTTTCTTCCTAAGCCTTACCCTCGGAGTACAGAGCAGGCCACTATCAGCTGACCTCAATGAATGCTGTGGCCGATAGGGAGACTATAACTCTAAGTGATCTGGTGATTCCATTTAGTGCTTTAAATGGAAGTAATAGAATTTTAAAATCAATTCTATATTTCACTGGAAGCCAGTGCAGAGATGTCAGCACAGGAGTTATATGTGCTCTCTTTTGTTCTGGTGAGAACCCTTGCATTTGAATTCTGCACAAGCTGAAGTCGTGATAAGGCTTGGCTAGTAAGCCCAGCAAACAGGGTGTTACAATAGTCCAGTCTAGATGAAATAATGGCATGGACTACTTTCTCGGCATCAGAGAATGACAGAAATGATCTAATTTTGACTTTCTTAGATGATAAAAAGACACCTTTGTAATCCTTTTATTGTGATCCACTTATTTAGAACAACCAACATTCTGGTAAATGTGTGCATAAAACAAGTCACAATGGTGTTAAAGGATATTGTATTTGAAATATGTAGTAGTTTGATGAAAAATAGCATTATGTCAAATGCAAATTAAATCATTTAGGACCTTTAGTTTTTTTTCAACAGAAAATCACACTGCGTTTATGACAAAGCGCTACAAAGACATGCAATGAAATTATATATATATATATACAGTACTGTGCAAAAGTTTTAGGCAGGTGTGAAAAAATGCTGTAAAGTAAGAATGCTTTCAAAAATAGACATGTTAATAGATTATATTTATCAATTAACTAAATGCAAAGTGAGTGAACAGAAGAAAAATGTAAATCAAATCCATATTTGGTGTGACCACCCTTTGCCTTCAAAACAGCATCAAGCATCAATTCTTCTAGGTACACTTGCACACAGTTTTTGAAGGAACTCGGCAGGTAGGTTGGCCCAAACATCTTGGAGAACTAACCACAGTTCTTCTGTGGATTTAGGCAGCCTCAGTTGCTTCTCTCTCTTCATGTAATCCCAGACAGACTCGATGATGTTGAGATCAGGGCTCTGTGGGGGCCATACCATCACTTCCAGGACTCCTTGTTCTTCTTTACGCTGAAGATAGTTCTTAATGACTTTCGCTGTATGTTTGGGGTCGTTGTCATGCTGCAGAATAAATTTGGGGCCAATCAGATGCCTCCCTGATGGTATTGCATGATGGATAAGTATCTGCCTGTACTTCTCAGCATTGAGGAGACCATTAATTCTGACCAAATCCCCAACTCCATTTGCAGAAATGCAGCCCCAAACTTGCAAGGAACCTCCACCATGCTTCACTGTTGCCTGCAGACACTCATTCGGTATGCGCTCTCCAGCCCTTCGGCGAACAAACTGCCTTCTGCTACAGCCAAATATTTCAAATTTTGACTCATCAGTCCAGAGCACCTGCTGCCATTTCTCTGCACCCCAGTTCCTGTGTTTTCGTGCATAGTTGAGTCGCTTGGCCTTGTTTCCACGTCGGAGGTATGGCTTTTGGCCGCAAGTCTTCCATGAAGGCCACTTCTGACCAGACTTCTCCGGACAGTAGATGGGTGTACCAGGGTCCCACTGTTTTCTGCCAGTTCTGAGCTGATTGCACTGCTGGACATCTTCCGATTGCGAAGGAAGTAAGCATGATGTGTCTTTCATCTGCTGCAGTAAGTTTCCTTGGCCGACCACTCGTCTCTGGTCCTCAACGTTGCCCGTTTCTTTGTGCTTCTTCAAAAGAGCTTGGACAGCACATCTGGAAACCCCTGTCTGCCTTGAAATTTCTGCCTGGGAGAGACCTTGCTGATGCAGTATAACTACCTTGTGTCTTGTTGCTGTGCTCAGTCTTGCCATGGTGTATGACTTTTGACAGTAAACTGTCTTCAGCAACCTCACCTTGTTAGCTGAGTTTGGCTGTTCCTCACCCAGTTTTATTCCTCCTACACAACTGTTTCTGTTTCAGTTAATGATTGTGTTTCAACCTACATATTGAATTGATGATCATTAGCATGTGTTTGGTATAATTGTTTAATCATACACCTGACTATATGGCTACAAAATCCCTGACTTTGTGCAAGTGTACCTAGAAGAATTGATGCTGTTTTGAAGGCAAAGGGTTTTCACGCCAAATATGGATTTGATTTAGATTTTTTTTCTGTTCACTCACTTTGCATTTAGTTAATTGATAAATATAATCTATTAACATGTCTATTTTTGAAAGCATTCTTACTTTACAGCATTTTTTCACACCTGCCTAAAACTTTTGCACAGTACTGTATATATATATATATATATATATATATATATATATATATATATATATATATATATATATATACACTACCGGTCAGAAGTTTTAGAACACCCCCATTTTTCCAGTTTTTATTGAAATTTAAGCAGTTCAAGTCCAGTGAATAACCTGAAATGGTACAAAGGTAAGCGGTAAACTGCCAGAGGTTAAAAAAGTTTAGGTTACCAAAACTGAAAAATAATGTACATTTCAGAGTTATACAAAAGGCCTTTTCAGGGAACAAGTAATGGGTTAACAACTTACAGCTGCTCTGCAGCAATGGAAGTAAATTAAGCCTTGAAAGTTGATGCTAACAATTCCTACAGGTGTCCCAACTTTTGTTGATTACTTACAAACCCTCTGTCTGTATAAAAGCAGTGTTGGAACAGACTGTGTTACTACACCATCTTAAGCATTATTTGGACAGTATTGTACTGCAGGAAGTAGTATATTGCTATCATGATGGCGAGAAAAAGGCAATTAACAAAGGAAGACAGACAGACCATTATAACCCTTAAAAGTGTAGGTCTTTCATTTAGAGAAATTGCAAAGAAAGCCAAGGTGTCAGTGAGTACAGTTTCCTACACCATCAAAAGGCACTTGGAAACTGGAGGAAACTCTGACAGGAAGAGGTCTGGCAGACCCAAAGCCACAACAGAATCAGAAGACAAGTTTCTGAGAGTCAACAGCTTGCGTGATAGGCGGCTCACAGGACAACAGCTTCAAGCACAGCTTAACACTGGTCGAAGTAAGCAAGTCTCAGTTTCAACTGTGAAGAGAAGACTTCAAGCTGCAGGTTTGACAGGTCAAGTGGCAATAAGAAAGCCATTGCTAAGATGGCAAAATAAGAAAAAGAGGCTTGCCTGGGCCATGAAGCACTGCCAGTGGACTACTGAAGACTGGAAGAAGGTCTTATGGACCGATGAATCAAAATTTGAAATCTTCGGTTCATCACGCAGGGTTTTATGCACGCCGTCGGTAGGCGAAAGGATGGTTCCTCGGTGTGTGACACCAACTGTCAAACATGGAGGAGGAAGCGTGATGGTCTGGGGCTCTTTTGCTGGATCCAGAGTTGGCGACTTGCACAGAGTGAGTGGCACCCTGAACCAAAACGGCTACCACAGCATTTTGCAGCGCCATGCAATACCCTCTGGTATACGCCCTAGTTGGTCAGGGGTTCATCCTACGCAAGATAATGACCCAAAACATACCTCCAGGCTATGTCAGAACTACCTTAGAAGAAAAGAACAAGGCGGTAGGCTTCAAATCATGGAATGGCCAGCACAGTCTCAGACTTAAACCCCATCGAGCTGGTTTGGGATGAACTGGACAGAAGGGTGAAAGCAACGCAACCTACAAGTGCAACACATTTGTGGGAACTTCTGCAACAGTGTTGGGAAGAACTTTCCGAACAATATTTGATCTCCATTGTAGAAAGAATGCCACGAGTGTGTTCGGCTGTTATATCTGCAAAAGGTGGCTACTTTGATGAGTCAAAATTTAGATTAAATTTTGTTAAACAAAACGATTCCATGATTTCTTTTTATCTCCAATAGTTTATTTGTTCTATGCTTTAATTTCAGAGTACATTGAGACATTAAACTGCGTAAATTTCAATAAAAACTGGAAAAATGGAGGTGTTCTAAAACTTTTGACCGGTAGTGTGTATATATATATATATATATATATATATATATATATATATATATATATATATATATATATATATAAGGGGTGGGCACTAATATCGATATTTTGATATATCGATAATAATTTCCATATCGTGGGATGATGGCTAATGATGGCATGGAATAGTAAAACAATATAATAATCAGGGCTGGATTTAAAGGGGGGCCAACGGGAAATTTGTCCGGGGCCCACGAAAAACATACAATGCATTTTTTTTTTTTTTTTTAATTAATAAAAGTAGTATTGTTTATTCACATGTTGTCTCAAAGACTGAAAGACGAGAGACAGGAATTCAAGGTCTAAAATAAATAACCCAACATTTAATTTAAAACACAAACAGTAACACGGTGCGGTGCCGCAACTCCACCCGCTCTCTATCTCCGCTGCCTGCCGCAAACACACCCCCTCAACAGACACAGGGACGATGACTAGTGATGTAAAACATGACCGTATATGGGGGCAGGCCCGCAGCTTTCACGTCAAATTGATGCAACCGCAAACAACGTAGAATTTTTTTATACAGTAGTAGGTCGAATGTCAATGTCAGGTATGGAGAGTACGGCTAAACGGAAGAAACAAAAAGAAAAGCAAGCAAGCAAGAAAAGTTAAAATACCCAAATTATCGAATTTCGGGTTTAAATCCTTGCACGACAAAGACGATACAGCAACAGTGGATGTAGCCAGTTTAACTGTCAGCGCTGATGATGATGTTGCAAAAGAAGAACTAGGCCTGGGTGCAGAAAGTAAACAAGACTTGCCTTCAAGACCACCATCTAGTCATACTCATAACCCTGATCCTGCTGTGCTTAACTTCAGTAATGATCCAGCCAAATGAAAAGTGGACGACGAGTCACTTCATGTACTGGATAGAGCGGGGACCCGCTGATTTGACAGAATCGCTGTGAGAGGTAGGTGGCTTCAGAGAGAAAATGCGAGCAGGGTTGAACTCGATACATTCCAAAAAGCATTTTTAAACGAACGCTGCAGAATGGGGAAATTGCTGAGTGAGTGGTTGCTGTACTCGCCGTCAAAAGGGTGTAAATTTTGCTTACTGTGCATTGACTGATTCAGGATTTGATGATTGGAAACACGCTGCTATCAGAGAAGGGGAACATGAACACTGGCCAGAACATACGCGATCTATGCTTATATGGTGTGCACGGCGACAGGAGGCTGGGAAAATTGATACCTCGCTGGAAATTCAGCTCACGCAGGAGCAGCAATACTGGCAAAACGTGTTGTTCATGTAATCAAATTCCTTGCTGAACGCGGTCTGGCAGTTCATGGGGATAATGAAACTCTAGGCTCATCATATAATGGAAACTTTCTTGAAATTTTGGAGATCATTTCACAGTTTGATCCGTTCCTGTCAGACCATCTTACCAGGTTTGGAAGTTCAGGAAGTGGAACTTCATCGTATCTTTCGTCCAGTATATGTGAAGAGCTAATTGAGCTGATGGGGAATAAAGTAAAATCTGCAGTTATTCAAGAGATTAATGAAGCAAAGTATTTCTCTGTCAGTGTTGACAGCACACCTGATCAATCAGCTCGTCTTCATTATGCGCTACGCAGATGCGACTGGGACTCCTGTTGAACGATTTCTGAATTTCCTTCCTATCATTGATCATTCAGTTGAGAGTCTAGCTGATGTCATCTCGAACTACGTCAAGCAAATGGATTCGACTTTTCAAACTGCAGAGGCCAATCATATGATAATGCAGCAAATATGTCTAGAAAATACAAAGGTGTCCAAGCCCGGCTAAAAGAAATAAACCCAAACGCTGTTTACATTCTGTGTGCTGGACATTCTTTAAATTTGGTTGGAAACAAGGCAGCTGATTGCTGTGTGGATGCCATGTTTTTCTTTGGTGTTCTAACAGGAATATACAATTTGTTCTTACCCTTATCGCTGGGAAATACTTAGTCAAAACCTAGGGGGAAAATGGGATTGTTGTCAAGTGATTGTCAGACACAAGGTGGTCAGCAAGACATGATGCTGCTAGGGCATTTAAGAAAGGATATGTGCAGACAAACAATGCTCTGGAAACAGTCGCTCAAGACAATGACCATCAACCACCAGAAAGTAGACACATGGCTAAACCCTTTAGCACCCACATGGACCACATAGACATTCTTGTCATTCTAGTTGACTTGTGGGATACAATCCTGGAGAGATTTAATACAACAATTAAGTCGGTCCAAGCAGAAGACATCAAACTGTCACTGGTGGTTAGATTACTGGAATCTCTAAAATCATACCTTGTTTTTCTTCATGGATATTGTGAAGCAAAGCTAAGTTAAAGTAAGTTATTGCTTTTCTTATGTAAATATCTGTTAAGGTCGATATGTTTTATATTGCAATTGTGTTATTATAATTCTGTGTTTTTTGGAAGACTTCGATATTATCGATATTGATATCAAAATACGTGCACGATATCGATATACAATTTTCATATTGATGCCCCCCCCTAATATATATATTATTATTATTTATTTCTTAGCAGACGCCCTTATCCAGGGCGACTTACAATTGTTACAAGATTTCACATTATTTTTACATACAATTACCAATTTATACAGTTGGGCTTTTACTGGAGCAATCTAGGTAAAGTAACTTGCTCAAGGGTACAGCAGCAGTGTCCACCACGTGGTATTGAACCCACGACCCACCGGTCAAGAGTCCACAGCCCTAACCACTACTCCACACTGCTTAAAAATAAAATGAGGGCTGCTCTGATTAACAGTGTAATCACACCGATTTGATCAACTAAAGAGTTGATCACAAATTTTTTTTTTAATCCATACAGTTTTATTTTTGTGTTTTTATTTTTACTGAAAATTATATTGAGAACTTCAAAGTAATATTTCAAATTGCTTTTTACAAATTAAAGAAAGTCATAAGACAACCAAGACATTGTAGTCGTTTTTGTTACTAATCCATTTTCAAGAACTTTCTTAGAAAAAATGGAGGCATACACCAGAAATACCTGAACTGATGAAGGTACCAATTCTTGAAATAGAGGTAATTATGTGGAAGTACTTTCTGACTACAACAGCATGTTAAGCAATCACTTGTCAATAGCCACAGTATTCTCGGGTACCTGTAACAAGATTCTGAACGGCTTAATCTCTGCCAAACCAGGGCAGATCTTTGACTCTCCCATTGGTTAAACTTACTCAAGATCTTCAGCTGAGGCAGAGAATACCTTCAACTGTTTATGTCCCGACTTCCCTCACTTATGATTGGACTGCCGATCTTCTATTGGTTGATTTTATTTTATATTAAATTTAATTCTGCATGATTAAATTGTAAAAAAAAAAAAATTCTGCGATCAGCTCTTTAGATGATTAATCAGTCTGATTTAATCTGTTAATCAGAGCAGCATATACATATATAAACAAAAAGTTTCTATAAAAAAAAAACACATCTGTATGTCAAAACCTAGCCCAGAGTACAAATGCATTTGTTACAACTCATAAGTGAAACTAACTTAATATACAATGATTGGGATGCTGTTTGTGCATTGTGGAGATTTAGACAAGGTTCCAAGCAGTAGTTACATCATAAGTAATAAACTATAGCATTTAATATTATTGGTCAAATATATAAGCACATCTCACTATACAGTACACACCATCGTAAATCGAGGCTACATTTACTGTATTTTGCCAGTAGTGCATGCACAGTTGTAATTTATCTATTAGAATACAGTGAATTAGTAGTACAGCTATGGCCTAAGTTTTGCATCTCCCTATGTAATTAAATCATTTTGCTTAACTCAATCGAATGAAACCGGTGGAATAATGCTACGTTAACATACTGAATTATTAATGTGACATTTCGAAATCCAACATGCCTTAAATACTTCTTTTATGGCTTCCGGTAGACCCTTGCGATATTGTTCTGTAGTTTCTTTGATTTACATGATGTTAAATAAAAATTGTCTCAATCCAAAAAAAAAAAATTAAAATTGATGCAAGCATTTTGGCCATAGGTGTACCATCTCTCTCAGCTAAAAAATATGTAAAACTTAATAGTTGATAATAACTATTAAAATATTTAATATATAAAATGTAATACACTGTTAGCATTTTGAATGTTTGAACTTATGAACTCGTGAAATAAAAACTAATAAATTATGTTAATATAAAAGTATAATTAATATATATTAAAAAAAAAAGTTTTCACCAGTTTTTGATCCACTGATCTTTTGGCATGCTCGGCAAACATGCAAACCTCTACACTACAGACTCCAGCTTCATGCCTGCCACTTATTAATAGGGCCCTGCGTTTTACGCAACATACTTTCTTAGGCTGCACTTCATTCCTCCCACCGCAAGGTGGTCATGTAGTCTGCTTAATTAAACCACTTATTCCTTTAATCATCTCAATTAGTCATTCTATTAACACGCACTGGCGCATTGATTAGGCAGCAGCAGCAGTTACAGACATTTATTTAGTCATGCATCCCTTTTATTACTAATACGTCTTATTCAATATTATTTCTTAGAATGTGTAAATAAATAATTTAAATGTTTCAGTTTACTAGTAGCAACATATAATTTGTCAACAAAATATAAAAACACAGCACTGGTTCCCGGAACAATTAATATAAAATACTGAAATCATAACATCAGTGCTGTAACATATACATTACAAATATAACATCATAATAATAATCATAATAATAATAATAATAATAATAATAATAATAATAATAATAATAATAACAATAATAATAATAATAATAATAATACAAAGTTGTTCGCAAGCAGCACATTAAGTGCCACTTACAGTTTAATGAAAGAAAATGTCCCATGCATTAAATGTTGCTATTAAACTTAAGCATCGTCAGTTGGTTAACCCTGCCTTCTTTCATAGATTGATGTTCTGTAAAAACTTGGCCATAAGAAGAAACACTTCTTTCAGCATCTACAGAATTGGTAACAACTGACAAATATATTTTAGCCTTTTGTGTTAAATTTGGAAATAATTTTTCAGCTTTAATCCAAAATTCATTACAAGTCATTCTACTGCCGTTTTCTTTTGCATATGGTAGGCATTTGTCCATTTCTGATTTAGTCAGCATCAAATCCTGGAATAGAATATAATGGGAGGGCTTCCAGATCCAAACTACACACTTGTTGTGGGTCGAATATCCTTATAGCCATCAGAAAGTTAAGAGCTGGTTGAAAAAAACGTGGTTTCTTTTTGCATTGATCCAGGTTGTAATAATTAGTCAGTTTTTCAGAAACGTCATGGAACTTTTTTTACACATAGTTTATTTATTGCGGCGTCTGTACTGTGTATGTCTTGTGCCATTGCTCTGTATGTATTTATTAATTCTGCAACTTTATTTTATGTTTGATGGACTCTCACTTCACGGCTTTCAAACCACTGAATCAGATCCACCAGTCCCTTGGCATGCATCACAATTAGGGAGAGTTGAGATTTTAAACTTTACACATCTTTAAGCAATTTCTGGAGGTACTTTAACACTACAGTGTTTGGTGAAATGTGCGTTTCCTTTTCCATGAATCCTGCATAAAAAGGGATGTATTTGGAATGATATTCAGCGGCAGAATACCAAGTGCCCCATCGTGTTATGCATGGCTCAGGTGGCAACTTTATGGGTAAAGTACAGCCTTCTTGTTGGTTTGCTTCTGACAGGTGGTCTTTAAAACATAGTTTTCTGCTTGGTCAATGTTTAAACAATTTTTTTAACTGTTGCAACCAGCTTGTCTGCTTTTGGAAAATTATTTGCTATTATTTGCTGGCAAGGGCTATTATGTGGGCATTACAAGTCAAATGTACTGAATTTGGCAGTAAACCTCAAAGAATGACATTGTATGCCTTGATCATGTAACTGGCATTATCGGAGACAAATCCAATCACATTGTTAAAGTTAACTTCAAATGCATTTAAACATTTCACAATGCCCTGTGCCACCGATGAGTAATTCACAGAGTGCAGATTAACTATCGGCTAATATTACTTTAGGTTCTAAGGTATTTGATAGTCCTTGGAGAACAAACAAAATGTGCAAAACATACTGATCTTTTGCATTTGTAGACTCCCGCATTTATTACATGTTTGTTCAGAAATGCACGTAGTTTGGGATTATCAATTTTTTCCAGGGGAATATTAGCGCAAACAAATGCCTCTGTCAAATTGGAAATAACATCTTGTCGGTGTTCATAATTTTAGTTCCCCTTATGTTTTTTACTGGAGGACGCCGTCTCATAGATGTCAATCTCAGCCTTTCGTTTTCTGTGTTTTTCTGATGATAAATGTCGGTCTATTGTTGACTTTCGAGTGGTGGTCCAAAGAAATTGCAAGTTGTGCAAAATAAATTATACCCATCAGTGTACAGAACAGAACACCAGGTGGATATTGCTCGCTGCGTTCACTCAATGAAATGTTTTTTTGAGTGCGATGTCTTTGACTCCATGTTTAGGTCTCTCGATTTTTCTTTTAACGCATCAATTTATTCAATTACCATTTATACTCATCATAATTAGCTTTTATTTTTCTAATTAGTCAAAGCGTAATGTGTTGATATCTTAATTGTGAATTTGATTACTATAACTGGCTGCAGGGACATCTAGGGGATATTACAATTGAAAAAAACAGGTAGCGTAAAACGCAGGACCCTACTTTGTAGCCAAGACCTGGCGGTGGTTAATTGTTGTTTTTCAGGGAGGGAGAGCAGAAGAAGAAAATGAGAAGAGCCCCCTCACGACAAATCAGACGAGTGGCGAAAAAAGTTTTTAAAAGATAAAATAAACACATTTCCCACTCACAAATTGAAAAGACAACATTACAGACAATCTTATGGAGTCCTTGTCAGGGTGTGAATACTTTTGAATTAGCATTTTTTGAGTTTTGCAAAAATATTGCTGTAACTTTTTTTTTTTCCCCCCTCATCCACAAAAGCAGAACTTTTGCTACAAAAGATTTTTCCAATAATTATTTGTTTTTGAGAAATTTCTAGAAATCATAAATTTCCATTGGGGTATGTAAAGTTTTGTATATTTTTTGTTTTGTATTTATTTATTTATTTATTTATTTATTTATTTATTTATTTCAGCATGGTAGACTCTTGTTGATACTTGAAGTTACACAGGACTCCTGAAAGGCATCTGGTCATTAGCCAAAGGCACTTGTTTATTCTTGAGATTTACCGGTATATGTCTGAGGTAAAGCGTTATGTTTATGTCGACATTTACCAGTAAATCTTAAGATATGCCAATAGTCAGACTTTTACCATAACATATGTATGATTGCTATAACGAAATGCATAATGTTTGGTGTTTAACACACTGTGTCCTGCAATTTTAATATCAGTGAATGTATTGGACTACAATGTACTTACTATACTGATAATAACAATGTAAATGTAAAAGTTATATGATGATGCATATATTTTTCATTTATATATGGACTCTAGAGATTACTATACTGCACAATTTAATGTATGTTATCTAGTAAATAAGAATGGATTGAAAACTTAACTTAGACTTAAAAGGTTAGTTTTATATGCTGTGTTGGCATTGAACATTATTTTTCACCCCATTAATATAGGATAACAGCAGAAGTCTTTTATCTTACATCGTTGCCTACTATCTAAGGCACTTTGATGAGGTATGTTCTGTTTTTGTTTCTGTTGCATTACATTTTTTTAAACAATGTATCCAATGCTACTGGGAATCCTGTGACAGGCCTGGAAATTTTGGTTCAATTTTGGCTTGGCACAGGATGATTTAGATTTTTTTTATTTCTTTACTTTTCTAGTCATTTGAAACAGTTCTTAATGTGATTTGTTGTGCTTCAAGAGCCACAGAGTTATATTCAACAGTAGATGTAAAGCAAACCAATCATAAATATGTTTTTAGCCAGATGATATGAAGTCAGTGTTGTACAAAGCCAGCATGACAAGATCTTGGGTATAAGTGGAGCATAAATCTCCCAAAGGGCTAAAAATACCTTTGCTTTAATAACATGGTCTTGAAATACATTGGCTTTATCATCAAAGCTTAATTTATAATATGGGCAAGCCAGGTGACCTTTAATCCATGTTTATCTAAATGTCAATTTTTTTACCCACGTATCGGGAAGTAATGCTGAAAGCTTAGGTGATGATCAGTTCTATTATCAACAGTACGCTAAATGAAATTAAAAGGTATATCCTGTTGTATATGGCTTAAATATCACCCGGGTAGGTTTTGTTAAGGTTCTAAAGTAAGCAAAGCTGTCAGGTATCAAGTACTAGCTTAAATCGTGTTATTTTGTATACTGGTATCTGAGAATTTTTTTAAAGGATGCTGGCAGAGAGAACAGTCTCTTCCCTCTCCCAGAACCACATGACCTCTTCCAGTCTTCTCAGATGAAGTTTGAAGATTTTCAGAAGGATTTGCGCAAGCTAAGAAAGACCTCAACGGTAATTAAATCCTATGGAACCCGGGAGGGGACATGAGAGAAAAAAAATAAAAATAAAATAAAAAAATCTCATGTGCACAACTTACTACGAGATAATATCTTGTGCACATTTGTGACTTACTATCTCATGGCCTTGAGTTAGTAAGTCGTGCACATGAGAGATACTGTATATATATATTTTTCTCTCATATCCCCTCCCGGGCTTCGTAAAATCCCAATTGAGATCCCTTGTCAACATGTAGGTTTGACCCCACACTTCTCTCTCTCTGATATAAGCTGTTTTTAAAAAGCCCTCCTCTGGGATATAGGGTTCCTATTTATGCATTCTAAACAGCCGTGATGGGTTAGTTGCTAATTTGAGATAATCAGCCTTCGTTTCTTAAATGGAATGATATTTACACTTTTGTTAACCAAGCCAACACTTAATCACATCTTAGAACCATTGCCTGCCATTAACAGATAATTTCCAAAAAAATCCTGTTTCTGTTTTCTGTTAGGTTGATCACCAGCTGCCAGATTTCATTGCTTATGTCTTAAGCCTGTGCAGCCAGCCTGTTCCCACATAAATAGCATAAAGGAGTCCCAGACAGTGTATGTCAGCTGCAAAAACAAACACATCACGCAACAGCCATTACTTTGTGGCTTCCGAATGACATTCCTGATATTGCCCACAAAGATTTACAAGTTTTATCAAATCCAGCACCATTTCACACATTAATGTAAACGTGCTAGAGCAAAGATTTTCTACAGGATGGAGTTTTGTGTTTTTGGAACTGAGAAGCATTGTCAGCGAAAAGGATACTAACTGGAAAAATGTTTTTTTTTTCAAAATGTTTCTATTGAATTCAATTAATTCAAACATGTTATTACTGTAAGTTGTGGCATGGTTTACACTGGTGTGTTGATTTCCAAGCACAAAGCTCCACAAGGCTTTCATTGTGCTTATATATTCATATTTAAAATTACATTTAGTAGCACAAATGTATAATTAATAATATACAAACTATAAACTATATATATATATATATATATTTTTTTTTTTTTCTGCATGAAAACGTCAATCCTATTCTAGCTCTGAATTGGTCATTTAAAGTGTTGGTATAAACCTACAGGGTTACTCTTATTCTTTTTAAACTGATTTACAGGGTTGTAACTAAATCTGGTTAATTTCCTAATGTTCTGCTAAAAGTTCATTGAACAATAATGATTCACTTTCATAGATCTAGAATACTTGGCCTGCTTGTGGTATGTATTTGTAATCTTGACATGTTCACTTTGTTGCAGTCTGCTTGCTTTAGACTGCCTACTTCTAAAATGTCACAGTTTCACTGACAATATTTTAACTGATGATAGTTTTATGGTTTTTCCACTGTGACTGGGTAAGCTCTTGTTAATCCCCCTTTTTTTATTTATGACAGTTCTGCGAAAGAAGAATGTCTGTTAAAGTATTTGTTACGTTCTTGCTATATTCCTTCAACCACTTTGCTCCCAGTAATGCGTGCTGCAGTGATAGAAGTAATATTCCCCTGTGGGTTATCGTACAGTACCATTCACTTTGACCTGTGGCCTAATGTAGCTACCATAATGTAGCCATGTGGCTTTTTTTTATTTTCTATATAAAGACCAAACACTTTTTGAGATATTGGCTTCATACTTGGTATATTATTCTCTAGTTCAGGGATCCTTGATTCCTTCATGGAGGTGAACAGTAACCCCCAATTTGTACTTGTGTCTACACATTTCTGATTTGCCTAAAAATCAGTCTTAGTAGAGAGGCTTTTCAAAGAAAGTTGTACCTTTCCTTTCCCTTACACCCCTTTGCCCCCCCATCCCCCAGGGGTCCCAAATCACATTTCATTATCTGGGATTAGAAGGTACAAACTGCCGTAGGTCAAGTTCTAACATGGGGATTGTTGAAGAAAAATTAACCTTCTCTGGCAGTAATTTTTCAAAGCTGCCACAATCGTGCTGTCACAGCCGCATATCTCTGAGACCTGCGTTTTTGCACTTATACACTGTTAAATTGGCATATTTTTATGGTATAATCCTCCTGACTTTTTATAAACTTATGCATACTTTTGCATTTTGAATCTTAAAAAATAAATACAGATCAGATTGTCATATGGAATAGGGTTATACTTGTAAGCGCTTTGTCTCTTACAAGATCACTCTCCTTTAGGTGCCTCTCACACTACCTTAGGTGCCCTCATTGCATTGATAGTAAATGTTGTTCCTGGTTTTAAAAAAAAAGTATTACTTTCTTCACTATACAACCCTTTTTAATATCTGGATAATTGTTGTTGGGCAACACAAGATTATTCCTCGAATCTGTGAGATGGATGAAGTAGACTGGTTAATGATATGCTTTAAGGATCTGGCCACCTCTAGCCCTCTTGCACATGAGTGTGGTGATCTACCAGCAAAGTGTTCTGTGATATGCAGCCATACAACTGGTTCTCTAGCAAATGGAAACATACAGATTCTTAATTCACAAGAATATCTCAGTCTGCTGTGACTTCAGTGAGAAATCTGGACTGCTTAAACCAAACAAAAGTTACTTGTTCCATTTGTTGTCAACATCCCCACTTTGTCACAACAAAATACTTACTCTAGGAAATATACCACACCACCTCTTGCTTTAATAAAAGATATGTTAAAAGCAGTGCTACCCTATTATTTACCAGAAACTAATAACGGAAGACAGAAGCACAGAGGATTTTCATTGCCTACAGGTTTTGGCTCCACCAGTTGCTTTCAAATTTCAAAGCTCCCATGAGTCCCATCCTGTCTTTGCTAAACTAAAGCCCCTTTCACACTGGCATGCTGTACCCGGGTCAGAACCTAACTGGGTCAGGACCCAGTGCCATGCGGGTCAGCTATGCGATTTCACACTGCTTTTGATAAAGCAGGGTTGACCTGGGTGACAGACGCAAGTACACAATGCGCGTATCAAAGCCCCGGAAGCAGCTTGTTACTGACGCTTCCATCCAAGCTTCTCTGGATTGAACCATCTGCCCAAATGTTGATTAAAGCAAATGTTTCTTCATCCCTGCTGCAATCTAGCTCATGGTGTGTGTCAAGCAACAAACATACAGTGGCGTGCCATGACAAAATGGACTGGGGTAGCAGAGTCGTCTGGTCGCCTGTCTTAAAAAAAAAAAAGGACATTCTTCGACTTGCCTATTGGTTAAACTCACTCAAGACCTTCAACTGAAGCGGAGAATACCCTCAACTGTTTTTTTTTTCTAGCGTCTGGTCGCTGTTTTCGACTTATGCGGGGGAAATGCAGATCTCTTATTGGCTGATCACATCCCCTTCAGGAAACCCCTAGACTCTTAAAAAACCTCTAGTAAACCCTAAGTCATCTTGGATAAAGGCGTCAGACAAATGAACAATAACAATTAGAATACTATGTTTCATAGTATAAGCAAGCACACTGTACGCAGGTGAGTGAGGCAAAGTAATGTCATTTGACTGACTGTTTACTTGGCACTGTCTGGTCAGCAAAGAATACCTTGAAGGTCCTGACGGCATGCCACTGCAAAAATATGGCTAAAAAGAATAAACAAAAACATACCTTGCTGAAGGGAAACCTTCACGCAGGCGTGGCTGTTTGTTATTTTTGTCAGCCGTCATGCATTTAGTCTCGCTCAAAGCGTGTCGACCCACATCCTGAGGTGGGTCGCTGGGACCCGGGTTAACCCAGGTACGACCCAGGTACGTGGTTTTGCACTACATGAGATTGTGACCCGGGTAACCAGAACCCAGGTCTGGATCCTGGTCGAAGTGCTATAGTGAAAGGTGCTTCAGTGACAAAGAAACCCAATCTGCTTGTCATCTCTCCAGCTTTTCAGTAGCATTTCTATACACTACACTGCAGTTCTAATTTATTTTAGAAAACAGTTTCTCTACGCCTTTTTTAAAATTAGTTTGTTACATTTGTACTTGTAGACTAATAAATAGCCACACAAGAAAGGAAGCAAGTTTGTACAACATAATCTGCAACTGTCATCATTGATTTAATAGCTTTCATTCATGTTATCATGTTGAAACACTTCCCATAGTCTTAGTATTTAATTGACAGCGTACAATTGGTGGATGTTGTTTTTTTATATTATTTGTATTGTATTATTATTTATTTTTTAACAGCAACATAAGCAAATTTAATTCCAGTCCATAATGATTTGCTGCACTGCATCTCGTAGGTGGAATATGAATAGCACTTTTAAAACAGAAGCTTTAAAATTTGTGTAAATGCTTTGTGAATATCGGAGACCAGCATTGTGTTTAGGCATGTTTTGGAAGACCATGTGAGCATTCTTGTATTCATATTTAATCCTATTGTAAGTGACTCTGCATATAATGCACGGTTCACAGCCTACCTCTGTAAAGCGCTTTGTGGTGGTGGTCCATTATGAAAGACGCTATATATTATTATTAAATTTATTATTATTATAACTGTTTCAGGTTTAAAAGGTAATTCAAAGATGTCTGGGACTTGCTGTTTTCCAAAGTAAATTCCTATACAGATTTATCTAGTTTTAAAATAGCATATAGTGTTTATAAAATGTGCTTTGATCAAAATTTTGTATTTGCGATATTTAGGATATTACAGTTCAGGGCAGGATGTTTCCTTTATTGGTGAGGAGGTACAACCATATACTGACTGATTGCACCCTACCACAGCCATTGAGAATTAAATCGATTGGGAGAGGAGCTCATCCTTCCAATATTTCATAAACCAGGTTATTTGTAGTACTATCAGTATTTTCCCAGACAAATACAATAGTGCCTAAATTAAGTGCCACATTGTCAATATGCTGTTTCTGGTTTCTTATTGGACAGCTTGCGAACAATTACCCTCTTCTAAATTCCATGTGTAAATATTGATGTAAATGTATAGTCGGCAACCTTCAACACAAGCACTTTGAACACAGAGTTTAAGTTGAGGGTGATTTTCCGAAGGGCAATCATTAAAGAGCCTGGAAGTTGTTAAAACATTTAAAATGGTTACCAGACTTCATTGTCTTCTTTTTAACATGTTTTTACATGTCCTGCAGGAATTTGGTTGAGATATTATACTGTTTATAAATTGTATCATTCAAAGTGTCTGAAGAGCAAGAGAGCTGTAAAATCCACAGAAATAATTCAGACAATTTGTGCAATACACAAAAGGAAATCAACAGCCAACCAACAGGATGCTGAACACATTGGGGCACATGCTGTTCTTTTCTAGTCCAGCAACAACAAAACACATTATTAGGTGTTCATATTATTCTTTAATGGTTCTAGATCTCGATCATGTTTTTGCTGATTTAACAAAGAAAATCCTTCAATTTAAATCAAGAAATGGGAACTATATCCAGCACCCTTTTACTAATCTGCCCCACTAATTTATCTTCCTGGCATTTGATGCAGCAATTGATAACAGGTTTCAAAATTGCTAGTTCTAGAAGAGACACACACAAACGCACAGGAACACTGTCAGATTGTCCTGCCTTGTACGTATGTATATGGTGCATAAGTACGTAACATTAACTTGGTACCTAGGTGACATGGAGCCAATAGAGAAAGGGTTAACAAGCAGCATCTGCTCAGTGTGCAGACTTCTAAACCTAAAACAGATGCAAATGTTAGCCAGACTTTTTAGTCAATCTGTGAGTCATGTTTTACTGTCTTCACAACTCCAAACAAGGAACTGTCTCAGGAAACCCCTGAACCCTCTGCATCTTTTACAGTAAGTCAAGCGATGCAAAAAATGAGAAACGTATTCGACTGAAACGCATGCTAACCTGCTTGCACTTTACTATGGAAGAGACATGCAGGTCCTGCTTTGAATTAGGAATCGGATACAGTTTGGGAGGTTAAAAGCAGAGGTTACATTAGAGCAAGAAAAGATTTGCAGTCCAATCAATCTTTGTTTTTTTTATTGGGATTGTGAAGCAGTCTTCATTATTAGCTCTTTTTCTCAGACACAGTTTCTGGCAGAAACTACAACTTGCTATTTTGAGGGCAAGCAAAAGGATAAATGTATGGAGAAGCATCTATTTAATTCATAATATACAAATATATTTCAAAGGGGGGTTTGCCCAGTGATTTATTCCATAATTAAGCATACCTTGCTTGATGTAGCGCAGGAATGGGATAAAGTGTCTTTATTATTGGACTGTTGTAAAATATGTTTTTTTTTCATTTATCTGCATATCCTACCCCACAACTTCCAAGTGAAAAACATATTCTAGAAATCTGTAGAAAATTAATTAAAAATAAAAACTGAAATAGCTTGGTTGGATAAGTGTCCATCCCCCTTGTAATAGCAATCATAAATTAGCTCAGGTGTAACCAATCGCCTTCAAAATCACACACCAAGTTAAGTGGCCTCCACCTGTGTTAAATTGTAGTGATTCACATGATTTCAGGATAAATTCAGCAGTTCCTGTAGGCTCCCTCTGCTGGATAGTGCATTTCAAAGCAAAGACTCAACCATGAGCACCAATGAGCTTTCAAAAGAACTATGGGACAAAGTTGTTGAAAGGCACAGATCAGGGGATGGGTATAATATCAAAGGCCTTGAACATCCCTTGGAGCACAGTCAAGATGATAATTAAGAAGTGGAAAGTGTATGGCACCACCAAGACCCTGCCTAAATCAGGCCATCTCTCCAAACTGGATGACCAAGCAAGAAGGAGACTGATCAGAGAGGTACCAAGAGGCCAATGGCAACTTTGCAAGAGCTACAGGTTTTATGACCAAGACTGGTCAAAGTGTGCATGTGACAACAATATCCCAAGCACTCCACAAATCTGGCCTGTATGGTAGGGTGGCAAGAAGGAAGCCATTACTCAGGAAAGCCCACCTTGAATCCTGTTTGAAGTATGCAAAAAAACACTGAGGGGATTCTGTAGCCATGTGGCAAAAAGTTTTGTGGTCTGACGAAACTAAAATGGAACTTTTTGGCCTAAATGCAAAGCTTTATGTTTGGTGCAAACCCAACACAGCGCATCACCCAAAGAACACCATCCCTACTGTGAGGCATGGTGGTGGCAGCATCATGTTATGGGGATGTTTCTCATCGGCAGGGACTGGGACACTTGTCAGGATAGAAGGGAAAATGAATGGCGCAAAGTACAGAGAAGTCCTTCCACCAAGTATTAAGGGCAGCAGTCTGGAGTAGTGGTTAGGGCTCTGGACTCTTGACCGGAGGGTTGTGGGTTCAATCCCAGGTGGGGACACTGCTGCTGTACCCTTGATTGCTCCAGTAAAAACCCAACTGTATAAATGGGTAATTGTATGTAAAAATATTGTGATATCTTGTAACAATTGTAAGTCGCACTGGATAAGGGTGTCTGCTAAGAAATAAATCATAATAGGGTTACTGTATTTTAGGCATATTACTAAAAAAAAAGATGCAAGTGAAGTGCTTTTGAAGTTCCAGGGAACTCATTAAAAGCTTACCTTTTGGCCTTAAATGTTTTATGTTTGTTTATTGAAGATGGTAGACGCTTCAACTGAATGTTGCATAGCAGGGGTTCCCAAAATGGGGTACCAGGTACCCTTGGGTAGCCACAAGAAGGTTTCTGAGGGGCTGCAGCAGATACCAAGATATTCGCTCTCAAATTAGCCAGATAATATATTTACATGAACACGACTATTATATAGTAGTCTTTCAAATTATGGTCCTAGTCCATGGCCATATATTCTGTATATACCATGTAAGGTGATTCAAAAGTCACTGGACACATTACTAAGGGTTTGTTTATTATTTATCAAGCATAGCAACGTCAGAAGTACATTTAGCATACATTACATCTGGAAATACATTACACATTAGTTATTGCACATACAGTAAATGTGTGCTATACACAAGATCATAATTAGGCCCAACATTTTCAGTTTTACAAATTAAATATTTAAGTATCCAGGAAAAAGTGTGAACTGCATGAAAGAAAATCCTTTCACTTTCCCTATTGCAGCATTTTGCTTCTTAGAGGTTTACAATGACCAGGCTTAGAAATGTCCTGTAATGTATTAGGATAGTGTCATAGGTGAAACAGCAAGGATTAGGTGTCAACAGAGACCTTGAGATGAAATGTGGAAATCTGATTGCATAGTTAAAAACACATTTAAAGATTTAAGAGTGGCATCAAAGAGGGAAAACTACAGCTATGGCCAAACGTTTTGTATCACCTAGAATTTTAGGATTTTGACATCATAAAAATAGAAATAAACTATATGAACATAATTTAGATCTTTTATTTAACATCATATAATGAAAAAATATATAAATTATATTGCAAAAGTCTACAAGAAGCCAGAATAGTAGTACCGTATTTCATGTTAGATTTCAAAATGTCACCTTTTTCAATTTATCAGGAAAACTACAAAGCGGTATGTAATTAAATATGTTAACGTAAAATTATTTAGCAGGTTTCATTCTACTTTATGAAGCAACATGTGTAAAATACAATAAAAAAATAATGAATTACTTTTTTCCTTTAACTATAGACAGACCTTATCAAATTAAATCGTTTTTTACATCATGCCATTTACAATGTAATATTCTTTCTGTCACTCTATTGTTTCCAGAGCTGCTACTGGAATTTTCGTTTGTAGGTGTGGATTACAGGTGTTGGTTGCAAAGGACTAGTTTGCATTCTGTACAAAAACCTTGTAAACTCCCTATTTTCTTTAAATGGTGTTGGACAGAAAAGTTAGCTTTTCATGTGGCACAGTTTCATCAGTGTGTATTATAATGTCTAGGCGATCGAATATGGTAATGAAACTTTGTTTCTATTACTGTGCATGTACAAAGACAGATTTCTTTATTGTAATAAAATAATTTTCATGGCATGCAAATCTGTCCTATACTACAACCTCTGTGGCCTGTTTGAAACGTCGTCATAATTTAAAATCAATAACAAATTAAACACAAGGAAAAGTAAGGAATAAAGGGAAATGATTTTGCTGTCCCATTTAAATGATTTACATTTTTTTGGTAGGTATTACCATTTAATTGTGTGTTTTTTTATTTTTTATTCCTAATGTGATGATGCTTTTATTTCAGCATGCACAATTGAAACTGAAAAAGTCTGCTGCCTTTCGTCAGAAGATCACCTGCAGCCTTTCAAAGGCAAAATGGAAGAATTTCTCAGTCAAGGTAAATGGCTGTAACTCAGTGGGTGATGTATATCCAAGATGTATGATTTGTGTGCATTCAAAAAAAGCATGTGTTTACTTTGTGTATCAGACTAAGCCAAGTGAGTATTTTATCAGTTTTCTATGAACAGATGTGACATTGTACATTGGCTTTGTGAGTAACTTTCCGTACTATAACATGACCCGTTATGTTCTGAATATGCTGTTTACAGAGCTGGAATATTTATTTCACTATTCCAAATCAATCATATGATACATAAGAGAAAATATTTTTACGTGTCTGTATGCTCCAATTTAGCTATCTTAAACTTGGTTTACATTAAAAAAATCCATATTTAAGCAAGAGAATATAGAACATGTTTAACTATGAAAGCTTGTATGCTCTGGTTTACAAAAGGAGTTTGTGGGGTTTTCGGCTGTGTTTTGAAAGGCATGGCCCGCCAAAGAAAAGCAATCACAAGTGCAGCATTCCTTATGACCAATGTAATAAAAATAATCCGACAATAAATGAGAAAGAAAAGGCGATCCCTTTGGGTCCATGAATGTATTCTTCACAGTGATAAGTTTGGAGCTAAATGACATGCTACAGGAATTTCAAAACAAAGATCCAGAATGTTACATAACTGTCTTGGTGACTAAATCATTAATTGACAATGTTGATCTACTTTATCTTCCAAAAATACACCACACATTTGTAAGATTCAGTAACAGAGAGCTTTGCTCTGATCCTGCATACTTAATTTCCTGCATAAGTTGTTTGACTACACATTGCTGAATATATGTAGACTGCTTGAAACTCCAGGCTCCTGATACATGCTTCTTGTTTGGTCAAATAAACGTGCCAGGGATTCTCAGACGTTTACAGTTGCTGTGAAATAATTGCTTGATATTTGGCCTTTTATTGCTATGCTAAGATATCAAGGAGATTTTGTCCTAAAAAATCTTGCGCATATGGAACAGCTTTTGTACATGTTGACCTACTTAGTTTTGAGAATCTTTATAGCTTTGATGTGTGAATAGGTGGTTTGCGCACCTTTTTTTATTAGACATACCATAACTTTGCTGAGCACTTCCTATGGCTATGTGTGTGCTATATCATATTCCCTTAATAATGGAAAGTCCGTCTGAGCCATTGTAATATTTTCAGATCTATTTTTCAGTGATCTCAGAAGAGTACATAGACCATCAGATTTGTGACCCCACACCTTGGCATTATTCTGTGCTTGTGATCCATAGAATGACCTTGGTAGAAGCTGTACATCAGTTATTTGGTATTTAAGACATTATAATCCCTGCTAGAATGGTGTTAGAACTGTTTTGTTCTTTTAATCAATCATTCTCTTATGAAGGCATAGGTGTTGAATTAGTCAAAGAGCAATATGGGTATTAACCCCAGACAGATTTTAGTAAGGGAACTTCACTTGCCTACCACTGACATTGGGGCAGATGCTATTTATATGCTCAAAAGTTGATCAGCTTAAATGCTTTTAGTCAATTGAGTATCTGCACTCTTGCTATTCTATTCTTTACTGTGTTAACCACTGGCCACATCAGGTATTTTCCACATATCAGTTTTACTTTATATTTACAAATTGCTCCATTAGAGATGCCATTCCCTTTACATTATGACCACAGGGATGCTTTGTTTTTGTTCACAAAAAAACACATCTATAGTTTGTATGTCATTCCATTCATTCACATTGTAAATGTTGTTGAAAGTAATACATTGAAGGGCAGATGTGCATCTATTTAAAAAAAAAAAAAAAAAAAAGTTCCACAATATCTTTAAGTGGTTATTACATTATAGTTAATTAATTGTGTGTGTGTATACAGTGCCGTGAAAAAGTATTTGCCCCCTGTCTGATTTTCTTCATTTTTGCATATTTTTGATACTGAATGTTACCAGATCTTCAACCAAAACCTAATATTAGATAAAAGGGACCTTGAGTGAACAAATAACACTCAGGGTCGCTTTTATTTATTTATTTATTGAAGAAAGTTATACAACACCCAATGCCCCCGTGTGAAAAAGTAATCGCCCCCTTAGACTCAATAACTGGTTACGCCACCTTTAGCAGCAATAATTGCAACTTATTGATTAGTCTCTCGCAGCACCGTGGAGGAATTTTGGCCCACTCCTCCATGCAGAACTGCTTCAACACAGTGACATTTGTGGGTTTTCGAGCATGAACTGCTCGTTTCAGGTCCTGCCACAACATCTCAATGGGGTTTAGGTCTGGACTTTGACTAGGCCATTCCAAAACTTTACATTTCTTGTTCTTCAACTGTTCTGATGTAGACTTGCTTGTGTGTTTTGGATCATTGTCTTGCTGCATGACCCAGCTGCACTTCAAGCTTCAGCTCACGGACGGATGACCTGACATTCTCCTGTCGAATTCTCTGATAGAGCAGGATTCATGGTTCCTTCAGTGATGGTGAGGCGTCCAGGTCCTGATGCAGCAAAGCATCCCCAAACCATGACACTACCACCACCATGCTTGACCGTTGGTATGAGGTTCTTACTGTGGAATGCAGTGTTTGGTTTTCACCAGACATAATGGGGCCCATGTCGGCCAAAAAGTTCCACTTTTGACTCATCTGTCCATAGAACATTGTTCCAGAACTCTTGAGGACCATCCAGGTGCTTTTTGGCAAACTTGAGACAAGCATTCATGTTCTTCTTTGTGTGTGTGTATATACATATATTTGACAAATCCATAAATGTTTTATATCAATCTGTAGGTATGAGCATCCAGTGTTTTAATGTAATTTAAACGTTAAAAACTATATATATACAGAGGAGGCTGTGTGGTCCAGTGGTTAAAGAAAAGGGCTTGTAACCAAGAGGTCCCAGGTTCAAATCCCACCTCAGTCACTGACTCATTGTGTGACCCTGAGCAAGTCACTTAACCTCCTTGTGCTCCGTCTTTCGGGTGAGACGTAGTTGTAAGTGACTCTGCAGCTGATGCATAGTTCCCACACCCTTGTCTCTGTAAGTCGCTTTGGATAAAGGCGTCTGCTAAATAAACTAATAATAATAATACTATATGACTATATTATTTATTCTGGCGACAGTATTTGTCAGGTTGAGCTGAATTGATAAGTTTTTAGGTCCCCAAAACACTCCACAGTATAAAACACTCTAATGTTAACCTTTTTGTGTGGTTCGGGGAGGGGGTGGAGCTAGGCCCCCCAGCATCCTATGATCTTCTTTCATCAATTAAATCTACCTTATTTAACCATCACTCACCCCCATCTAGCCGTCCTGTGTTTTTTCGTTTTTCGGTGTAAACCTAAGCGGATTTCAAGACTGTCAAATTCTATCGAGCATAGTGGAGAACTTACAGCACCTGTCTTCCGATTCTAAGGATTCTCAGGATTTTCTGTCTATACCAGACCATTCTCCTCCAGCTTCAATCCACAGTCCCTCCAGCCCCTGATTTTTCTCTCCCTCCGGCATCTCAGTTAGATCTGATCAGGCTCCCATTCAACTTTCTTCGTCTACCTCCCACCCAAGGTCCTAATCTTCGCAGATCCAAGTGTCTCCGGCCTCAGGATGCTCCTCCTTAGTGACTGTTTTTTGGAAGGAATTGGACCATGAACAAACTAATAAAAATCGTCCTTAAAAATGGCAGTGCGATTCCAGCAGGGAGTGATCGAGAATCTCTTTTTCTTCTCTATTGCAGTTCCATTTCAGCAGAACCAGTTTTTCCACCTAAAAAAGCTCTTCTGCAGTGCCCAGCCATTCAGCCTCTCCACCCAGGCAATAGGCAGTCTGTGCCACAGCAAGTCATTCCCACAGCCAGCAATTCTAATCACAGCCAGCCACGCCAGCCAGTGAAATTCAGCAACAGCACTCCCTGATATTTAACGAAATTAAATAATTTATGCAACCTTTCGGCGACACATTAACTTCGGTCAGTACCAAACTGAGCGATTTGGATAAAAGGGTATCTAATATCGAGCAAGAGAAACAAAGTTCAGCTCTCATTAATTCCTGCAGCAAACCCTGTAGCGGCTGCAGTTCCGCTTTAACCTTGGTAATATTATTTCTAACACTTCTTTCTCAATGAGCAATTTTTGCCAATTTACAGACATCACTGTCATTTTTGTGATGGTTTATTGTATGTAATTCAGTCAATATCTAGCAGAGGGCACAATAAAAAGTGTTACAGAAACCTAGTGTTACAATATCTTGTTATCAGAAGTTTTGTAGGCTCAGTAATTCAAGTTTAAAGTTGCAGGACATACCAGTACGTTCGTACTCCCTGGGGACCAGAGAGCAGTGAGCTACTCAAAGAGTTAAGCAATCAATGGTTTTCCAGTACATGGCCTTAGGAATTTTAAAATATATCTCCACATCTAAAATCCACAGCTCTTCTCGAAATCTACCCAATAGTTGCAGCTGCCAAGCTATGGGGTCATCTCTGGTCTAAGAAATCATTATTATTCTACTGCGATAATATACAGTGCCGTGAAAAAGTATTTGCCCCCTGTCTGATTTTCTGATTTTTCTGATTTTCTGATGTCTGATTTTTCACATTGTATTTGGTCAGATTTTTTTGTGGGTTGTAGTAGTATATAGAGGAGTCTGAGAGAAAAAAGACACCAAAGATTGGTGCTTCTTCCATTTGTTTGATGTGCAAGGTAATCAAACATGCAATCTTCAGGTGTGAAAAAGTTATTGCCCCCTAGTTAACTCAACCCAATTAAAGGGATAATTAGGGTCAGCTGTTTGAGTACTTTGATTAACAACCAGGCCTGATTTGGGCCAGCCCTGCCCAATATAAATCTGACTAACTTTGTGAAGTTGTCAGTACACAGGTTCTACAGGCACATCATGCCACAAACAAAAGAAATTCCTGAAGACCTCTGGAAAAAAGTTGTTGATGCCTGTCAGTCTGGAAAGGGTTACAAAGCCATTTCTAAGGCTCTGGGGCTCCACCGAACCACAGTCAGAGCCATATTGTCCAAATGGAGAAAGTTTGGGACAGTAGTGAATCTTCCCAGGAGTGGCCGTCCTGCCAAAATCTCTCCAAGAGCAAGACGTAAAATCGTCCAGGAAGTCACAAAGAACCCTAGAACAACATCCAGGGATCTGCAGGCCTCTCTCGCCTCGGCTAAGAAAGACACTGTTGAAAAATGGGATTCATGGCAGAGTAGCAAGGCGGAAACCATTGCTCACTAAGAAGAACATGAATGCTCGTCTCAAGTTTGCCAAAAAACACCTGGATGACCCTCAAGAGTTCTGGAACAAATGTTCTATGGACAGATGAGTCAAAAGTGGAACTTTTTGGCCGACATGGGCCCCGTTATGTCTGGTGAAAACCAAACACTGCATTCCACAGTAAGAACCTCATACCAACGGTTAAGCATGGTGGTGGTAGTGTCATGGTTTGGGGATGCTTTGCTGCATCAGGACCTGGACGCCTCACCATCACTGAAGGAACCATGAATTCTGCTCTATCAGAGAATTCGACAGGAGAATGTCAGGTCATCCGTCCGTGAGCTGAAGCTTGAAGTGCAGCTGGGTCATGCAACAAGACAATGAACCGAAACACACAAGCAAGTCTACATCAGAATGGTTGAAGAACAAGAAATGTAAAGTTTTGGAATGGCCTAGTCAAAGTCCAGACCTAAACCCCATTGAGATGTTGTGGCAGGACCTGAAACGAGCAGTTCATGCTCGAAAACCCACAAATGTCACTGTGTTGAAGCAGTTCTGCATGGAGGAGTGGGCCAAAATTCCTCCACGGTGCTGTGAGAGACTAATCAATAAGTTGCAATTATTGCTGCTAAAGGTGGCGTAACCAGTTATTGAGTCTAAGGGGGCGATTACTTTTTCACACGGTGGCATTGGGTGTTGTATAACTTTCTTTAATAAATAAATGAAATATGTATCACATTTTTGTGTTATTTGTTCACTCAGGGTCCCTTTTATCTAATATTAGGTTTGGGTTGAAGATCTGATAACATTCAGTGTCAAAAATATGCAAAAATGCAGAAAATCAGACAGGGGGCAAATACTTTTTCACGGCACTGTAGCTACAGTGCACATTATAAATAAAGGACGTTCCAGTTCCCCTATTATCATGCAATTACTGCGGCGGCTAGTATGGATTTCAGTTTCCAACAATTTCCTAATACAAGCTCGCCATCTACCGGGCTTTTATAATAATGTTGATGCTATTTCTGGTTTACAGATTTCCAAATTCCACAGTCTGCTCCCTTCAGCTCTGCCATTTCCAGCAGCAACTCCACAGTTCAATCAACTGAATCCAACTATCAATAAACTACTTAATTCAGCTCAAGATTACATGGCTTCAGCACTAGGCCCTTCTACCAGATCCTCATACTCTACAGGTTGGGCTTCTTATGTAACCTTCTGCTCCCAAAGCAGGATTAATCCTACTCCATTTAACCAGGACTGGATCATGGCTTTCATAGGACTCTATGCATCTGGCACCAGCTACAATCCAGTCATATTTGTCAGGAATTCAACACCAATTTCGCTTGATGTCCATTGCTTCTCCAACTATACTACCAATCCCAGCTGTCTGTCTCCTCCTGCGAGGAATTTCCAAGTGCTCACTGGCTCCATCTCCTGCTCGCCTGCCTATATCTGTAGACATTCTCGGTAACTTCATTTTAATTCTCCGGCAAGGTTCCTTCTCATCATTCGATGATTTAACTACGAAAACCATATGCCTATCCGCATTTTGGGTTTTTTTAGATGCTCTGAATATATAGTTACTTCTATTTCCAGCTTTCCTACTCTAGGTATCTGCTGCAGTGACCTCAAGCTCATTCCAGATTCCCATTTCATCCTATTCCTTCGCATTTCAAAAACAGATCAGCTGTGGCAAGGACAATGTATTCAGCTTTCAAAAAGCGCTGGACCTCATCAGCAGTCAAAGCTTATATTAATTCTTCATCATCTGAAATATCCTCTGCCCATCAGTCCATTGCTAGTATGTCCAGAGTGTTTTTTCTTTCCACTGTGCGGAGGGTCTTCACATAGTCAGTAGGGTACAGCTTACTAAACCCTGTCATGTTAAGTGTTTTCTTTCCTTTTTCTGTTAAATGTTGTCTCTTTTTCTCCTTTTCTTTATGCATCCCCTTCCCCTTCTCATAGGTGTCTTCAGCGGGGAGCCGGTGGTCCATTCTTTGTGGGGTTAGTGATTCCACTTTCTCCAACCCTTTGTTAAGCTTCACTTCGTTTACCTCGTAGAGGACAGTTCTCCATGATCAGAGGAGACCCCCCAGCCAAACCCCTCCTTTAGCATGGATGATTCTTTTGTCATCTTTTTCAGGTTCTGATGCCTCTATTTATGTGAGGATCCCCAAGTGGTGGAACCCCTCTTGTTTGTCGGGTCTCCTCAAAGACGGTGACCCCTCTCCTGTTTGCTGGGTCTCCTGAGCGACAGAACCCCCCCTTCTTTTATGTTGGGCTTTTGAAGAGGCGGAACACCCTGCTCTATATATATGTTCTAATAATTACTAACTCCATGTTTTTCTTAACGGTTCGCAAGCCTCTTCGTATGTCGGGTAACCTCAGAGACGGTGCACATCTTTGTATGTCAGGTCACCTCAAAGACGGTGGCCCACCTCCTGTTTGTCGGGTCTCCTCAGCGACGGAACCCCCCTACTGCATATGTTGGGCCATCGAAGAGCCGGAACCTCTCTTTACGTGTTAATATTACTAATGCATGTTTTTCTTTCTGGTTTGCGAGCCTCTTCGTATGTCGGGTCATCTCGGAGACGGTGACCCCTCTTCGTGTGTCGGGTTACCTCAGAGACGATAAACCCCCTCCTGTGTGTCGGTCTCCTCAATGTCGGAACCCCCCTTCTATATGTTGGGCCTTGAAGAGGCAGAGCCCCTCTCTCTACATGTTTATATGTCACTAACTCCATGTCTTTAAACACTACATCAGCTGGCCTTGCTCCACCCCTTGAAATATATATTAAAGGAAACTGATAAGAAAATATACAGCATTATTTGAAATGCATTAAGGTGAGTAATAAACTGAATCCATTGTGATTTAGCAGTTGGTTCAAGCAATTTAACAGCAAGTGCTTGAATGTTTCTGTATAATTCTATGTAAATAAATATAAAACTATAAAGGGGCAACACTGTTAATCCAGAAATAGGGCAACTGTTTGTTTGTTTTTTATTCTGGGTTGTTTTTTGGATAATAATAATATTAATAAGAATAATAGAAGAACAATACAATACAAATTTCAATTATATAGCACTCTAGCAATTAACTTTACTGAGCTTTGATAGTCCGGTTTACTGTTTAACTGAGTGATAGGCATAGTTGAAAGCAACTCGGAAGTTGTTTAGGTGCAATCAAAGTGGAAATTAAGTGGTCTGCCTTGCGGCTTTTGTGGTCCTGTTCTTAGATAATAATATAGGTACACACAAACACATTGAATCACCATTCCCTTTTACTTAATGTTTCTGTAGCACTGCAACACAAAAGAAGGACTGCACTTTGGGGATGGACTCTCCCTGTCCATTGCAAATAACACAATGACCGTATCAGCAGTGTTTGTCTAAATCACCGATAGCCAATTTAGTAGTTTATCAAATTCGATTACAGTACTTTATTTGTACTCCAAGTACTGTCAGAGGATTTATGACCGAACATTTCTACCTTTTTTATATAAAGTAAACAACTGGCCTCTAAACTTGTGTAAACAGTTTAATGGGCAGAATCAAATTTCTCTGCCGCCAGTGCTAATGATCCTGTCAAATACTCGTAATCCAGACAAACAGTAAAGGTATTGCATTTAGTTCTGGCCCACCTGATAAGTGCTGTCCTGAAGCTTGTAAAATATTAACAGGTTGAAAGAGACTTTAAGACATGATGAGGTTCTTCATTCTTGTTTTTTAAAGTGTAAGTTATCATCCACACATGGTTATAGGCTGCAGTGTTTGCTTTGTGTGCGTACAGCCTTTCTTGTACAGGACTCCATTATATAAGGCTTTATATGTTTCTGAATCTTGAACTGTATTTAAGGGATTTGGAAACGATACATTCTGCACACATTTTTAACCCAGGATCTGGAATTGATAGTCTGGGATACAGACTGTACAAACAGACATCAGTGCAACATACCCCATCATGTGTCACTGTTAATCAACATGATACAGTATGTACACAAATGAAGAAGAATGGTTACCATTCCTGTAATTAAGAATTACATAAAAATTACTTTGAAACAGTATGTACACAAATGGAGAAGAATGGTTACCATTCCTGTAATTAAGAATTACATAAAAATTACTTTGAAACAGTATGTACACAAATGGAGAAGAATGGTTACCATTCCTGTAATTAAGAATTACATAAAAATTACTTTGAAACTTGAAACTATTTTTGTTATTACTAATATCAGGTAAAGAAATAACAAACATATACTGTATACTAATAATTACTTAAAATTGCCTATGAATGGCTTAAACCCGAACTGCTTAGTACAAATTACTGTAGTGTGGAGCAGTCCAGCTATTAAGCTGACGCAAAGCACGCTGGGCTAGTCGGCATTCTAATTTATGCAAATACGGGAATAGAGAATGATGGTTACTTTAATCCAAGAGGAATTTGGAGATCCTTGAGGAGAAACGCCAGGTTTGGGGGGCGATTGGTTTCTGATGGAGCCCAGGATACAACAGGAGCCTGGGTATGAGAAGGAAGAGGAGGAGAGGTATGTGGGCCGACAGCACCTGACAGAGGAAAGGATTGCGATTTACGGCTGGACCTTGTGGAGTGTGCATGAGTAGTGGACAAGCGGCAAGCTCTCACTGCAGTGGGAAGAAGACGCCAGCCAGGTGGGCTGCCTCGGAAGAAGCAGCGAGAACGGCAGCCGAGCAGGCCACCTCGGGACAAACAGCGAAGATGGTAGCCAGGCGTCTGCCCAGCACCACCGGCGGAGTGGCCAGCGCCCAAGAGGAGGGAGCCCAGGCATCCAGCGCCTCCTTTGCTGGAGTGCCCCACACCGCAGGCAGCATCACCACTGGCGGGACACTGTGCATTAGGCCCACGGAATGTTCGACCCTTAGGTGGGGGCCGGGGCTTCAAGGGGGTTTGGGGAAAAAAGATGATGGAAGAAAAATAAAAAAATTGATGGACTAAACTATGAAACCTTGTGTAATTAGTTGTTGTGTTATATTATGCTATTGTTACAGTGTGGGGTGACTCAGCTCTACTCAATTATTTTAATATCTACGGATTTGTCCATTGTGCAAGTAGCTCTTTAATTATGATTATTTTAATAACTTGTTTTTTGAACATGGTTAATTATTTTCTTACAATCAGTTTTACTTTTGTCAATTTATTGCATCATTCCACAGCTCTATCCACTCAACATCACTATATATTGCATGCTTAAATTGCCCATCTGAAAGCAAACTTCCTGTTTGCCACTTTAATAAAGCAGCAGAAGATTTTGAAATAAAATGTTTTCTCTTTAGCTCTACTGAAAGTACTGTTCTATGAGGACTTATTTTTATGACTTCCAGTATGTTCCAGATTATATCCCTTCAGTCACTGCGTGCATAACTGTACCACATTAAGTTTCTTATCTATGTATCTATTTTATAATGCATATATTTTTTTTCAAAGTTTTGGCAGGGCAACTTCTCGAACTCCAAAGAGTTCACGCAAATGGTTTTACAATTTTAAAAAATTAAAACGTGACCGAAGTGGGTATTAAATTGGTGCAGAATTTAGGAATGAATTCTATAGTATGTATAGATATTCTATATCAAACTATTATGTTTGTTAATGTAAGTGACTGCCTTTATTATTATTAAAAGTATTGCTTACTGTTACTCTGTCTTTTTGTTGCTATGACCAACTATTTTTAAGGGCAAGAGGAAAACTAATATTATTCCTAATTTATGCCTATTTATTTATTACAGCTAAAATTGATCTAGAGACTCAGGAGAACCAATTGAGTGAAACACATAAAAGGTAAGAAACTACTAATCCAAGGGATGCTGGAAGTGAAAAACTATTTAATATTTTACTGTGTGGAACAAGTCCTTGTCATCACATTGGACAGGTGTCTATGTCACTGAACCAAAACAGAGTATTCCATTTTAATTTTAGGGAGACTGAACTGTTATACTTCCGTCTCCTTGTAAGAAAGGACAGGAAAGTGACACACAGACACATTCAGTCTCCAGTGCTCTTTACTCGCTCACTCAAACAAATGACATATGTACAGGTTTATAATGCAAAATCTAAATTGAGAAAGTATAATTGCATTTTATATAGATTGAGCTGTGGAGACGGAACAAGATTAGCTTAGAATCCTGTTGACTGTAAAATGCATTGCTCTCTAAATTAGTGTATTTGGACAGGATTTCTACACATTCCTGCATTAAGACTTTGTATTTAAAGTACATGAAAATAATTATTTATACAATCTGAATCATTGCGTTTGTAAACACAACTGAATCAAAGTATTTGCTTTTTGGCAGTTGTCCAGATAATAATTTTAGCCACTGTATATATTTTAAAGTTACATGAGTAGAACTTAATGCCTTGCCATGAGCTAATATTTGCAAATACTTGTGTTCATAAATTGTATTGACTTGTTTTGTTTGATATACATTATTCAGGTACATACTGCATCCTTAAATATGTTTGGTTCAGTGCAGAAACCATCACATGGCACATCAGTATGTATTACTTAAGTCACCAATAGAACAACCATAGTATCTAAACTAATTTCCGATGCTTTTAAATATAATTTTGGATGAGGAATGCATCAGTTGGTTTCTTACTGTAGTCACAAGGGCATTATAAAGGCTGCCTGCATGGCCAGGGGCAAAATATTTTTCACTTTATCCATTTTGAGTTCAATTTCTGTTTATTCTATATTGTTTATTTACACTTGGGAAGTTCATTTTAACTGAGAGGGAATTTAAAAATGATTTATTAATACTGTTTATGAATACAATCAAACCTGCATTAAAGACAACAAAATGCATGACATATGATGATGGGTTTGTTATATTTATCACATTCTGAGTCAATTATTTTAGTTTTAATTTTTAAAGCACTTCATATTAACTCTGTGTATGCATTATTATAAAGTATAGCATAGATATTATACATGTAGTTGTATATATCTAACGTAACTATGGCTAAAAGTTTTGCATCACCTACAATTTTAGTTTTGAGACATTAATTAAAAAAACATATAAACATAATTTAGATATTTTATTTAACATCGTGTAATCATGATATCGCAAGTGTCTACCGAAAGCCATAATAGTACTACTGTATTTCATGTTAGATTTCAAAATGTCATATTTGTTAATTTTTTGTTAAGTATATGGAAAACTACAAAGCGGTATGTAATTAAATATGTTAACGTAACATTATTCAGCCAGTTTCACTTTATGAAGCAAAATTTGTTAATTTTATAGGGTGATGCAAAATGTTTGGTAATAGCTCTAGTGTTGTATATTATTCAATATACAAGTCAATTTTAGCAATAGCCAGCAAAGAACCATACAGAAACATAAGAGTTTATAACCCAGAATAAAGATTAAGCTGAAGAATGTACCTTGTACTTTTTAATTAAAATGTGTATCTTTTGTGGAGATAACACAACTTGTTAATCAGCTTTTTACCAACTTGCTAATCAAAGGTATTGATCTTGAATAATCTTTGAGCTAGTTTTAAAGTTTGTGACACATTGTTGGTCATTCATGGATAAAGTAAAACAATATTTACAGGCAGAGGACATACAGTATTAGTTATACAGAGAATAGTATAAGCAGAACCATAGACATACTGTCTCTGTTGAATAGGTCAGAATAAGTCCACTACATTGAAAAGGACTCAGACTAGTTTCCCTTACCAAAACTGAAAATGGACAAACCCCATCTACCAACTTTTGTAACAATAGACCATATTTCTACTGTGCTGCAATAACAATTACTTATTTCATTTAGTAAGACAACAAATGCATGTTATAATTCCACTCCTTGTTTTACGTCATATTAGTCTCTAACTTTTTCATGAAGAGGCATTACTAGCACAGCTGAACAGGTCTCTGAACAAACAGTATCAGATTTTGGCACAGTTAAGGCTTAGTTAAAAAAAGGCAGGTTTCCAGGCTGCTCCTAAGCATCCTCGGATAAAATGAAAGCACAGAGGTCTGTTTATCTAGCTTGGGGAGGCAGACAGGGCAGGCTCCAGCTTATTAACACTGACGTGTGGAATTTATTCACCAAGCTCCATTCATTGCATTGCATTATTGATCATCTTGGGGGGTGGGAGTAGACCTGTCTGTTGAAGCATATTGCCTTAAATAGAATAATTAATATCGATGCAGTATCACTGGTGTAACATATACACTTTGCCAAGTTTATAAGTTTATCCAACAATCAGCGTGTAAACAGCGATGTTTTGCCTGATCGCGTCAGTTTTATTATCCCTTAAATAATGTTTTTATATCCAAAGAGGAACGGTCATTTTCCATCCAGAACAATTTATAGGAAACGAAGTACGTAGTAAACACAATTGACTGTCATTTAACTGTCCCAGATGTACGTTTATTTGCACAAAATATCTACCTGTAGGACAGGAAAACTATGTATTAAATGATATATAAGTTATAAACGAGCCTGTTTTAACCAGAGTAATTCCCTGTTAAAGCCCATGTTGTTTGGCAGGGACATGCCTCCTCAAAATGGAGTGAGGTAACCAGTGGTGTACCACAGGGATCAGTATTAGGTCGTCTGCTATTCCTAATCTACATTAATGATTTAGATTCTGGTATAGTAAGCAAACTTGTTAAATTTGCAGACGACACAAAAATAGGAGGAGTGGCAAACAGCAGAAAAGGTCATTCAAAATGATCTAGACAGCATTCAGAACTGGGCAGACACATGGCAAATGACATTTAATCAAATCAACCTCTGTTCAATTTAACTACACTCACCTGGTACTAATCACACAAACACCACCTTATAATGTTACTTAATGTAGTTAATTTAAAATTACTTGAAGCAGGATCACTTACCCATCTGCCTCAGACACTGGTTACCTGTAGACTGACCACTAGTAGATTCACTCAGCTTAAATAGGCTCCAGCCTCACTTTGCAAGGAAACTGGTAACAGCTGCTAACTTGCACTAAAGACAGTATTTAAGCAATACAATACACTTCAACACACTTCAATAACACACTTCAATGGGATCACACCGCTACAGGAAAATGTGTGGAAACCAATCAAATTGTAAATCAACCTCTTCAATGATTATATTTTCTTACTTTCAGCTTCTTGGAAATAACTGTTTACTTCTCAATGAAGCCTAAAATGGGAGAAAAGGAAGTGTCAACTAATACGTTCTTCACTGTGTGGCATGAATTCTGCACTGATTTTAAAGACTCATGGAAGAAAGAAAATAAACTCATCCTGCAAGAAAGGTAATGCCTGATTTAGGATTACATTTTTATCATGGTGCTACTATCATATCTCGCTTGTAAATAACAACTGTAGTGAAGTGTTTGCTGTTTTAGGAATCAATAATTCCACAAAATTAAAATATACTAGCCTATGTTCATACTGCTAATGGGTTCATTATTTTGATTTGTTAAGTGTATGTTTTTTAAAGACCTGGTTTCAACTGACAAGCTCCCACAATATTATCGCAACAATGTGGGGTCTTGGTAGCTCACCTAATGAAAGCACTGTCACTTAGAATGTTGAGTTGTGCGTCCGTGGTTCAAATCCACCTCCTGGTAAATTAACCGTTTTGAATGGGTTCCCATAGGGATTGCTGAATTGTCCTTTGCGCTCCCTTGAGGTAGGGAAGGAGAATTAGCTGGGCATAGTTCACCTTGTCTTGCTTTGAAGACCCCTACTGGTCAGATGCCCCACAAATCCAGGCAGAGACTTGACTTCAAGCTCTAGTAGCTTTGAAACATTGTTTGCTTAGGTCCAGTGGATAAAAACAGACAACTGGTTTGATTGATAGCAGGAGGTTTCATATATAGCTTCTGATTTGGTAAGTGGTTTGCAGCTCTGTGGGGACATTCGAATTAAGCAATTTAAATAAAATAAAAAGACAAAATACATTTTATATTGAATTGTTGGCTACAAAGCAGACTGCCTGGATGGATCTGAAAGAAAATATATGTATCCTTTTACGTATTAGTTTCACTAGCTTACACGAAGAACAAGGTGAGGAATGTGTAGCTTAGCACTCAATAAAATGTTCTAAATACTTCTCTGCCATAAAACCTCAAATGCTTTACTATGGAAACATTCTCCTGTGGTTTCATTCTTCTGTCATTGTTTAGACTTCAATGATTTATTTATTTATTTTCAGCCCCATGACCACAAGCTATGAAACTCACACTTGCTTTTCATGTTTTCAAAACAATAGAGCTCGCTTTTCCAAAACCATTCTCTGCCTATGGATCACTGTGTTTATTAAGCTCAATGTCCTTTAGTCATGTTGGCAAAAACCAGTGGGGTTTTAATGTTGCAGTATCACAAAATACCTGTGTGTGTGTGTGTGTGTGTGTGTGTGTGTGTGTGTGTGTGTGTGTGTGTGTGTTTCTTGTGTTATCTGACATTTGTTTGTAATAAAATCTTTAGGTGGGAGAATGTGACCGGTCTGCTCACCTTCTTGTGACTCCTGCTCGCTTTTCACTGTTGAAATATATTATCCTTCCTGGCAAGCTATCTGTCAGGTTGCTGTGGAAAAAATAAAAAAAACACCTTAACAGAGGTCAGATTTACTGCACCTTCCTTACTTGCCTTTTTGTGAAAACCCAGACAGGTTTGTTGGCAAAGAGTAAGGCCTAAATGGTAGAATTTCGTGAATTGCTCTGGTGGCCTAATCGTTCTGGAGAATTGTCGATTTCCCAGAGAAAGAATCTATTAGAAAAATGACTTTCATTCCTTTTTTTTTTGTTTGTTTTTTTTTGTTTTTAAATGTGTTAAGCATAAACAAACACTGCAAGCACTTGTACAAATATAGAACAGGACTTGAAATTAACTTTTCCATACACTTGCCACCATGGCTAGAGGATGGAAAAATCCACCGGCCACACAGACATTTTACCAACCAACATCATTCCGAGGAGGTGACGACAACAAAAGAAAATGCAAGAACAAGGAACATTTATGAGCAGTCTCAACAGGGTCTGAAACAATCTGCCTCATGAGTGAAGATATAGCTTCTGAGATGTGTTCTGCCCTCTCAACTGCATGCCCACAAACTGCACAGTCACCAGCCCTTTCTGGCAGAATCATACATACCCTAGCTCCTCTGCTATGGAAGCGCCATCGGTTGAACCATCTGACATCACTGACAGGAACTTTGATTTTCTCTTGCAGCTGTCGCCTTTCTACTTCAGCAATGTAGTGCATAAATACTCTTACTTGTTTGCCATTCCTGTAAGTACTTCTTAGATTTAGCCCGTTCTGTTCATCAACCCTATACTTTTTATTTTTTGTATATATAATCTCCGCCCCCAAGCCAACTCGGTGCCTGGCCTGTAGGGGTCACCGCAGAGTGGTGAAGAGAAACCGTCTAAGCCAGATCCCACCTCCCCAACCCCGGGAGAGCCAAAGCCAATGCGGTGTCCCCACGGAAAGCCCAGCGAGGACCGGCTGCCTCGCACAACCAAGTTCACAGCATTAAAGATTTCCTGGAGCAGACGAAAGGGCAAAGGGGAATTTATGTTGAGGATTTTTTTCCCGATATTGATTTGTTTCTGAGCTCAGAGCGAGGTTTAAAACAAAACATTTCTGCTCAGGAAACGTTTAATACTCAGGAACAAGTGCGCCTGAAATACATGTTAAACACAGTCAGTCCTGATGGCCAGTACACTCCTAATTCTCTTTCACTTTACTGTCTGCTTGTTTTTCGTTTCTAAATATCAGTGTGTTTCCTTTTCAAACTCTGCAATGACTAACTTTAATATTGGGTGCCTTAATATTAATGGATGTAGAAATGCTGTTAAGAGCCACATTGTTTGAATTTGTCTCGCAGAAAAGTCTTTACGTTTTTGTTACGTTTTTGCAGGAGACTCACATAGATGGAAGGAAATCAGGTTGATTGGGAAAAGGATTGGAAAGGAGATGGTTTTTTTCAGTAATGGAACAATGTGAGTGCTGGGGTTCTGAGGGATTTAAACTGAGTTCTGAAATTGTCTGTGACGTCATACAAGGATGTCTACTCAGAGTCCAGGCGGTTATTGAAGGTAGAGTGTTTGTTTTTATTAATGTCTATGCACCTACTGACGGCAGAGAGACAATAAGCTTCCTCCAGAGGCTTGAAGACATTTTAGCAGAATGTAAAATGGAAGAGGTGTTAGTTTTAGGTGGGGATTTTAATTGTACAGCTAATAGCAGATTAGATTGGAATCACATTGAGCCACATCCCCAGTCTGCCAGGGAACTGGTTAGGATTGAAAACTATATTGAACTAGTTGATGTGTGGAGAAACCTTAATGCAAAGGATAGGCAATATACTTGGGTCAAAACACATGGCACTGATGTTTCAATGGCCAGGTTGGGTCGGTTTTATACTGTTAAACAATAATTAAATATTTTTAAATCTTGTTTTATCACCCCCACAAGCCTGTCAGATCACAGTTTAGTTTCTGTTAGTGTGTTGCTCCACTCTCTGAGTGCATGCTGGCATTTTAATACTTCTTTAATTAATGACGAGCATTTTAGGAAAGTTTTAATTTTTTTTTGGGAGATGTTAAAGAGACTTCTCATTGCGACAATGGTGGGATGTAGGGAAAGCGCAGACTCTATCTTTTTGTAAGCTATATACTAGAAACATCACAAAGAGCTTAAATAAAACCATGAGAGAGCTGGAGGTGGACATCCTACAGCTCCAGAGAACTCTGGTGTCCAGCCCAAACGAAAGGCTGATTGAGGGCCTAAAATGTAAAAAAAGAGGGTTAGCGGATCTACGGGACGTAAAGGTGCAGGGGGCGCTGGTGAGATCGCGTTTCCAGAGCTTGGTGGAGATGGATGCACCCACTCACTATTTCTTTGGGCTGGAGAGAAAGAGTGCACAGAGCAAAGTTATTAATTGCCTGAGGACAGCGGCTGGGCAGGAGCTCAGGGAGCATGCAGAGATCCGGAAGCTGGCTGTGGGTTTTTATAAGGACCTGTTTACAGCAGAGGAAACTGGGGAATCATAGTGTTTCTTGCAGGGCCTCCCTCAGATGCCTGAAGAGGAAGCCAAGGGGCTGGAAAACCCTCTGACACTGACCAAACTCTGACACCCTCCAGGGGCTGAACAACGGAAAGACACCTGGACGATGGCCTCCCAGTGGAGTTTTGTAAAAAGTTCTGGTCTCTGCTGGGAGAAGACTTGTTGGGGGTTTTCAGAGAGAGTGCAGGAGAAAGTTCTGCCTCAGAGCTGCAGAAGAGCTGTTATCACTCCTCTCTAAAAAGGGAGATTTGTGTAATATTAAAAACTGGAGACCTGTGTCGTTGCTCTGTGCCAACTATAAAATCCTTTCCAGAGCCCTCACAAACCGCCTCAGGACTGTGATAGGGCGGGCGGTGCAAGGAGACCAAACGTATTGCGTTCCAGACAGATCCATTTTTGATAATATCTTTTTAGTTTGAGACATACTGGCAGCCTCCAAGCTTTTTGGTTTCAATGCAGGTGTAGTGTTGTTAGATCAGGAAAAGGCCTTCGACCGGGTAGATCACCTCTACCTGTGGGGGGCACTAAAAGCTTTTGGGTTTGGGACCGCATTCAGGTTCAGCTGCTCTATGGTGATGTTTCCGGTCATTTGAAAATTAATGGTAGCTTAAGCGCCCCTTTCCCCGTTCAGAGAGGTATTAGACAGGGGTGTTCCATGTCTGGTATGCTCTACGCTATAGCGATAGAGCCACTTGTAAATGAGCTGAGGAGGGTATTGACTGGACTGTCCATTCCTCAGTGTCCTGGTACACCAGTGAAGATAACAGCCTATGCAGATGACATTGCTGTATTTATTACTAACCGATTACTACACAGATTCATCTGCTTGGAGCCCCCACAGTCGTTAGTGAAACAGGTTCAGGCTGTGATGCTGGATTTTTTCTGGGATGGAGTGCATTGGATCAGACAGAGTATGCTGTTCCTACCGCTGGCCGAGGGGGGGCAGGGACTCCTAGACCTTTCTAGCAGGATGGAGGCTTTTAGGTTACAGGCCCTGCAGAGGCTGCTGTACTGCTCTGAGCACCTCCCGTGGAGGCAGCTTGCCTGTGCCTTCCTGCAGCAGGTAGGGAGGCTGGGTCTGGACAGGGGTCTTTTTTTTTTTTTGCTGGAAATGGGTAAACTGGAGATGGCCCGACTGCCACACTACTATAAGAGCCTGCTGAGGGCATGGCAGTGTGTGCGTATTGAGCAGAGGGACACTGAAAACATTAGCCTTGATTGGCTTCTAGAAGAGCCGTAGTATACAATACTTTCTTGACGTGTGATATTGTTCAGTCTGCTACCTTTACACATCTTTTAGTTAAGGCAGGTGTTGTAAAGCTTAAAGCCCTTTTAGATTTCAACACTTACAGCTGGGTCTGCTCTGGGGATATGGTCTTTCCTCACTGCTGAGCGTTTCCTTACCCAGGTGCGTGCTGCTCTGCCCAGCGAGGGGCTGGAGCTCTTGAGACAACTGTCCAACCCTGTATAAGCCACCACTGCCAAAAAGATCGGGGGATCTGCAGTGGAGGATCTTACACACCATCATTGCCGTTAACTCCTTTGTGAGTCATAAACCCTGAGGTGAAAGACTCCTGTCCCTTTTGCTCGCAGAGGGAAACTGTTTACCATTGTTTTGTGTTCTGCACCAGATTAAAACCTTTGTTTGCTGCTCTGAAGGAATTGCTTGTTGGATTGGGTTTTGTGTTCTCTGAGGTGTTTTTTATTTTTGTTTTTTTTAAGTATTGCAAAAAGAGAAAGTACTCAATCCAGCTGGTGAATTTTATTATTGGACAGGCCAAACTAGGAATTTTAAAGAGAAGAAAAAACAAAGCTAATGACGTTTTAAATTCTGATCCTTTTGTTATTTTTAGAATGCTTGTATTAACATGGGTTAGAATGGATTTTAATTTCTATAAAGCAATGCGTAATATAGAAATGTTTGAAGAAACCTGGTGTGTAAACAGTGTATTGTGTGCTGTTAAGAATGGTGAACTGGAGGAGCACCTGTAATGTGACTTTTATGTACTGCAGTGTCAACAGTATTTTATGTAATTATTTGTTCATTTTGGGTGGATCTGAATTATGATTTCATGACAATATCTTTTTTATAAATACTGATTTTGTGTATTCTATTTAATTGTTAAATAAAGTGTTTCAAAAAGTAAAAGTATCTCTCTCTCTCTCTCTCTCTCCTCGCTCTCTCTCTCTAAAGTGCGACACACATATTAACTTATGCCCACCTCCTTTATATTCCCATAGCCTGGGGCATGCAGACCTAGTGGGGGATAAGAAGTAGCCTATACTGTATACTGATATTTTTAATGTGATGCTTACCGTGAGCTTGTTCTTTGAACTTGAATTTCCCATAACTCTTGCCATATGTTTTAAGTATTAGATTAAATCAATTTCATTAAAATTCATTAAGAAGTGGAAAGTTGGTCAAATGAACCAAATCTATTTTTTTAACCTGAGGAATAAAAAGAAAACTAAAACTAAATTTTTGCCATTTAGTATGATGACCGCATTGATAACAGTTGTAAAGTAAAACATTTAAATCATTTAAAGTAAACAAATACAAATTGGATATATAATTGGCACCTGTGGGTAGGAATAGTATATGTTGAATGCTGAATTTTAATAGCAGGTTCAAATTATAGAAACAAAATCTAACATTCCCTAAAAGGAAAATGTTTAATTTCTACATGCTGTACCTTTGTTATTTACAAGGAGGAGGTGGTTCTTCTAGAATGTTGAAATATTATCAATATGAAAGGATATAAGAAAGCTAAAAAAAAAAAGATCAGTAATATCAGAGGGTTAATAGTTGTCTGAATCTCAAAGGTATATAGTTTATTTATGATTCACAGAATAATAAAATAACTTTATTTACAAGTTTCATCGTGTAGACTACAATGGGAGCACAATTTGGAATGTTGCCTCTATACACGGTAGTACTTAAGAGGGTTATTTTTAAAATACAATCTCGTGGTGAAAGTCCATCAACTTTCTTATTAAATAACTGTAATCCTATGATCAAACTTGGTTTTAGTGGCATCCTTCTACATTTTCTAATGTATGTCTGTAAGTATTCAGGGGCTACCTCCTAATCAAGTTGAGAGTGTATTTCTTGCACACTCTGCTTTTTTAGTCTGTCATACTAAGAGTGCAAGAGAAAGTGCATTCTGAACTTGAATAGAGCATGCATTGCGATAACTTGAATTAGTAAAAAATAGGCAAAACCCTGATATTAACATACATAATCTGTTTATATAGAACCTGTTTAGAATGATTTGTCATTGACATTTTGAGTGCGAGATCTAGACTCTTCCAGCTAATAGGTTCCAATGGGAACGTGACTTATAATTCTTTATATCTTTGTATCTTGCAGTAGCACATGCCAAAAACTTTTACCAACAGGTATGAGATGGATGCAACCCCACCCTGTGGAGCTTACAAGGTGTCCATTTCTCTACAGATAGTATGAGAATTACAGTACTCCATGCCTCTGAAAACAGCTATTCTGTTGGTCAGGTCATATATGGCATTCTTCGGGGTTTTTTTCCCCCCCAGGCAGTTAGGCTGGGCATGGCATAACTTATCAAGATAGGTCCCTGGAAAAGTTTAATGTCTAATAAAAGAAAAGTGATGCAATGGAAATGCTTTAAGTGAGAAATTAAGGGAGGAAAAATCCAGCATAATGTTAACAGCCTTTGCCTGTTAAGAGATTCTTAGTTTAAGATCTGTGGAATTTTTACACCCTACAAAAAAGGACATTAACAGTTTGCCTGATGTTATTGATTTACGGTATAAAGGAAGTGTCCCAGGTTTTGGAAACCATGAAATGAAATAAAATAGCCCTTTGAACCGCGAAGTCTGTGGTTTAAGCCTTCAATAGAATCGGCTGTACTTTAATAAAACATTAAGGTATGAAAGGGTGTGGGTTACCGTGGATATTGTCGCTGCTTGGTGCGTTGTTAGGTACAAGGTGTAGCAGAGTACCTGCACCCAACCAAGCAGTGACAATATCCACAGTAACCCACGCCCTCAATACCTTAATGCTTTTATAAAACGGATTTACTAATGTAAATATAAATAAATACAAGAGAAATAGAGTTACTGAAGATTTATTAAGAAATTTTGAAGGATAACCTTCCGGCAACAGGAAATAGTTACTATGAACTATTTATACAGGTAAGATTTCTTTATCTGAGTTGCAGTTTTGTATTCATAGACATTCATTTGAATGTTGCCGTTAACTGTACAATTCTTAAAGTGACTGTCAATTGTTGCAGAAGGGGGCATTGAAGTGCAGGAAGGGGGTTTGCTTTCATCTGATCTTATTTTTTTGTTTGGCGATGCCGTGGAGTTTTCCTCCGTCAAGATGTTGCTCCAGCGCTTTCGATTTTTTAACGACGGTTCCCAATAACTCTGCAGGGAGCTCTCCGATCTGTGACCGCTGACGGACATAATTTCTCTTGCTTGCAATCCAGCGTTGGACAGTTTCTGTATAAGGTACTGCGGATGCAGTGCTTGGTGTATATTTGTGTGGTGCCTGCCTTTCTGCATATTCTAGGCAATATTGTTGCTAGGTAATGGCTCTAGCGTATAACATACACAGCGATAATTAAACGTGTTTTGTTCTCCCTTGTTAGGGTGAAGATAAAAGGCAGGCGGATTTACTGGAAGTTTTGACAAGTACTTCTCTAGTGATGCTACTGCACACAAGCGATTTCCAGGCTCTTCAAACATGAATCCGCGGTGACATTCTTTGTTCCGTTCGTAGGGATTTTTGTTATTTTTTGTACTTTCGTTAAAGGTCATGGTGGCATGCTTTAACTCCGTTTTCATCTGTTTTTATAACAAAAGAATCTGCCAGTAGTTGTCTGTTTCCTTCTTTTACCCCTCGTCCAAAATGTAACTGGATGTCAAACCAAACTTTACTCACAAGACCAACTGTGTCAGGGTTCAGGGCTTCAGAATGTTTTATTATCTGAAAGTCTCTTTCAGTTATTGCATGATGATGTTGTGTTTTATCCCGGCCTTCTTGTCTGTTTTTTAATTGTACCCACAAACACGTTGTTTGAACTTGTGAATTCTGTGTCGCTCATTAGACACCAGGATAAACTTAACAGGGGGTCATCTAAATGTCTGTTCAATCCAGCACGGAGCCCAACATAGCTGCTGATTCCGTATTGCTAGCCTTTACAGTTTTGGACTGTGCCATAAAAATCTCTAAGGATATTATTTAGCGCTCTTGTTAGTTGTGTGAATTCAGTCTGTAATTTTTTTCAGTTAGCCAGTCATTAAAGCATTTAACAGCCCAACTGGTTTGTTAGGTGGTATTCTTTTCATTTCTAGTTTTTTCTAGCACATCAATGTTAGAGTTGTTCCTCAGCGTGACAGTTTAACTTTTTCTTCTCTTTCGGGAGACTTGCAAATATGAGCTGATGCAGCTTCTATTTCTACCCATTTATTGATTGTCATCAGTGCAAACAGCTCAAAGGTGATGCCTTCAGTGATATATGACTGCCAGGTATTTTGACAGGGTTTTTTTTTTTTTTTTTTTTTTTTATTACTGTTATTTCAATAGGCGCAGTGATACAATAGTGCCATGGGTCTAGTGATTTACTCAACAGTTACTATACTGGGGATTATATCACGGCTTAGAACCACTGATTGGCTAATCAGCATGCAGTATTATAGCAATCTGTTTTATAATCATCATTATAAAACCTTTACAGCAATTATAAACTAAAAGGACCAGTAAAATATGGTTTCCAGTGCACAGTGTGTGTGCTTGTACAGTAGACATGGCAAATGATTCTCAGGGTTTCTACTAAACTAATCAATTCTATCACTGGGTGCTGTCCAGTGTGATGATTTAAAAAAAAAAAAAAAAAAGTACAAATCAGGAATCATTATAAACAAAGGCCACAATTCGGTAGAGGGATCATGGATGCTTTGCTAACAGATATTGAACATATTACATTAAAAGACTGCATGGGCAGGGACCGAGGCACTACCCATTTCCTCTGTAAGTTGACTCTCAGATCACACAAAGGTGTCATTTGGATTTGAACTGAACTGACATTACAGATTTACATTGTTGTCTTATCCCAGTATTGTGTTCATTTAAACAAAAAATACTCAGTGTTTCTTTTATACTGTAGTTCCTTTTATGAAATGTGTTTTTCTTTTCCAATTACGACATTTCATCCTGGTTGTTTTGCATGTTGAATGATCTCCGTAGCAGATCTTTTTATCCATATGAGCTCATTCTTCTGTGTCAGAGCAGCTGTTTCACTTTGATATTTTATTAGCACACCAGCTTTCTACAGGGGACCTTGTGAGGCCAGGGTTTGACAGCTGTCTGCCCTACTGATAATCCAGCGTTTTTTTTTTTTTTGTTTTTTTTTTTCATCAAATGCCTTCAAACAACATGGCATTAGAAGCATTTGTGTCACTGTCAGACATACGGGTGTTGTGTTTCAACTAATACTTTGTTAGCCCTTAATCAGGATGTCTGCACCTAGCTACATATATGTTACTACTGCCAGTATCTAAAGCCTTGTCAGTATGTTGTCATTTGTCAGTACTAGTAGACATTTGATTCAAGTGTAAAGGTATCTCGCTTGAGTCCAGTCGGAGCCACACTGAAATTAATCTGTCTGCCACTGATACTGATTTAGCCAAAATGTATTAATGTTTAGTGGTAGGCAAATGGTTCTCATCTCACTAGGTTTGAATTGATAATGCACACTGCAAGGCCAACTATAGGGCTGGAAGGCAGGTACAAATGATTAGGGCAGTAGAGATGGTTTCTGGTTCCTTTTTGCTGCTTCTCTGCCAGTTCATATCTTGGTGATTTCATCTAGGACGTTAAGCTTAATCATGCTGAACATCAAGTGTATGTTTGTCTGACTGACAATACCTTTGCTACTTTAGCTTGAACAGACTTGTTTGTTATGTTCATAAGGCAGTAACAATGGTCTCCATGGACTACCATGTCAGGAAAACTGATTGCTTCACTTGCTGTATTCTAACAGGAATGGCTGACAGAAGTGTTTTCATTTTCTATAGTTTAGTCTATGTTTGTGTTAGGCTGTGTGTGCTTCTTCAGTGATATTGCATTTAGCTTTCTTGCTTTATAATAGAGAAAAGTAACCTTCAGAGTCGTGCATGACCTTAAGAAACTTCCCATATTTGGTTCTGCAGTTCAGATCTGCATTTGCAGTATCAGGGTGCGAACCCATGACCTTTCAAGTCTAAGCTAACATGATGGCGTATAATTTAAATACTGACGTAAAGAAGTGGATTACCTAATAAAGCAGTTATTTTATAGCTTAAATGTATTCTGTTTAACTTAACCAGCTACTGATGGTCTGGCTCTTGCAACTGGAACAGAACCTGCTGACTAGTCTACATTTCATAGCTAGCCCATAACTCTCACAAGTGTAAACATTTAAATATTTTGCATGGTCTGGAGAAAGTGCACATTCAACAGCAAAAGGTATCTGTTAGTGCTTTCACCCTGTTGTATTAACCCTTTAAGGACTAAGTGTTTTTCAGTGGGATGCTCCCCCAGGACCAGGGATTTTTTTTTGGCTGTAGTTCACTCACTTCCTATAAAAATTCACAAAATCTTTTTTTTTTATATACAATAGCATCTTGAAATTGGTGTATTTTTTCAGAACACAGGAACATTATAAAGTACTTCAGAAACCATACAAACTTTTTGCTTTTTTTAACACAATTTTGTTTTTTAAATGTAATAAAGTATTTTTTATTATGTATTCTGCTTAGAGATACATGTACACAAACATGTTATTCTATGACCCAAGGGACCTTGCAATACTTACTGAAAGTTTTGTTGAAAAATATTGATGTTTGGGCAAATTACAAGACATTTGTTTCACCTGAGTGATTGCATGCTGGATCCAAGTTATGGGATCAGCCTTGTATTCGCTCAAAATAAACAGGTACTGTTAACTTAGTTATGTACACAGAAAACACTCTATAGAAGTATGTGTGGCAAGTGAAGCACTTTGTTAATAATCAGAGGTTTGCTAGTTATATTCCTGGATATTAAGTTAAGACATTTTACCGTCAACTTGAGAAAATGGCCATGCTTATTGTAGAACAAATTGTATTTATTTGTATTCTCCATCATTTAACGATTCATGAATTAATTGTTGTATGTCTTACTGTGAAATGTGCGTACCGATGATAACAATGTTCCCCTTCGTGCAGTGGTTCCCAACCTTTGTCAATGTAGGGACCCCTTGGTGTTTGGATTGTTTTTAACAACAGCATTTTGAAACTAATTTGTATATGTAGAAAGTAAAGTATTTATATAACGTACCTAACTTCATGAGATTCCTGGGCTTGAATCTTCACCACCAGGTCAGCAAGGAATGTTGTCATTTTGCACATTGAAAGTTCCTGATGGCAAAGTTCCTGTCTCTTGTTTAAAAGAATCAATTATCACTATCAATTCTAACATAACACTGACAGGGTCGATTTGCACAGGACTAAAGGCAGCAGTGTGGAGTAGTGGTTAGGGCTCTGGGCTCTTGACCAGAGGGTTGTGGGTTCAATCCCAGGTGGGTGACACTGCTGTTGTACCCTTGAGCAAGGTACTTTACCAAGATTGCTCCAGTAAAAACCAAGCTGTATAAATGGGTAATTGTATGTTAAAAAAGTGATATCTTGTAACAATTGTTGCCCTGGATAAAGGCGTCTGCTAAGAAATTAATAATAAATAACTTTTTCCACCTTCAGAATGCTTTGTAGATAAATGGCGTCTCAATTTTGCAGGTTTATGAGTTTTGTTTGACAAGACCTGATAAATAATGCACTGGGGCTTGGGTCATCCTCGGATCCAGTAAATGTAAATCCCTGCAACCATTACCTCGTGTAGCAAATGAATGCACTCGCTGATCGCCAACTTCGCTCGATGTACATATAAAAAACACCGGAATACGAAGACGAGGTGGGTGGGAAGCAATTTGAAAAATTTAAAAATGATTGGTGAGTGTACAGGATGTTACTTACCACTTCTGGTGGGCTGTGATGTGCAAATGAAAAGGGATTTTGGTTAAATATGACGGCGTCAAGACTGAACAGACTGTACACATTATTTCCAGAAGTAGTGTTAAGAGACTTCCCTTTGGCATCTAGTCTTGTGAGATATTAAACCTGGCTGAATAAACCCATATAATAATATGGAGCTGAAATTGATCATTCACACTATGGTACAGTTCAAGCTACAAATATAGCCTGTTTTTGTTTCACATTAACTTGTTACTATATGCAGCTAACCTCTCCAAAAACGTATTGAAATAATGCTATATTCATATAACCCTGGCAACACTGTAGCACATAGATTGTTGAAAATGAAGTTATAAAAATTTTTTATTGTTTTTTTTTTTTTTTTTTAATTTAGTTATTCAAACAGAGTTAGAAATATTTAATGCAGTGTGCTGCTTTTACCCTGAGCAAAAAGGCTGGGACAGCCAGATTACTTTACTTTTTTTCCTGAAATTCAGTGAACACAAGCAGTAGAATGAGCACAGATTAGAAAGCAGTGCATTTTCGTGAATGCTAGATGTAGATTTGTTTTTTTAAAAATAATGCTGGCTAAAAACAAAGAATTCTCTAATTTTGACAACACAAATGTGCCATCATAATGTGTAAGTTTTTTAGTTAGTATTTGTCTCACATTTATAAAGCTGTTTCAGTTAATGGTGGCTTTAAATGTGATGCTTGGTATTGCATCAAAGGGAGCTGTAATATATATTAATTTATAAACACACCTCTCACATTTATGCAGCCTGTTTCCTGACAAAATATATTTTCTGCCTGAACCTATTGGAACCTATTACCACTTGCATCCTAGTCCTATTAGTGTTATTTATAACAGGAAGTTTGTGTGCCATCTCTTTTAATTTTTTTATGATGTGTAATTCAGATTAATGTTCAATAGCAGGCAAGGAAAACATTTGGCTAAGAAGGCTTCATTCATCACAGGCATTTAAATGTGCGTGGCAGGCAAAGATTACTACCAAAGCAATCTCCCAGTGTATTACTACTGTTGTCCTATTACTGTACGTAGGGATATAAACATTGCGTCTAATTTGTTTAACTTTAATTTAGCTTTTATGGGTCTCCCTTTTAAAAATATTAAAATATGTTCAAAGGTCATATTCAGGTCAGGGTTATTGCAATTTTTCTTTGTCTGGTTTCAACTGCAATTTAGTTTTTTTAATCAATAAAACAATAGTAGGTTTAATTACTGTATGATCTGGGCTGCTTTGATTTGGCTGTGGGAATATGTTATTGTTAAGAACTGTTCTCTCTGTATTGCAAGCCAAGTAGCCTGAAAGGGGGAAAATACTTGGAAGATTAGAATATTTTTTTGGAAGTAGATTTACCTTTCAGCAGCTAAAACCACCATGGAGCAATGTAGTACCTGGTTGGCAATCATTTGTTTTTCTATTTGTGTATTGGGATTTATTTTATGTATAACTGATTGAAACCAAAATAATTCTTACCAAGCGATCAGAGACCAAGACCATCTTTATTATTTAATATTTCTTTGTTTGTATTACACCGTGTGTAAATGTCTATCTATGACCCCCCTCCCCCCTCCCTCCTCCCTCCTCTTTCATAATGACATGTACCTGGAAATTACATTTTATAGTCTTGCTTATATTTCACCCTTTTGTTTAACTTTTATGATGTCATTATTAGTGTTACTAATTTTGCTACCTGGTCTTGAGAAATAATGTGTTTTTGTGACCTTTTTGACTGCACCTGCCCCTGTACTATATCCATAATCATTAACTAAGTAGAAATTATATTAACTACTTCCACACCTCCAAGCACCACAAACCATCAGTTGTGGTTAAATACTTAGTCACTATACTTTTTGATTAGTTTTTTTTCTGATTTCCATATAAGTTTAGCCTTTTTTTTTTTTTTTTTACTTTTTTGACTACCAATTGTGAAAAAAGGAGACTTGTTTAAAAAAAAAAAGGAGGCTGAGCCAGCTGATTTGAAAGGTCACAAAACCAGACGATTTCTCAAGAAATAATAAAAATGGCAAAACCTCACATACCTGCAGTACTTATTTTTCAGTACTCGGTGTCAGAAGAGAAATCCTAGAAAAAAAGACTGATCATTGCTTTATCTCTTGTTGCAGGCTGAAGGAAGCAGAGGATTGCTTCAGGCAGGCTAAAGAAAAAGCTTCCTATAGTGTTAGACCCAAGCATGACTCAGGAATAGTAAGTAATAAAATAAACGTGTATTTGTGATATGTTTGTTAGTACATTGAGTTGCCATGTACATTTTAATGAATATTGGATTATATTAATTTAAATGTACTATTTAAAGCACAGTTGTTACTATTTATTGGATATAGCATTTTATATATACAGTTGCCACCACTTAGAATGGTCACGTTTGTGTTAAGATGATTCACCCACAGTAAGTGATGGACGGTATAAACTCCCACACAATAACCTGACATTCAAAATGTCTCCCAATCACCAGTACAGTATTCAAAACAAACAGGCCTGTATGTAGTTAAATCTTTTATTAAGCATTGAGGAGACCATTAATTCTGACCAAATCCCCAACTCCATTTGCAGAAATGTAGCCCCAAACTTGCAAGGAACCTCCACCATGCTTCACTGTTGCCTGCAGACACTCATTCGTGTACGCTCTCCAGCCCTTCGGTGAACAAACTGCCTTCTGCTACAGCCAAATATTTCAAATTTTGACTCATCAGTCCAGAGCACCTGCTGCCATTTTTCTGCACCCCAGTTCCTGTGTTTTCGTGCATAGTTGAGTCGCTTGGCCTTGTTTCCACATCGGAGGTATGGCTTTTTGGCCGCAAGTCTTCCATGAAGGCCACTTCTGACCAGACTTAATCGGACAGTAGATGGGTGTACCAGGGTCCCACTTTTTTCTGCCAGTTCTGAGCTGATGGCACTGCTGGACATCTTCCGATTACGAAGGGAAGTAAGCATGAAGTGTCTTTCATCTGCTGCAGTAAGTTTCCTTGGCCGACCGCTGCGTCTACGGTCCTCAACGTTGCCCGTTTCTTTGTGCTTCTTCAAAAGAGCTTGGACAGCACATCTGGAAACCCCTGTCTGCCTTGAAATTTCTGCCTGGGAGAGACCTTGCTGATGCAGTATAACTACCTTGTGTCTTGTTGCTGTGCTCAGTCTTGCCATGGTGTATGACTTTTGACAGTAAACTGTCTTCAGCAACCTCACCTTGTTAGCTGAGTTTACCTGTTCCTCACCCAGTTTTATTCCTCCTACACAGCTGTTTCTGTTTCAGTTAATGATTGTGTTTCAACCTACATATTGAATTGATGATCATTAGCACCTGTTTGGTATAATTGTTTAATCATACACCTGACTATATGCCTACAAAATCCCTGACTTTGTGCAAGTGTACCTAGAAGAATTGATGCTGTTTTGAAGGCAAAGGGTTGTCACACCAAATATGGATTTGATTTAGATTTTTCTTCTGTTCACTCACTTTGCATTTAGTTAATTGATAAATATAATCTATTAACATGTCTATTTTTGAAAGCATTCTTACTTTACAGCATTTTTTCACACCTGCCTAAAACTTTTGCACAGTACTGTATGTACTTTAGTTCTATTAGCTTTGTAACACAGACACTTTTTTTCCTTTTTTTCTTACAGAAAGCAAAACTGAGCATGAAAATCTGAGTTCCTGTCTGCAGAAATTTAAATAAAAAAAAAATAATTGACAACCTTTGCAGAGGAGCATTAAACTCATAAGGAAACCAACATTGTTTCAGAAACTGTCACTTGGCTTCCTTTTAATTTCATCTCATAAGAAGTATTCTCTTTGTGTACGTTTTGTGGACAAGTTAGCCTTATCATCCAAATCCTTTGTTTCACCAGTCTAAGGCACAGATTGGCATACTTCTGTTGTGCTTCTGGCATTGGTACGAAATCGATTGTGGCCCTAAATTGTAGAAGGATCTTAAGTTTCTAAAGTATTGAGGTTAATACTGTGTGTGTGCCTAAAACTCCTCCTGATGCAAGGGTTAAATGAGATCATAATCTGACCTACGAAGCTCTTTAGTATAATTGCACTCTTGATGCAGTTATTGCCTGGTTTTCTCTTCCAGCATGAATATGTTGAGTGATGTGCTTTGTCTGTAGACCGAGAGAAACTGCTTTCAGCATTGGAGTCACTTGAAGTTTTAAGCAATATCAGTTGATCTGGTTGTAGCCAGTATGAAAATCAAAGCTTTATGTCAATCAAGATCATATGTGTGTAAAACATGTATACAAGTCAGACCTCATTGCGTATCACAACACGGAGAGGGCAAGAGAACTGTGTAACAGACTTTGTCCTACCGAAGGATATTGTTCTGTTTAAAATGTTGATCATGGTGTTGATAATTGCAATAACTTCTAGTTATGATCATGAAGAGAGTAGAGTTGCTGGTTTTTATTTTTTTTGCCAGGTGATAAATTTAAATTTTTGTATTTTGCTTCTAATAAAATGGGCTTTTCATAATGAATGTGAAATCATTTTTCTTTTTTTTTTTACCTCAAGTTTTAGTCTCAAGTCTAAAGTGTTTCCCACTTATTATGGTGAACTGTTGGCCAGAGCCTTTTATAGTAAAAGGTATTTGTATCTCCTCTTGCCCAATTCATCCTATGCATTACACCTTTAGTAGGTAGAATCTCATGGACTTTTCTCAGTTTTCAAACTCATTCATTACATTCACATGAGGTCAAATTTTATAAACATGTTTGTTTGTTTTTTGGAAAAAATGAAAATTTCATTGGAATATTTATTTTGGTAACTGATTGGTACATACAGCAATCTTGGGGTTTCCATGCGGGTCAATTTACACGTGAAATGGCGATGCGTGTGCACGTTTGGGAGAATTACTCTGGTAAATCAGGTTTGTGGCCAAAAAAAACGGCCAAAGAGAGGGATACAGTAAATCTCATTTACTCGTGTAAATGACGAAACACGCGGGAAATCCATGCATAGTTTCGCATGGAAACCCGCATTTCACGTGTAAATGTTAATGAGCGTGTTTATCCTTAACTATAAATATTGCATGGGAGCAGGTCAGTTGTTACTGTGGATTCCAAGACGGCAGAAAGTAGTGGCTGATGGGCGATTTTATGGTTAGCAGTGGTGTAGTTCACCTTAATGATAATGTGGGCGGTTTTTTTATTATTATTATTATTATTATTATTGTGTTTTGCTGTGTCTGGTCTGTCATGTTGTATATCTCTTGTGGGTTTACAGTTCTGTATAAAACCACTTACCATGAACTGCGTCATGCCCGTGTTATAGAATTAATGCAGCTGATTGAGAATACCCTTGCTGCATAAATGTCTAACTGAATTCATTCTCGTCCTTTTTTTTTATCCCAGCTATGTCCAAAGACAATGCGTGTCTGCCCTCCACGTTAATAAATATAGTTTGTGAACTGGATGTCATGAGCCAGCTCGATCGCCCGAAACAGCGCAACAACATCTAACAAGTTGTTGATGCTCTCTCGGAAATGACCAAATTAAATAGTAAATGAACGTACTGAATGCGTTTTATTTGTTTGCATCATTAATATTTAACACAACAGTAAATCCAACACAACTTAAAAGAAAGGAGAGAATCTCTGACAGCACGAGCCTCCTCAGATCTCTCCTGTCAAATTGAAACTGGCGACTGAGGTAAACTTCACAGTTGCCAAGTCCGCTTATAATAAGCAGAATTGGGCTTGTTTTTTGAGAGTCGCTGGTTGGAACTTGCATAAACACCCATACTCTAACACCGGTCGCTTGTTTTGAAAGGCAGTGTCGCTTTTTTTTTTCTCGTGAGACTTGGCAACACTGGTAACCTTCCCCATCTGTCACAGCAGGCCGTGCCAATTTTGGGAACGAACTAATGCTGCAATTCAGTCGGTTTCATCAGTATCCGCCACCTCCCTTTCAACTGCCCACTACCCGTATTTGCCCAAGCGAGGTGTTGAATGCTTCCTCAGCAGCTGTCAGCCGTCTGGACAGATAGGGTTTCTAAGCCAGGGTAGTATATGCAGCATCACCTGATCCCCTATATGCTGTATTGCCTGTATGAAAGGGATAGATTATATATATATATATATATATATATATACACAGTACTGTGCAAAAGTTTTAGGCAGGTGTGAAAAAATGCTGTAAAGTAAGAATGCTTTAAAAAATAGACATGCTAATAGATTATATTTATCAATTAACTAAATGCAAAGTGAGTGAACAGAAGAAAAATCTAAATCACATCCATATTTGGTGTGACAACCCTTTGCCTTCAAAACAGCATCAATTCTTCTAGGTACACTTGCACAAAGTCAGGGATTTTGTAGGCATATAGTCAGGTGTATGATTAAACAATTATACCAAACAGGTGCTAATGATCATCAATTCAATATGTAGGTTGATACACAATCATTAACTGAATCAGAAACAGCTGTGTAGGAGGAATAAAACTGGGTGAGGAACAGCCAAACTCAGCTAACAAGGTGAGGTTGCTGAAGACAGTTTACTGTCAAAAGTCATACACCATGGCAAGACTGAGCACAGCAACAAGACACAAGGTAGTTATACTGCATCAGCAAGGTCTCTCCCAGGCAGAAATTTCAAGGCAGACAGGGGTTTCCAGATGTGCTGTCCAAGCTCTTTTGAAGAAGCACAAAGAAACGGGCAACATTGAGGACTGTAGGCGCGGTGGTCGGCCAAGGAAACTTACTGCAGCAGATGAAAGACACATCATGCTTACTTCCCGCCATGTCGGAAGATGTCCAGCAGTGCCATCAGCTCAGAACTGGCAGAAAACAGTGGGACCCTGGTACACCCATCTACTGTCCGGAGAAGTCTGGTCAGAAGTGGCCTTCATGGAAGACTTGCGGCCAAAAGCCATACCTCCGACGTGGAAACAAGGCCAAGCGACTCAACTATGCACGAAAACACAGGAACTGGGGTGCAGAAAAATGGCAGCAGGTGCTTTGGACTGATGAGTCAAAATTTGAAATATTTGGCTGTAGCAGAAGGCAGTTTGTTCGCCGAAGGGCTGGACAGCGTACACGAATGAGTGTCTGCAGGCAACAGTGAAGCATGGTGGAGGTTCCTTGCAAGTTTGGGGCTGCATTTCTGCAAATGGAGTTGGGAATTTGGTCAGAATTAATGGTCTCCTCAATGCTGAGAAGTACAGGCAGATACTTATCCATCATGCAATACCATCAGGGAGGCATCTGATTGGCCCCAAATTTATTCTGCAGCATGACAACGACCCCAAACATACAGCGAAAGTGATTAAGAACTAGCCCTGATCTCAACATCATCGAGTCTGTCTGGGATTACATGAAGAGAGAGAAGCAACTGAGGCTGCCTAAATCCACAGAAGAACTGTGGTTAGTTCTCCAAGATGTCTGGGCCAACCTACCTACCGAGTTCCTTCAAAAACTGTGTGCAAGTGTACCTAGAAGAATTGATGCTTGATGCTGTTTTGAAGGCAAAGGGTGGTCACACCAAATATGGATTTGATTTAGATTTTTCTTCTGTTCACTCACTTTGCATTTAGTTAATTGATAAATATAATCTATTAACATGTCTATTTTTGAAAGCATTCTTACTTTAAAGCATTTTTTCACAACTGCCTAAAACTTTTGCACAGTACTGTATGTATATATATATATATATATATATATATATATATATATATATATATATATATATAGTGACAAAGTGGGGGTGCCCTGCCACAATTCGGGACCTTTCCACCCTCTAAAAATACTGACCCAGACACAGAACTGCACTTTCATGCACTTTTATTGTAATGAACAAATAAACAAAAACCAAACAAAAGCCTAACTCCTCAAAGGAGTACTAACAATACAGAGTACAGTCCCTGACTGACCATCGGGCAGCTAAGCTGCTTACCGATACCAGCTACAACACACAGTTGTTATTTAGAAACACAGTACTCACTTTACATGACTGGTAGCAGCGCACACAGCTTTCTGCTCCCTCCAACTCAGCAGCACAGAACAGACTGGCTGCTCTCTCTAAATACCCTGCACCTGGCTCTGATTTACAATGATCACCAGGTGCAGGGGATAATTAAATAATAAAACAATTAACAATTACATCCCCAATGTGCATTTGCACATGTTTTATGCAGGGAGGATATTAACCCCCTCCCTGCTGTGTTACAATATATATATATATATATATATATATTTAGCTCAAAGAGCCAGCTGCTCTATATATATATATATATATATACGTCTCAGCCGGTTTTCAGCCATGGTGATCTGCAATACCTGTTGGTCAGTTTTATTTTATACCTTATTTTATTTATTTATTTATAAATGAATGAGTCGTAAGATACATTAGTTGAAACAGTATTCACTACTAATGACATTTGAAAAACAATTTGGGCAAGAGTAGTAAAACACATTATTAACCAGCCAGGCATGAGGTATTTTGCTTTATTACAGCAGGTTAGACTCACTCGTGTATCAGGTCTCTGCGCATGGAAACCACATTTTCACAAAATGTCACTAGTAATCTTCAAAAACAGCACGAGTACTTTACGCATAGCTAATTTACATATCAACCTCCACCTTTCCCATTCATTTGCATGACATTGAGTGAAAAGTCTGGTTTACTCGAGTAAAAAAAAAAAAATGAGCGAACGGATAGCCAGAAAAGCATTTTACACGAGTCTTTTTTCTTATGTAAATGTCTCCAGTTTAAAAAAAAAAAAAAACTTGCATGGAAACCCCATGAATGAGGCATAGGCACCTGGGAATGGTTTGAGTTCAGTTCAGTCATAGTGGAATTCCAAGTAATAGAAGTAATTGAGTTTTCATCAAACTACTATGACAGTTACAATTTATACCACAGTTTCACTGATCAAATGAAATGTTATCACTTCTTTACCTTGTTGTATTATGTAGGTCACTGATTGATTATGGGATTAGTTTTCTGGGCATATCGAAGCACACAACAAGATATAGGGGTATATTGAATTGATCTAAACTGTGACCAACATAAATACTGTTTAAATAATTAAAAAGGGCCCAAGGGTATGAAATCAGTCATCCAGAAGTACACATGTATTTGTTTATGGGAGGTTTTAAAAAATGGCAGTATTTAGTTCCGATGTTGTTTAGTTTAATTGAATGTACCCCCATGCAGTTATTTACAATTCACAATTCACATTTCACCAGTCACTTTTCTCTTCATTTATGTAACTTGTTTCTGCTAGAGTGAGGTATGGGGGTTCAATAAGGGTGACCTAAAGTTATTAGAAACAGAAAAATGACTTTAAAAAAAAAAAAAATTCTACAGAATGAGGTTTTAGAAAAAGACAGTATTATTGACAACAATTATGTTTTTAAAATGTTATAAAATAATATTCTAATACAAATGACTATCCATAATGTTTTTTTTGAAAATCTGAATTCCTCTGTGAATGAGTGTATAAAGAGGCTATCCAACAAGTGTTTTTATTTTTCTAAACAAATGTTTTGCCCACCAAAGATGTTTAAAAAAAATATATATATATATATATATATATATATATATATATATATATATATATATATATATATATGCCAGTGGTTGCTTTAGTATTGGGTTTGGACAGTATGAAATGTGCTGTACATAAAAAAATTATTATAAATAAAGAAGGATTTGTTCAGTCGTTTGGCCATGATGATCCACCCATTGATTTTAGGATTATGTGTTTTATTTATGAATAACAATATATTTAATAGGTACCAGTTGGCCAATGTTCTGTTTGCCTGTGCTAAATAAACATCATCTGGAAGAACATGTATATAGTAAATTACATTATTGTCTTGTGTTACTTGACTGGGCTACTAAAACTATATATTTTAAGTGCTATATATTCTATGATTGTATGTATGTAAAGTAGTATTAATTATGTATTTTTCAGGGAGAACATATTCATTTATTTATTTTTATTTTAGAATGTATACGCATGTTGGTTTTTTATGTTTCATAGCTCACCTGTGCCCGATGTGTATCACCCTGAAATACTTGCATATGAATTATCACCATGTGCAATGTAATACAACTTATTTCTATTTGGACTTTTTTTTCCAAAACTAAATTGATTTATATGAAAATAAAATTAGAAAATAAAACATAAATGTCTTGTCAAGTTGTTTTGTGGATTTTATGAAACCTACTTCTATCGCATGTGATATATGTATATATGTATATATGTGTGTCGATGTATAGTAAGCATAGTTAATCTTGTATATTTTGTATTACTCACTTACATTCCTATTCATACTGTGTAATTTGCTTACTCTAATCAAAGAGACAGTAACATTCTTAAATCCAGTACAGTGTTTATACACAAATGGAGACATCCATATGTTCAGTAGCAGCTACAGAAAATAAGTCACATTGTATTCTTTTAAACGAAGTATAATTACTTATCCAACGTAGTCAATTTTGAAGACCACTTTACGCATGTTGAGAGGTTAAAAAAAAAAAGGTGCTTATTTAATTTTGGAAATCTTCTTATTTCGCCCCAGTTTAAATCTGAAAATACACTCTTCATATTTTCAGTGTTTTGGAAAATCCTACGGCAAAATGGAACAGCAATCTTCACTTTGACCAGCAACCTAAAATTACTTTCAGATAATAGACCAAATTTGAGATACTGACTTCATTTTTCATCAACAACTTTTTCAAATTGTTCATTGACCAAGAGAAAAAAAACAATTTACATCTCACATTAACCACTTGAGATTCAGACTTTTGTATTTGTTACATTAAAAAAAAAAAACCTTGTTCTTACCTTCAGACCATACAGTATTTGCTGTGTTACATTTTCAGATAAGCGCCACACAGTTTTTAAAAAAAATGGCTTTAAAAGTTCCTTCATAGCTGTTTTCAGTGGTTCTTTTGGTCTAGTTTGATTATGGAAATCATCAGATAGATAGAAAATAAATATTTTTCAGGGACATTTATTTTCACCTCTGGTCAAATGCATGATGTAGACTTATGGTTTGGGAGCTATTTAAGAACAATAATTTCAAAGTCTGATTTTATGAAGAGAAAAATATTCATGAAATGCACTTTCTGATAAAGGCAAATTCTGATAAAGTCCCAGACAACAGACTCTTTACATGATGGCATTCTTGAGCATCAATAATAGATTATTGAAGCACAGTATCCTAATAAACCTGCAACACAGGGCAAAAAGCTAAAAACCCCATGAAAAAGGAAGCCACCTGTTCATATTTCTACCTCTACTCCAGGCTTTGTACTTCAGGGCTCTGCAAATTGACTGATACAGGATTATTAAAATAATGTTTTGTAATAGCATAAGCATTAAAAAAAATGGGATTTCTATAAATTGTACAGAAAAGGTAAGATTAGACTGAGACAAGGAATTTTTCCAAATTGCTTTTGGCCTTGGGTTTACATTTTTAAGTTATCCCTGGTTCCAATTAATGAGATTTGGTTTTACTGTGTTTCATTTTATTGTGGTAATGTATCTAGTTTTTTGAGGCAAAACCCAAGCAATACCGTACAACATTTTATATATATATATATATATATATATCCGTCTAAGCCTATTTTTCTGGAGACACGGTTTGAAACTTGGTAGAAAGGAAGACAGTGATTAATATTGGATACTCACCACTTTTTTTCCTATGGTGTCAGTAATATGATAAAGAGCATAACTTCAGAACAATGTGTGCATTTGGAGTTCTACTGCTCATGAGGTCGTGGAGAACAGCCTATTAGTGTAATAGACCCAGCTGGACTGAATTAGATACAGAAATCATATTCATTCAGTTAGGAAAATATAGGTAATACCATGTTGGGAATCTGATCTTGAAAAAATGTGCTGTGAGGTAGTAAATCACTCTTGAAAACATTAAAGAAAATGTAACCTGCACAGAAAATAGTCTTGCACCAACACCCATACTAATGCCCCACCCACCAAACTAGTGCTTGCAAAGTAAATGGGCGAGCAATGACTGCTGTTTAGTCTGGCTGTCAGGACTTTTGGCGGTTGCTGCTTATACTAAAATGGTCAATGATGCCCCATTAAACCAGCCACAATTTATTATAAACTTCAGCATCTGAAAAGTAATTTTTTTGTGACTTAAACAATGTAATGTTTTTCTCTAAAGAAAACTATATGTGTATCTACTACAGACTCTGGTAATATAATAAACAGTGTAATTTTTGTAACATAATTTATTTTGGCCATTTTTTTTATTCAGCTAGGTGGTTGCGACACCTAGAAGTGTGTTCTGTTCAGCACTGTGTTTAGATCAGATATGAATTATCATTGAATAATCCTAGTAACATGTAAAAAGTCAATATTTGCTATTGTGTAGGTACTACAGTGAAAGTGAATGGCGGGGGTTCCATGCAGTTTAGAAATGCCAAATTCTCTCTCTAATGTGGCATAGCATGCACATACCACGCAGATTCCTCATGGGGGGGGCGGGGGGGTAAATCGCCTTCTCATGCAAATTGACTAAAAACTAAGGTGTTTTTTTTTTTTTTACATGGAAGCATGCCCGAAAGCCGTATCTTATGTTCACAAGCCTTCAGTAGTGAAGATCCTGTTTGTGATGTAACCTCGCACAACTTTCTACTGCGCCGTATCAAGCAATTATTTATTAACAACGAGATCTGCTGGAAGTAACCTGGTAAGCTATTTCACCAAATAGGAAATAAGCAGCTTACAGTACGAGTGGTTTAGAGACCTCTTCATTCAGTATTTATTTTTTACAATATTGCCATTTGACTCAATTATAGTGCTTTATAGTTTAGTTGTTTTATAAGCAAGGTTAGCTGATTGCTGATTGCTTTAAGTCTAGACCTTTCTGTCTCTTGGCAATAAAATGCAATTCATTGAACACTAGCACTAAGTAGCAGCTATCCTGGGTACCTTCCAAGAACAACAAAAATGTATTAAATTAGCATAGCTGGGAATAAGTGTGTGTCATGGTGAAAACCCTGCCAGTGCACAGGTGTATGGGGAATATTGGGTGGTAGGGAGGGGGTTAAATTCCTCCCTGCAAAAACACGTGGGAATGTGGCTGTATAAAAAGGGTGATCACAGGTGTTAGTTTGGAATTATGATGGTGAAGGTACAGTGTGTTACTCTGTGTGTTTGTTGTTTTTGGTGAAAATTGGCTGAAAGGAAAGCATGGATGAGGGGCAATAGCGTTTGAAGGAAGAAGGGGCACCGTGGTGTGGAGCTTGTGGAAAGTTTGGGCACCTCTGGGACGTGTACCCCCACCTAGATGGAGGCCTACTATCGGGTGAGGGGTGAGCACTGCTGAAGGAATGGCTCCTCCAGGGAAAAATCCAACCCCAGCCACCTGCCCCGAAGAGGAAGAAGGGAAGGAGCAGTCATACCCGGAGAAGAGGAAAGGAGCCGGTGTCATCTCCAGTGCCAAAAAGCGAGAGCAGCTGGGATAGTTACCTCAGCGCTTTCGAAGCCTCATGTTTGTGCTTCATCTGGAGTGCCCAGCACCACCGCCACTTCTGGAGTGCCCAGCACCACCGCCACTTCTGGAGTGCCCAGCACCGCCGCCACTTCTGGAGTGCCCAGCACCGCCGCCACTTCTGGAGTGCCCAGCACCGCCGCCACTTCTGGAGTGCCCAGCACCGCTGCCACTTCTGGACTGCCCAGCATCACCGCCACATCTGGAGTGCCCAGCACCACCGCCACTTCTGGAGTGCCCAGCACCGCCGCCACTTCTGGAGTGACATCACCGCCGCCACTTCTGGACTGCCCAGCACCACCGCCACTTCTGGACTGCCCAGCACCACCGCCACTTCTGGACTGCCCAGCACCACCGCCACTTCTGGACTGCCCAGCACCGCCGCCACTTCTGGACTGCCCAGCATCACTGCCACTTCTGGAGTGCCCAGCACCGCCGCCACTTCTGGACTGCCCAGCACCACCGCCACTTCTGGAGTGCCCAGCACCGCCAAGAACTTCTAGAGTGCCCAGCACCACCACTGCCAGAGTGCCCAGCACCGCCACCACTGCCAGAGTGCCCAGCACCGCCACCACTGCCAGAGTGCCCAGCACCGCCGCCACTGCCAGAGTGCCCAGCACCGCTACCACTTCTGGACTGCCCAGCACCACCGCCACTGCCAGAGTGCCCAGCACTGGCGCCACTGCCTGACTGCCCAGCACCGCCACCACTGCCACTTCTGGAGTGCCCTGCGCTGGTGTCAGCATTGCCGCAAGACAGCGTTGTCACTTCCGGAGGGCCCATTTTAAGGGGGGGGGGGGGGCTGATGGCTGCCATGTGTGCTGAGCACATGAGGTGTGTGGGGAATATTGGGGGCAGGGGGGGAGGTTAAATTCCGCTGTAAATTGAATAAATGATTATTTAGGCTCCAACCACCGTGTATAAAAAGGGTGATCACGGGTGTTATTTTGGAACTGTGATGATAAAGGTACAGTGTGGTACTGTGTGTGTTTGTTTGTTGTTTTTGGTGATCAGTAAATAAATGCATGAGAGCACTGCAGCATTCTGATCTCTTGAGTCTCCTTGCCGACGCTACCCAATCACAAGGTGCCAATGGTCTCCTGTGTTATTGCTGTGGGCTATATGGATTAGAGAAATTAATTTAACTCATATGGAGTACCAATATCCTGGATCCCCAATAACAACAACAACAAAAATATATAACCACATTTTACTGGCGAGAGCCTTGCATTGTCCACGAGGAATTTGGATTCAGGTATTTATTATTAGTATTATTATGTAGTGGGAAATGTGGGCGAGTAGTGTAGCCTATTGTAGATACTGTAGTATTACCAGTATTTAAAAAATGTACCATTTTGACTGGATCATTTTCATGTCATTAACCTAAAGTGTTTGGTATTTTAGCTCAGTTCATAGACTACCAATACGGATCAGAAATCCTGAACCTACAGTTTCCCGGAGGTCCCCGGTTCAAATCCCACCTCAGCCACTGACTCATGGAGTGACCCAGAGCAAGTCACTTAACCTCCTTGTGCTCCGTCTTTCAGGTGAGACGTAGTTGTAAGTGACTCTGCAGCTGATGCATAGTTCACACACCCTAGACTCTGTAAGTCGCCTTGGATAAAGGCGTCTGCTAAATAAACAAATAATAATAATAATAAAACTTGTATATTTTATACATGTACATGTTGATAATAAATATAATGCAGTCAAAAAATGTTTAGCAAACATTAGACTTTTTTATTTGTCTGGCTTTCTGGGGTTTTTTTATTTTTATTTTTTTAAGAAAGCTGCACAATAACAGTAGTCATGCAATGTCATATTTAAATCTACCCGCTCATATTTTTATATAGGTTATTTGCATTTGGAAGGAGAATTTCCTTCTCTAATAGAAAAACAACATGGAAACTCAACTTACCTCGAAAGGTACAGACAGGACTACCAAAATAGTGTGAGAAAAAGGTGAGACTTATTTTTTTTTATTTTTCCATGGAAACCCTGCCAGTGTTGTCACTTGATGACAGGTCTTGCAAGGTGGGGAGGATAAACAATAGGGGTTTATTATTATTTTTAAAAGAAAAACTGGAATCAGAATAATAACACAAAAGTACTTCTTTGACAAGGTGTTTTAAAAAAAAAACATTTGTTTTTGACACACAATCATCCTTTTCCATGAAGGTTGCTGGTATTGCATTTATCCTATTGAATATATGTTTTCTTTAAACGCACATACACCATATAGAAATGAGATTTCAGTTGCAGGATGCATTTCCTGGAAAATGCTTTAAATAAATAAACCTTTTTTTTTTATTATATCAGCTCCAGCGTTCCTTTGATAGCCAAATAACAATGAATACAAAAGGTAGCAAAACACACAATTACAAGAACAAAGTAACAATCAATGTTTCCGCTGAATTCTTTTTGTGATGTGGTACCTAATGGTAGAACACAAGCAAAGGTAGAACTCATTCAGTCTTTCCACAAATTTCCCAAAGGAGGGCTACTAGTCAAGGGTCAAAATGTTTTCAATGACAGTTTTATAACCTTAATTTGTGTTTTATAATGCTCTGACAGAGTAAAACATCAAAGGTTATAATTATGATTTATTATGTTTGTGAATGAATGACCTTTACTATAATCTTTTAACTGAATGTATACAGACTGTATTGCTATTTCTTGTCATTTTAAAATCCTTACCCCCTTCGAAACTAACATAACAAAACTATACTAACATCTGAAGTAAATAGCAGCCAACATAAATATAATTAGCGTAATTGTAGGTTAACACGAGTATGTTGTCAAAAGCATCATAATTGTTGGCAATATCAAATCGCTTATAAGAGGGGAAAGGGTTCTGCTATTATCTGGCACATGTATATACTATGGAAAAGAAAAAAATCCTTCTGAACAGAACAGATTATCCCCAATAGGAAATAACGGAATGATTTAAAAATGAAAGTGGCAAAACAATAAAACTACTGTACACATTGATTACACTATTTCAAAGAGAAAATAAACATTTAAAAATAGAACTGTACATATGTGTGTGTGTGTGTGTGTGTGTGTATACTGTATATATATATAATTTATTATACTTTAAATAAGTATAATTATCTCATTTTTTCAATATGTCAATATTATTTTCAGAGGAGTCCTTTTCTGAGACACTACTTGTCTGAGCCAGAGCTCAGTACAGTCCAGGCACCTCACTCAGGCAGCTTGTGTTCTCTTATCACGATCAGACTCATTAAGGAGTCTCCTATCTGTTTTGGCACCATATTGGTATCGTGTCTCAGGCAGCAGTCTTCAAAACAAAACGTCTCCAGGCTGGCAGATGTGTAGACTATGAAAAGTCAACAGTCATGTGAATCCATTTAAGGATGTTTAGTTTGTTCACACAAGGTTAGGTACTTATCAGAAGACTAAATATTAAAAAAAAAAAGCGCCATATGATTATTTTTCTTTATAGAGTCTAACAGCTTTCTGGCTGTTAAACATTCCTATTGCTTGAAAAACTGAACAAGTTGTACATAAAACAAATCAAGTATTATCATCAGAAGGCTGTGTGGTCCAGTGGTTAAAGAAAAAGGCTTGTAACCAGGAGGTCCCAGGTTCAAATCCCACCTCAGCCACTGACTCATTGTGTGACCATGAACAGGTCACTTAACCTCCTTGTGCTCCGTCTTTTGGGTGAGATGTAATTGTAAGTGACTCTGCAGCAGATGCATAGTTCACACACCCAAGTCTCTGTAAGTCGCCTTGGATAAAGGGGTCTGCTAAATAAACAAATAATAATAATCGGGCACACAATTTAAATATATTTCTATACTGTATAGAACAACAGAAGTCAAAAGCTGCCGGGATTATTTATGTCCATAAATGTATGTAGTAAACCCTGAAGCTGTCTTTAGAACATTTTCCAAATATATATATATATATATATATATATATATATATATATATATATATATATATATATATATATGTGTGTGTGTTTGTGTTTTAAATTGGGTTATTATTTAAAGCTGCCTTCTTGGAAGTAATAATTGGCTCGGGTTCAGTATTGTGCTGAAACATATGTTGTGGAGCCCCCTAAAATCAGTTCTAACTGATCCCTGCCTTGAGAAGAAATAAAAGTTCATGACAACGCATTATTTGCATGACCCTGATAGGACTGTCTCACTGCTTGCCCGATTCACTGATGTTCACAGATATGCAGCGGCACTGTTTCACCCGCTGGATTTTCCGATGTCGGAAGGATGGCTGCAGCTCTGGGCAGTCCAGCTCAACAGTGAGAGTTGTGAACTTCTGTGGCTTGCAGAAGGCACAGGACTGGAAGGACTCCTGCTCCTTCCTGATGTGCCGGGGGATGTAGAAGGAGTTGCACTGGCCATAACAGAAGCGGTTGATGACTGTGCGGCTCAGGCAGCCTTCCTCACTGACAGTCTGCCTCAGCGGCTGGGTTTTGCACCAGTCACTTTTCAAGTACTTCCTCTCAGTCACCACTAGGGCCTCTTGGCTGGAAGCCAGGACCTCCTGTTTGCGAGTCCGCTTGTGTGAGGTGTTGCTGTTGTCCTTGTACGGTGAGGGAATCACCCCCTGCGGTCGGTTTTTCCCTGCTTCCACAACCGTAAAGAGGAATCCGGCCAGCAAGAACAAAACAACAAGCTTCCAGGACATCCTGCAGGATGAAGGAGAAAAGAAGATTCAGTCTAGTTCAGCATAACAAATTAAAAAAATGATATTAGGCTTTAATGTGGTTTCTTTTGTTTTGTTAAGGTTAAGGTTTAGGTTAAGGGTTCTAAAGTTTTGAGATAATTTGAACACTTAAGTAATAATAATAAGAAAAGGAAGAATACATACAGTATATACAAATGCTATTATAGTTTTCTTTGCTATATGTATGTAATATTATCAATGAATTATTGTATTTTACAGGGATGTACTTGTTGAGTGATAGGAAGAAGACAAATCTAACAATATAACCCATACTCGGCTTCCCTTTTGCACACATCGCTGGCTGAGAGCAATTAAATCATAGTTTTGAGATATGAACATTTTACATGTTTAATATCAACACTAATCAGATGTCATTTTTCATTTTTTGCTTTTGATGTTTTAAAGTTCAGTCAGAGACATAAATCTTACAGAGAAAAAAAGAAAAAAGGGGTAATTAACAAAGACATTAAGAGGGAGTATCTTTAAAACCACTGAGGGCTTGGTGGTTGGAGAAAAATAACAACAATTATGCAGTTATATATCATTTGCACTGCAAATCAAATGCATATATGCATAAGTATAATGGCAATGGAATTAAGATAATGACCTCGCTTACTCTGCTGCTCAGTCCACCAGACAGACTCTACTGTGATGCCCAAAGATGCATTACTCTACGTTATTGTACTTTATACATTTCTTGGCCCCAGTACTTAGCCTCTCTTGGCCTCCCTTGCTCTCATGCAGCACTCTCCTTTAGAAAGACCATCCTTCACTGATAAAACCCTCATTACCACATTACCTTTTCCTTTCCTATTCCCTGCATTCTCAGACCTTGTGGTGTCTGTGAGCGTACAAGAGTGAGTTATATGTGGTGAGTGTTGCAGTAGTTGACTGATGTAGACAGTCTACAAGAAGCTGAGCTGGGAGTGAATGAGTTATTTTAAACTGGCACCAGGCTACTGCATGAAAATTATGTCTGGCAACCAGACCTGGATTTAACCATTGAACCTACAAGTTGAAAGACCAGACTGTTGTGTTATCAATCCCTTTCACTTAACTACTGAAACTAGCTTTGTAGCCAGGGCCGGCGTCAGGTTTTTTGTGGTACCCCCCCCCACCTTCACCCCCAAATCAAAAATATTTTTCTATCAAAAAGGTTTTCATATTTAGTCCCTCAATAAATTGGACATCATTTTGTAAGAAATACAGTAGTAAAATCAAATGAATACCTGCAGTGCACTTTTAACTTTAGCCTACCGGCAACACAAAATAAATCATCCTGTTGCATTTCACACATTACTGTACATTAATTTTTAATTAATACTAAACGATTGTAGCATTTTTTATTGTAGTGTACTTAGTACTCAATTAACAGAAAACAGAACACAAACTTCACAGAAATCATTTTTAAATTTGCATAGGAAATTTGACAGTGTGCTTATTGCAGTTTTTTTAGATTTTCGTTTTTTTTCTTCCGTTTTGTCATCCAGATTTGTGTTTCTTTTTATTTGGAAGTTCCGGAGGTTCAGCAGGTTTAATTTTTGATGGTTTAAAATCATATAATTATAATAGGAATTTATGCATTATGATAATAATATATATTATGATAATGAGGCTCGACAAAACACTCGTCAAATGAAAGTCTTGACTGTTGGAATGTAAATGTGCCAATTATAAAATGTGCTTAATTGGCACATTTGGATAATTGTATGTCGAGATCAGCCAATAGGTTTTGGCTTTACGAAGACTTGGGGTGGACGGAAGCCAATAGGGAGTGAGAAGAGGCGGGACTAAGGGAACAGGATGCAAGCAGGAAAAGAAAAAAAGGAGTGATCTAAAAAGTTTCACTGCATTGCACGCATATAGTTTAGTTTAGTAAAAACTAAACGTGTATAGCCCTAAAGGCTGTTTAAGTAGGCTAGCTGGCACAGAAATAGTACATTTACTCATATTTGCAATTGTATTTCTGTATGTGTGTGTGTGGGCACTCCTCGGACATTAGGGCCCGGGTGCTAATGCCGGCCCTGTTTGTAGCATTGGGTACATTATCTAATGGGAAGAAGAATAATAATAATAATAATAATAATAATAATAATAATAATAATAATAATAATAATAATAATAATAATAAGCACAGTTCTGTTTATTTAATTAATTTATCTTTTCTTTATTCATGTAATGTTAAACAATAAGTAGATTAAAATTACATTTTTGTAATGTCGTTTGCTTTCATTCCAAGTGACTCTTATTGCAGTTACTCATATGTAGTTTTCCTTTCTTTAACAAACATATTAACAGTGGTATTACAGAGCAAGTAAAAGTAAACTAAGGTATACATTGGCATTACCAGGCTTACTGTATAACTTGAGTTATGCATAATGCAAATCTAGCCTAAAGCCATGCAAGACTGGGCATTATACAAGTGTACCTCCCAGTCCTTTCAACATCTCTCATTCCAAAATAATGTATGTGGCATGAGCTTGTTCAATAGGGTTTTAATAGAACTTAAGTCCCACTTGGGGTGCGGAATGGGTACTTTGCCTAAATGTGTTTGCTGTTTGCAAAGTATTGTACAATTTGTAATTGCTGGTCTTGCCAATACTGGATGCTAACCAAGAAGCTTGTTTAAAAACTAAAGCTAATTTTTACTGTAAAATAATGTACAGAATTATTATATAATACAGTTTAACATTTTAGTTAATTGTAAAAATTAAAGAGATTTCTGAAAATGTATCAGTGTAAAAATTAAAGAGATTTCTGAAAATGTATCAGTGTAAAAATTAAAGCTACATTCTGTGGGTTTCTGATGTTACACAACAACAACAAAAAAATCGAGCCATTAACCAAGCTACAAATATGTAGACTTGTTCAGCATAAGCAGTTAAGAATATAGGAACATCAGAAATTATGAGGGGATTCAGCCCTGTTCTTAGTAGCTGGTTGATCTCAGAGCTATCAAGTCATAATAGAATGCGATCATTCAGCATCAACAGCTTGGCTAGTTAACCCATTCCATACCCTCACCGCCTTGCAAAGAACTGTCTTACCCTCTATCCTAAGCCTGTCTCCACTTAATTTCCAGCTGTGTCCTCTGGTCCTGGTTTCTAAGTAGAGACAAATAAATATCAGACGCTAGCTTTTAAAGTTTGGATTTGGATTGGTGCCTATAGTTAATAAAATGACTTGGCCCTGGCCCTGGATGTTGCTTCCTCTTCAGTGCCCCATCTGTGTTTGATGTAAAATGGAGAGTATAATGCTGTTGTGTGATACTGTCGCTGCAATCTCCCTACCCCAGCCCCCCCGTCCCGGGCCACAGGAACCAGTCACCGGACAGTTTGCCCTTAGAACTTTAAACTATTTCAAATGGTTTCCTATGAGGACAGGAAAAGACAGATTAAGTTTAATTTGTCACTTTGTCAAGCACAGCAGGAACAATGAAGCTACACTCAAATTATTATTAAAGGGAACTGAAGTAACTATGTCTATCAGCCTTGCATCTTTGTAACAGATGTTACTGTTTGGAAAAAAAAAAAAATCACAGGGTATCCCTTTAAAAATGAGGACACTGATTCTAATACACAATCTCAGCATTCCAGAATCACCAATCTCTTTGTACTCCGCTAATAATTTTTTAGTTGAACCAGCTCAAATTCCACTTGACAAAAAGTTGGTGAAAAACACCTCCAGAGATACTTCATAAAACAGCTAGTTTTACTAAAGTAATTTAAAGTAATTATACTCAGCACAACGGGCACTGCCCACCAAATTATTTTCTGCAGAGAGCTTCCTGAGTCAACCTGAACACCACATTTTACTGTTTAAAGTGAGTGTTCTAAGACTTTATGCTTTGGGCACCCTCTGCTTTGATAATAACTTGATTTCAGGACCTGATTGTTTGTGATCATCCCTGATGTTTATAATAATAGACAATGCAAAGGAACACCTAAAGACTTAGTCGAGTCAAAGTAGGTGTTGCTCCACTGCTGACTGGTATCAGAAGCATTCAGATAGTTTCTTCCATTTCAAGGGATATGTGAAAGACATCTCTACCTAGTACATAAAGATTGGCGTGATCTTGTCCTGCAGCTACACCACTTAGAGACAGATTGTCACAGATGGCTTTGTGTGGCGTGTGGGTGGTGAAGTCAGGTTCAGGAACAGGAAAGAAAACACAGGCAGTACTGCAGGGCAAAAAGATGCAGCGCGCCGTTTAATTAAATACGAAAATAAAATAAAAAAAAGTTTAAACATAAAAACACTACTCACAGAGCAAAATAAATATTTAAACTAAACAAAATTCCGAACACAAAAATCGAACAGCCAATACAGGTCAGGCTGGGCAAATGCCTTCACTGATCCTGTACGCTTTGTTTTTAACAATAACACATAACGGTGGCGCCTTTTGTCCGTGCCGCAACAATAATAATACAATAACTCATAATAATATAATCATAATACAAAACATGCAAATATACAAATAATAATAATACAGGGCCGGGGTGAACCCCGTCACACAGATGAAGAGACGTACTGTACTATAATTCACTCTAGTCTCCCTTTCAGAAATCAGGTAGCATGTGCATATTCTGCAGTTTAGTCGTTCTGTGACATGCAGAAGGTAGACATTTTAACCTATGCTTGCTTGGAGGGCTTCCTTTTCACTGTTATGGAAGTGAGTTTGCCCCCGAGGTGAAGGAAGATGTCTAAAACGTCAGGTTTCCCACACTGGAGATGAAGAGGGCCTGTTGTTGAACAAGGAGCAGGCCAACAGTGCCACTTCCTGCAGGTGCTCTTGTAGAGGGCTGCACAGTTTAAACAGCATAGATCCAGTTTCATTGCGATGGACTAGATGGGAGAGCCTGCTTAAATTGAATCTATGATCAATCAAAAAGTTAGCATTTTTTTCAAGAAAAGCTCCTGCTGAAAGAACAACTAGAAAGTGGAAAAAAGGAACAGGCAATAGGAAGTGCAACCTTTGATCTGTGTCTCCTGTTTCCGTCCCATGGTTTCATTACAATTTCCTCAATTCTGGGGAAAAAAAACAATGCTCCTTCGTGGTGGAGAAAGGGAAAGAGAAAGGCTTTATAGCCGAGTGTGTGTGTGTTACATGTTCCTATATGTTGCTACAACTGTTTAAGTAAGATGTGTGTATTGTTTTTATTTTATTTCTTTGACATCCTGACCATTTTTTTATACTATTAAATTGCTGTCCACTGTGCTGTGTTTCCATGATGGCTTCACATGTACCCTTCAGTAAAATCTCAGAACTACATTTCCCATCATCATACATACACGAACAAGAGGATGATGGGAAATGTAGTTCTGAAATTCCACTGACGGGTACATGTGAAGTGGAAACACAGCATAGTGGACTGCAATTTAATAGTGTAAAAAAAAGTGCAGGATGTCAAAAATTTTAAATCAAAACAATACACACACCTTCCTTAAACAGTTGTAGCAACATATAGGAACACGTAAAACAAACACAAAATAAAAAAACAATTGGATGTCCCCTTTAATGCAGACATCATGTTAGGCTGTAGAAAATTATTACAATACTGAACTCAGTAGACTAATTGGGCACCCTAAATGGGATAGTCTCCAATTCAATAACAGCTAATTGCGATTCCCAGAAAACATATTTTTATGTAACAGAACAACTAAATCCCATACTGATACACAACCAAACCACTGGAGCCGCTTGACGTGTGATAATGACATACACCTACACAATCTCGCTTGTGATCTTTACTAATAACAATGGAACAATGTGTTGTCTAGACTGACTGACTAAGCTGTGTTTCTTAATGAACATCAAAAACAGCTTGCTTCATGCCAGCAGTCTTATTTACATTTATAGTATTTAACATTTTGCATGGAGGAGGGCCCAACAACATTCCAATTACAAACCAATTACTGCCTGTTTAAATAAATGGCATAGATTAAAACTTTACCACTAAGTATGTTTGGGCATGTGGGGGTAATTTATTTGGGCAATTATGTATTCAGTAAAACAGCTTTGACATGTCCATCAATAGCGTCTTTGAATCTTTAAAGCACCTTAATTATGTAACACAATTGACATGTGTGAAGCTGAATGCGTCATTCTAGCTGCCCTTACCTTACAAAAGACTGTGAGTTAGCCAATCATAACTTATTATATTTACAGTTCATGACATAGTCTACCTTTGTGGTCCACACAATCAGATAGGAGAACTCGCCAACTCCAGACATGAATTCAAGATAAATAATTCTTCATGGAGACCAACGTTTTACTGGACATCCTACAGTCATCAACGTACGTGTGCAGAGTCAGAACAGTAAGTATGCCTGATGTCAACAGTTCTGATAATGTTCATTTATTTATTTTAATTACTGTATGTGACTTCACTAAGAGAATCAAGCTTGAATGTTGCTTTGAAAAAGGTTAAAAGAGTAAAGCATTCATTCAAAAATATTTTGATTTTGAAAATTACATTTAAAAAATAGATTTTTTTGACATTTAAAATTAATGACACTGAAGTGAAACCTGTAAATAAAATCACTTGATGAAGTGTTAAATCGCGATGAATGCCAAATGCAAAATTTATTTGGTGCAGGAACTTAATGGCTCCCACAATCCAATATGGACAGGACATAGACCTCAGTACAATTAAAGGGCTGACATGAGAAAGTTTCCTCTAAAAGAACATATTATTCTACAGCTGCATTCTCAGTGCTAGCGCACAGCTTACAGCATTGCAGCTACATCTGATGCACTTTGACCTTTACTGCTCTACGTTGACATCTACTCTCCCCTAATACGGCTACATTGCTGAAACTTGACCTCTGGGCCCAGAGTTCCCACACAACTACTGCAATACAGACCTTCTGGATGACCTTTTATGCCTGACAACTACTATCTGTTCCTGCCCAGTTATCAAAAGCGTTATCAGATTCTGGATTAATTGGCACAGAAATATTTATGAAAAATAAACTTCAATTGTAGAGTGAGCAAGACTGCACAGACAGGTAGGTTGAAATACCTGGTTACTGGTTGGTTTTAAATGATTGATGGTTGACAGGTTCAGGTAAATTAGAGATAACATTAAAACCCGCTGAGGCAGAATTCTCACAGTGACACATTCCTCTTGTCCTTCAGTTTCTTTTAAGAAAGTCAGTTTTATAAGCTTTGGATTATTTCCTGTTCTTAATCAAAATGAGCTGGGAAGATAAAGGGGTTAAACACTGATGTACTGCAGTAGAGTTGTATACAGTTTTGCTAAAGGCACATATCCTTTCAAACAGCTCATGTTTGTTTTTGCTACAAATCTGCCTTTAATTGCAATTATTCATCATTGAAGGGCCCAGACTGACAGTGGTGGAGACTGCATTGCTCTGTTTATCCATACATCAGTTACAACATGGTCAGAGAAAGTACAAGTTTGTTCACATTGTTTCTCCCCACTGTGTAGTGGAGTGCCCTGGATAAACCACTTTCACACCATTTCAAACTTTGGCTTCCAACAGCAGTATCAACTAGTGCTAGTTCAGTCATGATTTTGCAAAGTACGGTAAGCTCAGACCAACAGAAGAAACTCTGTTGCATTTTGTTAGATTAACTGCATTTAAAAGGAGTTCTAAACACTATTAACACAAGCAACATTATCATTGGTTCCCCTTTTCGCCTGTTGGAGCAGATCAACAGTTCCAGAATTAAAGCAAGGAATCAAGTGAAGAACCAAAAGAATCTCACCAGAATAAATGGGGAACAGATAATAATGTTTATACAAATAATATAAGGTAGATTCAAGTCTTGGTTAGCACATATTTAGCCCTCTTATGGCATATTTATAGCCTACAAGGAAAACAAAAAACTGGTTTATTTAGTCATATTTTATGAGGGATATATGATAATGTTAAGTTTCATACATGGTGAGATAAATATATGTGATTTATATATGTAATCGCATATACTGTATGTGACTAAAATCACGCTATATATCAATCAATCAATCAATCAATCTTTACTTTATACAGCGCCTTTCAGAGTGGACCACCATCACAAAGAGCTTTATAAGATGCAGTAACAACAAGAAAATCCATAATACTTTAAATACAGAGAAATGCATAATACATGATATACAGTAAAAAAAATGCATAAAACAATACAAGCATTCCATTCTTTTGCACTTCTGTGACTAGATTGAAAAATGTGCTAATATATAAAATTGTTAGATCAACAACATTCCACAACATCTGGGAACAGGAATCAAAGCAATTATAAATATAATGTTCTGCTTACAGTACATAGTGTCAAGCAGGTCAGAATTTGAGGAAATCCAACTGAAGTTGATTTTTAAGAATACAAACAAACTAGAATGTAAAATAAAAGGCATGCTTTCTGAAAAGTGCGGGGAACCATGGAAGAATGTTGTAAGCAGTCAGCAAGGAATTATACTCCAGTGTAAAACAGAACAGGCCCGTGGGAGAGGGCAGCATTAATGACAGACTGGAGCAGTGAAGGGCTTGGCACGGATCTGATACGGCAAGCTTTACGCGCTCTGTGCTTACAGAAGGCTACACTTCTCTCAGTGTACTGTTTAAATCCTCTTTACCCTTGTTTTCCTGAAGTCACATTTTTAATAATTTCACTTTGTTGGTGGTCTGCTCGTTCGACATTCTCAAGATTAACATCTTTAAGCAGCACTGTGGCAGGGCAGAAGCGCCCTGCACGTAAACATGTGGCAGGACAGAAGAGAGAACTGCATGTAAACATGTGGCAGAGCAGAAGAGCCCTGCACGTAAACATGGGGCAGGGCAGAAGAGAGCCCTGCATGTAAACATGTGGCAGGGCAGAAGAGAGCCCTGCACGTAAACATGTGGCAGGGCAGAAGAGCCATGCACGTAAACATGGGGCACGGCAGAAGAGAGCCCTGCACGTAAACATGGGGCAGGGCAGAAGAGCCATGCACGTAAACATGTGGCAGGGCAGAAGAGAGCCCTGCATGTAAACATGTGGCAGGGCAGAAGAGCCATGCACGTAAACATGTGGCAGGACAGAAGAGCCCTGCACGTAAACATGGGGTAGGGCAGAAGAGAGACCTGCATGTAAACATGAGGTAGGACAGAAGAGAGACCAGCATGTAAACATGTGGCAGAACAGAAGAGCCCTGCACGTAAACATGGGGCAGGGCAGAAGAGAGACCTGCATGTAAACATGTGGCAGGACAGAAGAGCCCTGCACGTAAACATGTGGCAGGGCAGAAGAGCCCTGCACGTAAATATGTGGCAGGGCAGAAGAGCCCTGCACGTAAACATGTGGCAGGACAGAAGAGAGCCCTGCACGTAAACATGTGGCAGGGCAGAAGAGAGCCCTGCACGTAAACATGTGGCAGGGCAGAAGAGCCATGCACGTAAACATGTGGCAGGACAGAAGAGCCCTGCACGTAAACATGGGGCAGGGCAGAAGAGAGACCTGCATGTAAACATGTGGCAGGACAGAAGAGCCCTGCACGTAAACATGTGGCAGGGCAGAAGAGCCCTGCACGTAAACATGTGGCAGGGCAGAAGAGCCCTGCACGTAAACATGTGGCAGGGCAGAAGAGCCCTGCACGTAAACATGTGGCAGGGCAGAAGAGAGCCCTGCATGCAATTAGTGAGGCAGGGCAAAGCCCTGCCTGTAAATAAATGTATGGTGTTTGTTTATATAAAAAGTAATGGTTCGTGTTGGTTATAAAAAAAACAAACTGATGTATTATGATTTAAAAATGATTGGGTTATTGTTATTATTAATTTACTATTTTGAGGTTCATTTAAAATAATGGTTTGTGGGGATGTACTGTTATGATTTAAAATGTATTGTTTTATGTTTATTTATAACGAGTGTGTGTTATTGTTTGGCAGCGTGGATGAGGTTACAGCCCCATCCCTGTAAACTCCTGCAGAACGGGAGCGAGAGAGAGAAGGAAACATTTTTAAAAAGAGAAATTAAACAATTGCTTTGTGTGCTGGAAGCACCAGTACGACACTTGTTGTGGGTGGAGGTATATTTTGTGCTGAGAGATTTATTTGTGTTCAGCCTGTTTATTTTTTGGCTCTGTGAGCTGTTTTTGTGAAAGTGTTTTGTTCTATTTTTTTTTTAAATTTAATAAATATGTGCACCAGTGTATCAACTCACAGTGCCTGTCTCGTCAGCTTCCTGGTCTGGGTAAGACCACCAAGCCATCCTGCCACAAGGATGTTGAAGCTTTGAAGGTAAACATTTTTTTATTTTTTGTTTTGTTTTGAATGCTGTTTCGGTAGCTTTCAATAAGATGTTCATTCTTTTTGAGAAACTCTTTGAAGCTTTATGTCCCAAAATATTATACTGAAACTGTGTCATAACATTACATTTGTGGCTGTTTAATTTATTTGAAAGTGAAAACTTTTTTTTTTTTTTAATGAACTTTTGTGGTCAACTCTTTAAATAAAGAGGTCCAATGCCTTGTTGAGGGATATTCTGAGGCTTACTGGGAACCTCCACTGAGAGTATGCATATGCCCTTAATAAGAAATACTCCACACACAAAAAACAAACTTTTAGGACTTCTGGATCACAATCAAATGCTGACTCATTGAGCATAAACAACTGGCAGACATACAACATTATCTCAATAAAATAATTGCAACAGAACAAAAAATGAAACAAACAAAGCATGCACGAATAGTGATGTCACAAACCCTAATTCTCCAGGACGGGGTGGGAAACATCCTTTCATAGACATATTGTGCTGAAGGTGACACATTCTCCACAATGCAACCAACCCCATATCATTGAATAGACTTAGTAAGCAATGGCTTCACCTCATAACCTGGAGTAGTCACTGAGAATGCTAATAAAAAATGGACTGTACATACTAAATGCAATCAAAACTTGTTTTTTAAATGCAGTATTACAAGATCCAGGTGTAAACCATGAAAACAATAGTTAATATGACCAAATTGAAAAATAGCTAATTATTACTTATATAGTACAAACAACCAAAGCAATAAACTGTTTGTAACAGAGCTGCAGACCTCAAGAAGGTTCTGTGTAAATAATGTTGCACCTTAGTACAGTGCCTATAGAAAGTCTACACCCCCTTGAACTTTTTTCAGATTTTTTTGTGTCAGTGCCTCAGTTTCATGCATTTAAATGAGGATTTTTTTTCCACTTATCTACACACCATACTCCACACTGTTAAGGGGAAAAAAAGTTTTTATTGAGAAAAAAAAATTATATATTAAAAATACAAAACTGAAAGATCATAATTTGGCTAAGTCTCCAGGACTAAGGAAGCACCTTTGGCAGCAATTACAGCTGTGAGTCTGTTGGGATAGGTCTCTACCAACTTTGCACACCTAGATTTGGCAATATTTGACAGTTCTTCTTTACAAAACTGTTCAAGCTCTGTCAAGTTCCTTGGGGAGTGTTGATGGACCGCAATCTTCAAGTCATGCCACAAATTTTCGATTGCATTTAGGTCGGGGCTCTGACTGGGTCACTCAAGGACATTTACCTTTTTGTTCCTTAGCCACTCTAGTGTAGCTTTGGCTGTGTGCTTTGGGTCGTTGTCATGCTGAAAGGTGAACTTCCGTCCCAGTTTCAGCTTTCTTGCAGAGAGCAGCAAGTTTTCCTCAAGGACTTCTCTGTACTTTGCTCCATTCATTTTCCCTTCTATCCTGACAAGTGCCCCAGTCCCTGCCAATGAGAAACATCCCCATAACATGATGCTGCCACCACCATGCCTCACAGTAGGGATGGTGTTCTTTTGGTGATGCGCTGTGTTGGGTTTGCGCCAAACATAACGCTTTGCATTTAGGCCAAAAAGTTCCATTTTAGTTTCGTCAGACCACAAAACTTTTTGCCACATGGCTACAGAATCCCCTGAGTGTTTTTTTGCATACTTCAAACAGGATTCAAGGAGGGCTTTCTTGAGTAATGGCTTCCTTCTTGCCACCCTACCATACAGGCCAGATTTGTGGAGTGCTTGGGATATTGTTGTCACATGCACACTTTGACCAGTCTTGGCCATAAAACCTGTAGCTCTTGCAAAGTTGCCATTGGCCTCTTGGTACCTCTCTGATCAGTCTCCTTCTTGCTTGGTCATCCAGTTTGGAGAGATGGCCTGATTTAGGCAGGGTCTTGGTGGTGCCATACACCTTCCACTTCTTAATTATCATCTTGACTGTGCTCCAAGGGATATTCAAGGCCTTTGATATTTTTTTATACCCATCCCCTGATCTGTGCCTTTCAACAACTTTGTCCCGGAGTTCTTTTGAAAGCGCCTTGGTGCTCATGGTTGAGTCTTTGCTTTGAAATACACTACCCAGCAGAGAGAACCTACAGAAACTGCTGAATTTATCCTGAAATCATGTGAATCACTACAATTTAACACAGGTGGAGGCCATTTAACTTGGTGTGTGATTTTGAAGGCCATTGGTTACACCTGAGCTAATTTACGATTGCTATTACAAGGGGGGTGGACACTTATCCAACCAAGCTATTTCAGTTTTTATTTTTAATTAATTTTCTACAAATTTCTAGAATATGTTTTTCATTTGGAAGTTGTGGGGTAGGATATGTAGATAAATTAAAAAAAAAACTATTTTAATGCAATTCCAGTGAACATTTTGAAAGGGGGTGTAGAGTTTCTATAGGCATTGTATATAGCCCATACATAATGACCAAGGTAAGCATTGTACGACATGGGCCTCACCATACTGTATGATTACATCTCTCTGTCCCAGGGCTGCTTCCCTTACTGACTAGCCAAGAGGGCATAAGCAAGCTCCAAAATGTTTAATCTCCTTCAGACCCTTGTTTAAAATACATTTTGGTTAACATATGCCCCCCAGTTAAATTGGCATGAAAACAGAATTACAAGGTGTTTTAGGAACAGACAAAATGTCATTGCAATAGATTTGCCTGAGGATGTTTGGACGGAGGCTTGTAGTAACCACAAACTGCCTTGGTAATCAACTGCAGCTGACAGATAGCAGTGTGTACGCAGGTCTAGCACTTGCTGTTTCAAAAGCCATTCACCAACTGCTTAGTTTCCCACACATGGTATAAAATAAATAACACACTTCCCCTTTTTTTGGTTAGCTGTGGTTTAGAAGTGGTAACGCTTCGGAACTTTGCAACAGCAGCAACAGCTTAGGCTGCAGCTCATACAGTAGTTTACAAGCCTTCCACTTCAGCGACCTTTCTCTCTAATTGGCAAGGTGAATGAGATGGATGGAAAATCAAACACTTCACCTTGTCTGAAACACAGGACAAATGGTGTAGAATAATAGCGAAGGTCAAGCAACCCAAAATAAGTGTCCATACAATTTTGGTATCAGAAGTGAACACCCATTTAGGATTGAGCAATATTTATTTACTTTTCCTAGCATTTACTGTACAAAATACTTTATTTCTAGTACATTTAATTAAAAAAAAAGGTTTACACCTCAGAGCCCACTAAACAAACAAACCTTTTCTAGCAAAGAAGATAAGAATTGTATTTACTGAAACTCACATAATGAAAATATTATCTTATCGTCTTTTTAAAAGTCTTTTCAGTTTATTCAGGGTGTAGCACCTGGAATGTCGAAATCTGGAGGGACTTTTCTGCAGAGCAACAAAACAAAAAACAAACAAAAAAAACTCCATGGGCTTTAATGTATCATAAATATTCCAGTTTAACAGCAACTTAGCCAAACTGTAAGCCATAACTATGGGAAAGATGCAGGTAATCTTTAAAAATAAGTAAAACCTTATTCAAATATGTATACACTGTTATTCTCAAAGACAGTAAAAATCTTGGAGCAAATATACTTCAATATACCATTTCAAACATACTGTGCCAAATACTCATTGGTGCAAGACGCCAAAGTTAATACAATAGTCATTTGGAATATATTTGTCGACATTTTCAAAAGTATGTCACACAAATTCCAAGATTATTCATTTTGAAATCTCATCCGTCAAAATGCCATCGCCTATTATAAACACACATCAAACTGAATCATCTGTCGTACATGATGCTAGCATTGCAGAATGAGTCCCAGCACTGGACTTGGCTATAGACCAGTGAAGTTGAATGATCAGTCTACTTGAACAAAATGAAAGCATTGACTAAAACCTTTGTCTTGCCTATGCTATGAATGCCCTGATGTAGACTATACTGTAGGACACATATCATAAATTGTATGACTGTGGACTGCAGATTTATACCGCAGTGCGTCTGCTGCTTGGCTCGCACAGGCTCTGCCTGGAATGTAAGTCTATAGGAATCTCACCAGCAGTAAAGAACCTGGAGACACTGTTTACAATGCTAGCAGGTTGTTATCTTCCAATGCAGAACATACACACCAGACGGGAGATTAAGAATCAATTATGAGTCTTTAAGGAATTTAAACCTTGACTTTGTATGTAAAAATGATTGTGTCAATTACATAAACAAATACAAAATCGTGAAAAAAGACTGTTGAGAGCCAAAACTAAATAAAGCAATATATATATATATATATATATATATAGCAGAATTTATTTTTAACAGTTTTACAACAAAACACCAATCTACTTGTTTTTGAAAAATGCAACATTGTGTTTTATTTATTGTATATGGATAATATACTGTCATTTATACCACATAATATGGCAGCAAAACAAATATTATAGAACATAGTATAACTACAATAGCACGCTAGGGGATCGTAACAGTGCCTGCCTAATATCTAATGCCCTGAAGTATCAGTAAACAGCAGTGATGCTGTAAAAATAATAATTAAAAAAAGAACCAAATTTGATCTAAGAATCAAAAATACAGATTTTCTTTTTTTACAGATCCTCTTTCCCAAACAAGCTAACTGTACAAGGTGGAAGCAGTCACCAGCTCAGCCACACATTACAAGCAATCAGATCATTAACCCCGCAGCCACTCCAAGCATGCAATAGATTTTTGATAAATGCCTGTAAATAAATTGTTTAGAATGATCCTTAACTTTTATTCACAAAGCATATTTATCCGTACATATTATTATTATTATTATTATTATTATTATTATTATTATTATTATTATTACAAGTTAACTTTTTTCAAACGTGTATGTTTAAATTTGCTCTTTAATTTTAGAGAATAATCTATTTTTTAACAAAAATTTGTTATACATAATACAGCTTAATACACAATTTTGACTTAATTAAAAATCTAAATAGCCAAAAATATCCGTTCTCAAATTACTGCAGTGCTCGTGCTGAATGTACAAGCTTCGCTTGGGAATTACATGAATTCAATCTATTGAACATATTCTAAAGCTTTGAAAAACTTTTTTTTGTAAGAATCCCCTCCAACAACCCACTGAAAGAAGCAGCACATGTTCTGTTTTACTTGACAGTATATTTACAAATGCTAATATAATAAGTTCCAGGTTACTATTATGTAATATTATGCTATGACTTTCTTACCTACAAGCAGAAAGCATGAGCAATAAACCCCAGTTAAAACAGAACCCTTTAAACAGGCTGAAGCTGTACCTTTATCTTGTGGTATCCCTGCAATACTGGCTCTGTGTGCTGGTGAGGGTATTCCAGAAGCAGTAGCAGTCAATGAAGATCTTCCCTTCTGAGCCCCTGGTGAGTCTTCACACTGCTGCTGATGCCCATGAGAAGTGTGCTGCTGTAAGGGGGGTGGAAGGGTAGTGGCTGTTTGAAGTCTCGGTTCTGGCTCCTCTCAGTCATGTGCATGGGGATGTTATCACAGACTTTAGTGATCACAGGGTTTCTATTGGCTCTGATCACTAAACAAATCACACAAAGTCTCTCTCTCTCTCTCTCTCTCTCTCTCTCTCTCTCTCTCTCTCTCTCTCTCTCTCTCTCTCTCTCTCTCTCTCTCTCTCTCTCTCTCTCTCTCTGCCTCTCTTTCACCAACTTTCTTTACTCTTTCTTACTCAGTCTATAACCACATGGCTCTTATGCTAAGCAAGTTTTTTGTGTCAGTTTGGATTGGTATCACTGGTCTCCCTTTTCTTTAGGTTCTTTGATTGGTTTTGATTGTTTGAGTACAACACTATCTTTCTGGTATATAATCACTTCCTGGGTGCCTGATTGTAGCTACTGTAGATCATTGAGCTACATCACATGAAGTGATTACTATACAACTTTCACTTCTGAAGCTTTGTGTTTGTAATGCCTTCATATTCAGAATATAAATATAAAATTCTAACAAAGAACCTACAGATATTTAATGGAAGAAGAAAGAGACCTAAGTACTGTTCTACACCTCCTAGCTTTTCTTTTTTCAGTACAATTCAGGCAACCAGTCACAAGCCAGAACAGAAGATAATGTGATACTCTCAAGAAGCAAATGAATGTCCTCACAAAGGACATTCTACGTGTCTCCACTGTTTATTTTTTCAAGGCTTTGACTGTGCAGTTTGTGTTATAACACATACATTTGTTTTGGTTTGTTTTACTCTAAAAGTAATAAAACAGCTTTTTATAGATTTTCTGTACACTGCACACCCTTATGGAACGATTAGCTGAGTGAAGGTCTAAGGGACAGTTCTCTTTTGCACCATCTACTGGTTTTAAATAAAAGTGTGCTCACTAAAATAAGAGATAGTATCAGAAAGGGAGGGTTCATATCCCCTTATCTAAAGTGCCTGTGTGGGGAACCAGACAAACTAAACTAAAGAACAGGTACTAGTACAGAGGTTCATTGTCTCTTAAAAAGTGTTTACAGAAACCAAACATTTCTGTTTCAAATGAGGGGATGCTCTAGCAAGTAGCATGGTTTCCAGGCTTGGTGAGATATGTTGGGTATCTCTTCCAAGATACATTTTCAAGATGATTTAATAAATTAGCTTTTGTTGGAGCACATATTTTCAGATGAAAGTACTCAAAATCCCCTTACTTATTAGGGCAAGTTCTGAAAAGCAGGCACTTGATAATTGGGAAACTAATTATCATAGTTCAAGGGGTATAATTCAAATCTCATAAACATTTCCTGATGTATAAAATGGCATGGATTTTCTACTTCCACTTATTAAGCTGAAAACAGCCTTTATTGAAATAATTTAGTGTAAAGGACATGCCATATGAAAATAACTGTTATTTAGATATAAAGGGAAATATGAAGTGTGATTCTTTTTTTTTTTTTTTTTTACCTTACTACAGCAGTGTGGAGTAGAGGTTAGGGCTCTGGACTCTTGACCGGAGGGTCATGGGTTCAATCCCAGGTGGGGGACACTGCAGCTGTACCCTTGAGCAAGATACTTTACCTAGATTGCTCCAGTAAAAACCCAGCTGTATAAATGGGTAATTGTATGTAAAAATAATGTGTAAAAAAATAATGTAAATTTGCACGATGTAACCCTATCTCTAAACTTAAACCTAACCCTTTTCTGATACAATTGTGTACTTACATATACAGTATCATGCAAACTGATTTACACATGAAGTACATTATAACTATGAATAATAACATTGTAGTTATGACTAAGAACACATGTATTTACAAAGTAACTACTATGTAAATACACAGTAATTAGAGACACAATATAAAGTGTTACTAGGTGTGATTTATGTTACATACGTCTCCCATCATGATAAAGTAGATCACCATGTCCTGCATCCTCTGTAAGTCTCACATTGCTCAAATACACAGATACTGATGCTACTCAGATCAAGATTTAGCTCAACTAGATAAGTGGATATGGTGCTACCGCTATTATAATTCTGGAGTCATGAGTTATAGCTAAGAGATCATGCTGTTTGTGTTCCACCTAATAACAAGAATCAAATAGAATTACTGGGAATTATAAGGCAAATAGAAATGACCATATTGGCTTACAACAGAGAGCTGTGTACTGAACCTGTAAAAATGAAATACAAGGTTGTCTGTCAGTAAGTGTAATGGCATTAACATGTTAGAGCAAAACTGTAGGGAAATTGGATAAAAAGAACCTGGCTAAATGGGTCAAACCATCTAAAGGCAAGGGGACTGCACAGTTTTAAACACCATTCTTTTTGATCATCCAGAAGAGGCCAATGCGGTTAAACGCAAACTCAAAGAGTATTAAAAATACAAACCCAGGACTTGAATGACACAAAGGATGTTGTGATGATCAAGACAAGCAGAAACAAGCTTAAAACACGAGTAAAGAGAAAAGTGGCAATTAATCAATCAAGAAAGGCTTGAAATCATAATGAGGTGAGAGCATTACTACAATAATAAAAACAGTTCCGCTTTATAGACCTAAAATTTCCAAAAAATGGAAATTCAGGAGTACCTAATGCATTTAAGAAATGAAAATGCTGGGCATTGCTTGGAACATTCTTAACTCTCACTTAGATATTCTGAGGAGTTCATGATAAACTTAGATAATGTCCAAAATGCTGAATATTTCTTCTGTTTGGTTGGTGAATAAATTTATGACACAGATGATGCATGTATGTAAATAAGAAAAACAATTAGTGTTAAAATATAAATGGAAGCGTACATAATTAAGCAATACAGTGGTAACAAAAAATGAAATATCATGTATAATATGCAAAATGTACAAATGTAATATTTATTTTAACCCTGAAACAATGGAGGTCGATGGCTGCCTCTGACAATTTTTGTAGACTGCTATTTATCACTGGCTCTGGATCAGAATACGTCTTGCATTTAATACTGGAAACTTTGAATATGTTTAGAAATAGCATATACAAATACATATACTGTATGTGTGTGTGTGTCTGCTATTTGTTTAATGTCCAGCAGGTGGCTAGGACAAATACTAGATGCAGATTGGAATGGGGCAGTATATAGCAGACTTATAAAGAATGTAGATGCAATGCCAGGGAACCTTAGGGAAATCAACAACACTGTACTGTATGTGTTGATTTCCCACATTCAATTCTTATGATATCCCAGGGGGGTCTAGTGGTTTTCTGTGAGAGAACACATTTCATTCCTTCATTTCCCACTGACCAGAGAGCAATTTCCGAAAGCATTTAAAGTGAATTGGAGGAGGTACGGTAGAGTCATCTAGGAGGTTGGGAGAGTGAACACAGATGGGACAGCATCCCTGAGAGATTATTTTATAAATCATTAGGTTCCTCTCAGCCAATCAGAGCAGCCAGTTAACAAACATTCCAGCCCATCATCTTTAGTCAAGAGAAGCCTGATTAGAGAGCTTTACCGTCTGGTAGTTGACTGTGTCGGGAAGGAAGGGCACTTATCGAACTGACAAGGTAAAACACAATAATCAGGGGGACCCAACTCCACCATGGGTAATGTATGAGTAATGCTTCTTCTGTAGACAGAAATTATTTATTTCAGTGTTGTGTGAATTGTACAAATTCTTAAAAAGAAAATAAAAAGAACTGGGGAAATACATAAAGAAAGCCATCGGCCATTTGTTATAACAAATGTAATTCATTAGCTGTTTTTTTTTTTTCGTGTAGTGTTGTTACATAAATGTTTTACTACTTTTCATAAAAAGAGCGCCATTGGCACTTTTGAGTAAATGGCTTTGTTTAATCTAGAATGTTCCATCTGTTTTTTTTTAACTAAACTTAAGTAAAATGCTATTTTTAAATGTTCCTGCTGACTACCATGAGGTCTTCTTTGAAGACACTGAAACAGACTTCAAGTCACACGACTGTCCTGGAATTGTATGCTTCTTCTAGTATAGTTAGACATACTACCATTGAGTGTTTTATAGAATTATAATCATGTAGCAATGAAGGTTTATTACTTGGCAAAGCCTTGTTGAGAAAGAATACATTGCTGTATGGTGGAAACAAGATATTGCTGCAGTCATTTATCTTCAGTAAAAGTCAAGGAAAGGTAGAAAAGGTCATATTTACGATTCCTTAGGATTACTCATATGAGGCCACTGCAAAGGCAGATGAAAAGAGTCGTCAAAACATCTAATAAGTAGAATTAGGGAGATAATAAAAACACAGAAACAACTAATGCTAGAAAACGTGACATTATGAAAAAAACATTTCAAACAATAAAGGATGTTTAAAACATTGTTCCCAATTACAGGAGTAAATGACATAGAACATGTAAGAGTAAACATGATTCACAACACAAAAATAAGATGCATTAAATAAAAATGGATCATTCTTCACAATGCAAACATATGCATAGCAAACATGGAGCCATACCGACACACGTGGGAATGAGGGCCAGTATAAAACACAACAAAGGAAGTTACACAAATAGGCAAAACAAGACCATGCAAGCAATCTGAGAATGACCCAAAAGGTGTTTATGATATGGGGTTAATTTGATAACCTATTGCAACATGCCAAACTATACTTTTCTATGCTACATGTGGATCTCTGTCAAACAGAACATTTTAAATGTGTATCACCGCAAAAAAGCTTACAGTGTAAATATCAGCATGTGCATCACTGAGAGCGATATTTGAAAAAGACACCAAGTATACTGAGTGACATTTTATGAAAGACATGAGATAGAGCTCAAAGCCTAAAAGGTAAAGGGCTGCATATGATTTAAAATAATTAACTACTGCCTTTTTAATGTTTGGTATATATACCATTCGAAGTAGCATGGTGTGTAAAGTAAATTGATGTCAGTTACAACTTTATGGTAATAACAGTACAACAAAATACAAATGAGACCTGATACAAATAATGGCTGACATAAAAAACACATGAGGGATGACAGAAAAAATGATTGAGAAATGACGACTGATCGCCAAACTAAATGATCCAAGACAAAGAAATTCCTGATGACTGACGCTGAGACGTGAGAAATGACGAATTCCTAATATAGACACCGTATGCGGGTAGAAAGCAAGTGCTCAAACAGTTTTATAATCACCTGTCGTCATTGTTGTGAGTGTATGTCTGTGTGTGAAGTCGTACAGTAAAGACACAACTCGAAACGGCAGACTAACCAAATGAAAGCATAGCCTACTAAATATTCATAACATATTCACATTTTGATTACATTTTTTTCTGCAAAACACACAGAACTTTTATTATTTAGTTTTCATGAGATAGTATTATTGCAGTTTTTAGTGTAGTGTTTATATAGCTCTAATGTTTTGTCACCGTTTTTGTGCTGAGTGGTGGGGAGGGGGAGGAGTGCGGTGGCCACCTCCATAAAAGTCACAAGACCCATAGTAAAAAGTCTCCAGATTGGGCAAAATGTCGCTAGAGCAGAAAAAGGGACGTGGGATTACCAACTAATACTATATTAACAAAGTACACACAATAAATGCTCATTGTCTGACTAACGCCAGTGCAAAAAAAAAAACCTCCCTTGACCCAGTTGTCTTATCTAACTTCCGTCCCATATCCAATCTCCCTTTTCTCTCCAAAACTCTCGAAAGGGCTGTAGCCAGCCAGCTAATGAAACATCTCACGGATAACAATCTGCTTGAATCTCTGCAGTCTGGCTTCCGGCCGCATCACAGTACCGAAACTGCTCTGCTCCGGATTGTAAATTATCTTCTGCTTAATGCTGACGCTGCTGCTCCCTCTGTCCTTGTCCTCCTCGACCTAACTGCTGCTTTTGATACCATAGATCATAGCATTCTTCTTGACCGCCTTCAGACGTATGTTGGGATCTTTCTTGGCTGTCCTCTTGCCTATCTGGACACATGCAATCTGTTTTCTATGATGTAATTAGTGCTGACGCAAACCCGGTCACTTGCGGTGTTCTTCAGGGTCTGTTGTTGGGCCTCTTCTCTGACACCCAGCTCTACCTAAAACTAGACCCTGGGGGCCGGTTGTACTAACAAGATCAAAAAACATGATCGGATCCCGGGCTTACTGGAGCTGGATCATGAAAAGGCATTGTACTAAGCGGATCAGGATCAAGCTACACTGATCCAAAATCTTGATCTGTTCCTGGAGCTGGGCAGCCGTAACTAGGGAAACTGACCAATGAGAAGCGAATATGCGTGGCGCGGAGACTGAAGAATCTGAATGTCAGAAAATGAAGTGCATTTAATTTAAACGACATGAATCAGAAGCAACTACTGTACATGTATAATTTAAAACTCCAACGATTCTGTAAAAAAAACAGATCGAGTATATTAATACCGGTATCTGTTTTTGTTTTGTTTAACTTCTAAAAATGTTTTAATAAATGTTACCATAATCACGACTGTGGCTATTTTCTATTGGACACAAAAATATTATTTTACAGCGGTATAGCCGTCATACACACAAACAGCTAGCTGCAGCGTCGGTTCAGGGCAAATTATCAACACATATTGAGCAAATGTAATCAAGTGCTGACAGACAGCTGCAACTAGAAGATGTCGCGGACAGGGGGAGATTGAGGCTGTCAAAAGGTAAGCTTAATTTATTGAGAAAAAGGAATTGGGGGGAAAAAATGACCACCCTATGCATTACAAAAAATTCGCAACATTAAATCTAATTAAATCAATAATTTAAATGTAATCAGTAACATGATAACGCCAGTATGACTTTGTCAACACACAAAAACATAGAAATAATATTTATGAAACCTCATTACGCAGTCAGGTCTATTTTTTTCTGTAGCTATATAGCGAAAACAGAAATGTCAGATCTAGCTAAACACAACTAAACTAATATTGTACAAAGTTTTTTTCTAATTGATATTATCTTAATACAGTACTGTTACAGCTACTTTTAAATGCATTGTTGCTTAATGTTCTAAAATGTTAAATGATCTGTTTCAATCTGAAGGAAATATTTTTAGATATCCCTGCAAGCAGGTTTTAAGGTTTATTAAGTTATCGTTAAATTGTCCAAATTCAGTATAGTGCTTATTTAAATGTTATTTTAGCAATTTTAAAAAAAGGTTTCAGTTATCTATTTTGATGATGCATGGTCCATTTTAAAAACGATCGAAATAGGATCAGATTTTGAGCCAAAACTGAGCTTAGGATCAGTGCTGATCCTTTTAGTGCAACCCAATACCTCACATGAGCAAGATAGGAACCTGGATCCAGGATTGGATCCGTTTAGTACAACCGGCCCTGGATGACCACGCCATGGTCCGGCTCTCAGCTTGCATCCAAGACATCGAGGCCTGGATGTCTGCCAATTTTCTTCAGCTCAACACTAACAAATCTGAACTTCTTCTAGTAGGATTGAAAACTTAACTCAATAATTTCAATATTGCTTCCTTCAACCTTGGAAACTGTCTGCTGCTGCCTTCCCCCACTGTAGGAAGCCTTGATGTACTTCTGGATTGTAACCTCTTCTTTGATGTCAAAATCTCCTCTGTAGTCAAATCCTCCTTCTACCACCTCCAAAACATCTCAAAGGTCTGTCCCTACCTTTCCTTCCTGGATGCAGAGATACTCTGTCATGCATTCACCTCCTCTCGACTTGACCACTGCAACTCTCTCTCTATGGTGGTCGTCCGTCACGCGCCACAAACCGATTGCAGCTGGTATCCTTACCAGATATAAAAAACATGATCACATTACCCCCTGTCTTGCCCAGCTACACTGGCTACCTGTAAAGTCCAGGATTACTTTCAAAATTCTCCTGCTTGCCTACAAGGCCTTCATCACACAGGTCCAGAGTATCTCTCCAACCTGCTGACCCGCTATGTCCCTGCACGCAAGCTGAGGTCCTCTGACTCTGGCTTGTTTGTTTTACCCAAGCAAAAGCGTGCCACACTCGGATAGCGCTCTTTTAGCTTCATGGACCCGACTCTATGGAACTCTCTCCCAGCTTTAGTGTGTGTAGCTCCCACAGTTGCTTGCTTCAAATCAACTCTCAAGTCCCACTTGTTCTCTTTTGCTTTCAATGCTCTTTAAGCCTGATATCTGTTATTAGCTGTTGTTTAAATTGCTATTTCAGGTTTTTCACTCCATCTTATGCATATGATTCTACTTGACACACGCATCCACAATGTTTAGAATTCATATCCTAAATGCTAAATAAACAAATAACATCCTAGCCTTGTATTTAATGTAATATGCCTGTATTTAATGTATTTGCGTTGGTTTTTTAAGTGTTTTTATTTAATACACTATGCTCTGTAGTTCATTAATGCATTATGCATTGTTCCTCACTAAAGTAAAGTGCTTTGTGATGGTGGTCCACTATTGATTGATTGTACATTAGGGCTGCTATGATTACACTGAAAATCGATTCCATTCCTCATTATATACATTGAGATAAATACTGGATAGTCGGTTAAACTACATTTTTGTAACGCGATTAGTTAATAACATTTAAGTTCATCAACGGAACTGAGATTCTGGGATCAATAAGCTGCTAACAACCAAACAAGCAAGATGGGCTGAATGGCCTTCTCTCGTTTGTAAACTTTCTTATGTTCTTATGCACCCAACACCCTGCCTTGCTATTTACAGTATTTCTGCCAAAGACAAGCAGAGAGCGTGTTCTTCTTTTACTGCTTAAGTGTTAATAGAATATGATTTGCTAGTTCCATCCTACCAGCGAATCAGTTTTGAAAATGCTTTGTATTCGATGGGCGAATCCAGTGCATCTGAATCCAGTGCGACAGTCCTTACAGCCTATAGGAACAGCAGGGGGCTTGCGGTTTGGGAGTGAAAAGCAAATCATAGTATGGGGGGGGCAGGCTTTAAATGTAAAGTATTTACTATTTTTTTTCATGTATTTATTAGAATAGAAAATAGCTAGAATGCCACTAGACAGCTGGCTGCTACAATACTTTGAGTTAACTATTGACTATATATGGCAGCATAAAAATGGTAAGTGAGTCTATTATTTGTTTTAGCTGGGTGCTTAGTGAAAAACAAATACAATATAAAAACTCATAAACATCACCAAGAGTTGAAAGTGTGTTGAATATGGCTGAGCTGGCTGCATAGGACATGATGTTCTTAGAGTGTCCACCAGGTTGCGCTGTTTTCTTCACTACCCTGCTGTGTGTGTGTCTGTTATTATTTTATGTAATTATTTACTGTATTCTATTTTTTGCTGTTATTTGAATTTGATCTTTTGCTACTGTTTTTATTGTACTGTAACAGCTGCTCTTATCTGTAATGTGCTAATCTGAAATGTGATACTTTACAACGTGATTTTTTGTAATGTGATATTTTGTAACAATTGTAAGTCGCCCTGGGTAAGGGAGTCTGCTAAGAAATAATAATAATAATAATAATAATAATAATAATAATAATAATAATAATAAAATGTTGTTTTATTTAAATTATATATGCACCTGAGTTAGACAGAGAGTTACTGTACTTGTTACTATGAAGAAGAAAGGCACAGGTGATGCCAATAATGAGACAGCTAATATAGTAAGCAAGAGGCAGGATTGGAATTGGTTCTGAATCACATCTTCTATTTGGGTTTACAATTGAATATGGGTTTGTAATGCTTAAAATGCCCATGAAAAGAAAAGGCATTTTTGTGTAAACAGTGACAGATGACAGATAAATCTCCCATTTAGATTGTTCCACTTTATTCCAGGCTTTACAGTAAACCTATTAGTTTCACCAGTGGCATATCTTTGAGGCCACAGCTTGAGGTGTTACTAAATATACTCATAGTAAATACTGGGAAGGTTTAAACTGTCATGAAATTTATGTGTCACCCTGCAGTGAGCAAAAACACACAGCTTTACCAGTATCGTTAATCCACTGTTTCAGCTGGAAACTCTGAAGGCTTGGTTTAGCTCTCTAGTATAATGCTGTGAGCTGCAGGTTCTGGCTTTACTTTGGAATGCTGTGACAGGTTACTTGAGTTGAGACCCAAGCTGAGTTGAGTCCTAGCAGGGTTACTATATGGGGACTATTAATGTGACCACAGCAATCCATACATTGTTTGTCGTGGTACATTTGTACAGTCATTTTACAGACTATGATGCTTTTAACGTGCTTGTACGTATTTATCATGCCGCTGAGGAGCGGCAAGTCGTCCTCCCACGGAGGTGGTGGCGGAACCAGCAGGAACTCACCCTCTGCTGGCGGAGGTGGGAGCGACACACAGTCCTCCCATGGTGGTGGAGGTGGAACCAGCAGGTACTCTACCTCTGCTGGTGGAGGTGGGAGTGGCAAGTCGTCCTCCCACGGAGGTGGAGGCAGAACCAGCAGGAACTCACCCTCTGCTGGCGGAGGTGGGAGCGACACACAGTCCTGCCATGGTGGTGGAGGTGGAACCAGCAGGTATTCTCCCTCTGCTGGCAGGTACCTGGGCTGTGGATGTTTGGCCTTCCCCCTCTTGGGCTGTGGACGCACCGACTCCCCCCTCTTGGGCTGTGGACGCACCGACTCCCCCCTCTTGGGCTGTGGACGTTCGGGCTCCTCCCTTTCAGGCGCAGGACGTTCGGGCTCCTCCCTTTCAGGCACAGGACGTTCGGGCTCCTCCCACTCCAGGTCTCTGTCCTGGAAGACCTCCAGGCAGTGGTGCTCCTCATGCCTGTACCTCATGCAGTTGGTGCACCACTCCTCTTCCCCTCGTTCCATCTTTCCTCTCTGCCTCCTCCTCACCTCTGTCCGTGTCTCTTCCTCCTGCCAGATGGGGAAGGTGCCAGGGGAAATGTGCCATGGCTCCCCACAATTAAAGCACCACTCCTCCCCCAACAGGCAGGTAAGGCAGACTTGCTGCGGCTGTTGCTGCTGCGGCTGCTGTCTCCTCATCCTCCTCTTTCCACCCCTTCTTCCTCCTCACTCCACCAGAAAAAATGAAAAAAAAACTGCAGTACCGTACTTCTGCCTGCGTCCAGGAGGCGCTGCAATCCCACTGCTAACACCACGTGTGACAGGGGTGACTGGGTGGTGACGTCACGCAGAAGCAGGAAGGGAAACTGACACCAGGGAAGTACTATTTATTTTTAAATAACAAAAAGAAATCAAAAGTTTAAACAAAAAGAAACTGCTCACAGAGCCAAATAAAAGGTGTAAACAAAAACAAATCTCGAACACCAAATAATACGAAATACAGGTCAGGCTGAGCTGTAGCCTTCACTGATCCTGTATCTTTTAACTAACTCTTTTAACTCGTTTTTTTTTTTTTCGCTCTCGCTCCAAAACACTCCCACCACGGCGCGAGAGAGCTGCAGGCTTATATACTGTGGCCGAGGGGTTTAACTGGCTAGTAATTATCCTATTACCCCTCGGCCACAATCTGCACGAGTTTATTGATTAAAAAGTGCTGTGGATGGGGCTACCCATCCATGCTTAACAAAACAAACAAAATCGGCTACGCCGTCCTAAATACATAAACAAAATATGCAGCGCTTCGCCGTCATAAATAATAATAATAATAATAACAATAATAATAATAATAATAATAATAATATACAAAATAACACAGGGGTGGGGGCTGCTTGCCCTGTTACTGCCACTTTCAATTTTTGTCAGTTTTTCGTTAAGTATATGGAAAACTAGAAAGCAACATGTAATTTAATATGTTAACGTAACATTATTCAGCAGGTTTCATTCAACGTTATGAAGCAAAATGTGTTCATTCTATAGGGTGATGCAAAACTTTTGGCCATTGATACTAGCTATTTGACTGACGATTTGATCTGGTATTGGAAGCACCTAAAATATATTTGATGTTTAAGTGATTTGGGTTAAAGTGGGATCCCTGCCTGAACCAATTGCTTATATATATATATATAAACATGTTGTGTAGAGATTCTAGCTCACCTCCCTCTTGTTGGTCCAATTCTTACCCAAAGACACAGAAAGCAGTGGCTTAATTGTGAAAAATCACATGAACCCCTTGAGGATTTAACAGTGGAGCTGTTCTTTTCTGTTCTGGAGAGTCCCATGCTGCTGCCTGTGTTTATTAGCCAGCTGATGGGGAGGAGGGGGTGTGGGGGTGTGGGGGTGTGGGGTGACAGCAGCTCACTTCTTGTTCAATGTTTCCAGGCGCTTCAGTGCTTATTCAAGTTCTTATTTGCACCATGATCACTATGAAATTGTTGTTTAGAAAACGACTTGTTCCTGTCTATGGCTCTTCCATTCAAAGTATATTTTAATTAAAATGAGAAGAACTTTGGTATTTGCAGTTCATGAGATTTTTTTTTCAAAGCACTGCTTAGCCTAGCACATTGTATGACAAGGAGAATTAGGAACACCCACAATAGTGTCATTATTGATTTACCTACCAAATATGAGGCAAGGATAATTGATATGAAAAGCTCATAAACGACCCCATTTATACCACTCCTGTTTTCATTGTGAAATCATCTTATTTTCAGAATATTGTACTGGTACCAAAAAAGCAGTGTTCCATCAGAATGCATTCTTCCAGCCTGTCTGTATTAGGGATTTGCCCCCGTTTGGTCTGTGTGTGTTTATTGCCCAAATTATAAAATGATCATTATGTTTTCGTGGTAGTGCAATTAACCCCAGTCGGCTCAAATCCCTGGAAGTAGCCAATCCAAACCCTGTACAGCTATGGCCAAAAGTTTTGCATCACCCGATAGAATGAACTAATTTTTCTTCATCAAGTCAAATGAAACCTGCTGAATAATGTTACGTTAACATTTTAATTACATACTGCTTTGTAGTTTTCTTTATACTTAACATAAAACCTGACAAAAATGGAAAAATATGACATTTCAAAATCTAATATGAAATACTGTACTACTATTATGGCTTCTGGTAATCTTACTATATCATTTTGTAGTTTCTTTGATTACATGATGTTAAATAAAATATCTAAATTATGTTGATATAGTTTTTTAAAATTATGTCTCAATCCTAAATTCTAGGTGATGCAAAACTTTTGGCCACAGCTGTAGAATCCGTGTCTACACTGGATCAGGTTTGGATGAGTGTTCTTTTTTTCATAGACACTAATCTCCAAGTAAAGCAAACTGTCAGTTTGCAGAACACCGTGCAAACAGGTTCCAGCGTTATTATTTTTTGTGCAAGTTTCTTTGCAGATTTCTTGCTTGTCAAGGTTATAGCAACCCCACTCTGACCTGGCAGGTCAATACCCAGAGAACAGAATGAAATAAAAAACTTGAGCCAAAAAAACAGACAAAGGGCCAACTTTAATACATTTTAAGTAAAAGGTGTTTTGAAATATGGTATAAAAAAGAAATGCAAGAAACAGTAACAAAGAATTACAGATTACATTGGACAAAGACACAGCTTTTGCTGTTTTCGAAGTATGGTATAAAAAAGAAATGCAAGAAACAGTAACAAAGAATTACAGATTACATTGGACAAAGACACAGCTTTTGCTGTTTTCAGAATGTGACTTTACAAGTGTGATGGGAACCTTCTGTGCTAGCTCTTGTGGGGCAGTATGGCAAATGGCATATGTATTTCCAATAATATATGCATACTTTGTTATGCTGCTGTTTGGTGGGTGATGTTCCTCGGCAGAAGCTTTTTAAAATTATTATTTCAATGTACAGCTGGCGATAAGCACACAGATCCAGCTGATATGAAAGGAAGTGAGCAGATGACTACAAAACTGACAGGCATTAGAAGTCCATACTGCCTTACCACACACAAGAGAAAAAAAAAAAGCTAGTTCCTCAGACATGCAACAACTGTCTACTGTCCTCTGATTTCGCTGAGTAAACAGTGGACTACAATTATGTATAAATGGAATGATCATCTTCCAAGAGAAGGTTTGTATTGTTTAATATGACTGCACAAGACCTGATAGCCTCTTAGAAGTAAGCGATTTTCCCTGGAAAAAAAAAGAGAAAACAAGACGTGTCATTACTGAAATGACAGTGCACATTGCTAGGGTAATTGGAAACATTTGCAATGGACTGAATTTGATGCAGTTGGGACTGGATCCAGTTACTGTGATTTTTGTGGCTGCTTCTGATAAAGAAAACAAGGCCCTCCTAATGAAATGCTTTTATTCTGGATGTCATTGTACAAAACTCAATTTGTAAAATCTATTAAATCAAAAAAATCCATGCAATTGTCCGTATAATAAAATCAATAGCAAAATGCTTTTAGTTTAATATTTGTAAATATGTGGACTTACATTTACTGTATCTAGCACAGATCAGCACTTACTGTAGCTAATTGCTATGGTAACACTGGGATGGAATGAGAGACAATTTAACATTAGGTAGGAAGGGTTGATTAAAAGCTGAAATTTCTATTTCTATTGATTCTGCATTTTGGTGTGCAGCACCATTACTTTGTACATCAGTTTCTATCTTAGTTATTAAAAATAAAACAAAAAATAAAAAAAGATCCCTGCTTACAATACTGTATGCGTATCTGAGTGCGATATGATGCTGGTCTAAATGGAGAATGCTCACTGGAAGCATGATTTACATTGTACTGTAGCATGCAAGTGTTAATCTTTTGAGATATGATGTCAATTCTTTCCTTATACTGTCAATAACTGTTATTTGTACTCAACTGTCAAGTACCAAAAGACAGAAAAAAAACCTCACAACTGGAACCTGATACAAGTTCAAGGCAAAGGGCATACACATATAATTAAAACTGGTCTAACTAAAATACAACAATAAAATCATCAACGAAAGATGTATCTCTACAGTAAACTGAAGCAGCAAGTAGAAAACTGACAGGCACCCATTATAGAAAAGAATACATACATGCATGTTTATTTTTATAAAACTTTTGTGTATATGTATTTAAAATAATTAATACATGCATGGACGTTTAGGTCACCTTTATTTACAATAAGTGCATTAATCAAAACTTTTTTTTATTATTATTTCATGTATTATTATTTATTTTCTAGGTATACACAAATAACAACAAAAATTATAATGATTCATAGATAAAAACTCTACTCAAAGAGTCGCTTTCAAGACAACAGGTTATATTGTAACCCCAGTAATACTGGAACAATGGATGTTTGGTTGTGTTAATATACATCTTCAAAATTCATAAATTACTTTCACAATGAAACCCTAAAACATGGTATGCAAGCAATAACTACTGCCCACCCTGAAATGTGTTTTTGCGCTTATCAAAACAGGCAATTAACCCTTTGCGGTCCTTTGTCGGACTGGGTCCGACATTGCAATTATTCCCATCAGGTCCTGTCTGACATCATTTTAAAAACGCAAAAAACGCAAAAAAGTCGGTTTTTCAACGGAAAAGCCAAGAAAACCATTCAATGGCCGAGTGGGAACGAAAGGAGCCGAGACAAGCCGATTAAAAAAAAAAAAAAAAAAAAGGGCGTATCTCATGAATAGTCATACTACCCCCTGGCATCAGATGGGGCGGTCGTATGGAAACAAGCTGGGTGTTACAGTATCAGCGCACAGAGACTATCACGGACATTTGCAGAGCTTTTTTGAGATGTTATAGCAATAAAATAATGACTTGGATTGCATTATTGAGGAGTTTGGTGATAAAACGAGTCATCAGGAGACGATTGATCGGTATGTACGACTATATTATTATTATTTTTTATTTGGTAGCATATGTGAAAGCGATAGCAAACGAAAGGGTGGGGTGGGGCTGGAGATCCCTAGTGAGTGCTTTGTTGATATGCATGGCCATTTAAACCCGTTTGACTGTGGAAAAAAATACTTTTAAACAGCGCGTCTAAAATTAACTGCGCATGTGAAAATAAATTGGACCTGGCGAGCCTGACGCAGAATTAATAAATGGACCGCAAAGGGTTAAAAGGGACGAGGCAACACTCACATACTGCAGGTATTGTGTGGGAATGATTGACAGTTTGGACTGGGCAGGGATTTAGACAGATTTGGCCCAGGAGCCTGCCTTCCTGGCTGCTGGGAGCCACCCTTTATTGAGGTGAGACACTGACTCCGTCAGAGGTCAACCATGGCCAAGTGATGGAGCATTGAACCCCCGGATGGGAGATGCCACTGCAAAGGAGGTGGAGGGAGGAGGAACTTTGATACATTTTGGAAATATGCAGGCACTGTATTTACTCAGTAGTTTTACAAGTAGAACCTTGGTGTATTTCAGGGGGCTGGAGCCGGGACTCCTCCCCTGTGTCATCCCGCTAAAATATCTGTCAGTCAACCTCTAATTACCTGTCAGTCACCCTATTTGAACCATAGCCAGCTTCCTAATTCTCGTCTTGCTTTTCAGTTTGCGGTTACCACGCAGACTTGCAGACCCAATCTTAAAACAAACCTTGTTTTCAAATCGATTTAAAAATGACTACTCACCCGAGGCAGCTTTCATTTTCATCTGACTCAGATGAAGATTTTTCCTCTCCTTCTGGCTGTCTTCCTTCAACAAATAATCGACCGGAAAAAAACTAAGAAATCTGCCCACCCTGCTTCTCCCCCATTTGACAATGCTGCTGCTTCAGCCTTATACAGCTGTGCCCGCTGCCATTCCTCTTCACCACTCTAAACACATTAGACCTCAGGGTGATTCTCCAGCGCAATCTTTTTACAAAGACAAACTCGTGAAAGCTCTATTCAAAAAAGTATTGCCCATTGAAGCAGAGAGTGATCGGACTGCTTTATTTGTTTCATATTGCAATTCCATATCGTCCGAGCCTGTTTTTCCTCCTCAAAAGTCTCAGCAGAGATCCAAACTAGTCAGTTCACGCACCGCCCCTGCTGCATTGCCAGCTCCACTCACCTCCGATTCATCTAATCCTTCCTCCGATTTGTGTTATCAGATTTTTAACGATATCAAGCAACGCATTCAACCTCTTTCCACCACAATTCTTACAGTATCTGATCATCTGGACGCGCTAGATAACAGGATCACTCGCTTGGAACCAGCTGCCATTACTTCCTCATCAATGGCAACAACAACAGTGTTTGTCTCTCCCGCTGCTTCTGCCACACCCTCACCTACGCTAGAGTTGCCAATTTTGACTCTAGCGACCGCCTCTGGTTTAGGAACTTCCTCTGCTTCAGTTGTGCATCGCCACTCTCTCTCTCCTCAACTGAGACTATTGTTATAAACTGAACCCCGACATTGACATCAAGTATCGTGCAAATTCTAACGACGATTATCAATCATCATCAAGTTAAAATGCTTAAAAAAAACAAAAAACGTGCTCCCGAGTGGAGCATCCAGTAAAAGCACTCGCGTAGTGTGCAGGATGTGCCCTATAATCTGGAAGTCGCGAGTTCGAGTCCAGGCTATTCCTTTGCCGACCGAGGACGGGAGCTTCCAGGGGGTGGCGCACAATTGGCCGAGCACCGCCCCGGGGGGTGAGAGGATTAATTGACTTACTGCCCAAATCGCAACCAAGATGTGTAGAATATCTCTTTCATACATGTATAGGCCTAATCAATCTATATACCACGTCGCAACCAAAAAAGCATCACATACTGGAGTACTCAGTGTTTCACCCATGTGGATTTGCTTACATTTAAACAGTACATTACTAAGGCCTACCTATTCCATGACACGGACCTGAAATTCATTCTTCACCATGAAAACTGTGTATTTTGTGTACTTTTACCCTACACTTAAATCCAAGTAAGTTATGTGTATCGGTCCAGGTTCCTTATGTGATTATAAGCTTGTTTCAATTTCAAAAAGAAAACTGGACAGGATTTATTGATTGGTGGGCTCTCGTCAGTGATTGGTAGATATGGGCATCCAGGGCGGGTTTAGTATCCTAGGAGATCTCAACTGATATTGTTAAGCAAGTGAACAATTTGAGAGTGTTCAAAATTAATTAAAGAAAAATATACAATAATTACAGCAGTGAATCGTGTGCAATAATTTTGCATTCTACTGGTGGCAAACTATTTTGTACAACCTGCAATGTTTCATTGGATCACATACATCGAGCTACGATCCAGCGACATTTATACTCAGACAGCAATCAAAAAAGGTTGCGGTTAGTGCATTGCCTCAAAACAAAAAGGTAAAATAAATAAATAAATAAAAATACAAACTTTCTGAAACAGCGGCACGTGACAACATAGTAATGGTAAATATTGGTTTCGCTCAAGACAGGCGGCTATAGTTGGGGCTGATTTAAAACAAAATAATATGTATAAAATACATTAACAAAGCAGGTTACTCCTGCTCTCTGCATCATCATCCTGTATTTGTTCACAGACGTATATTCTCAGTAACTTCTAGAAGCAACAACACGCTCTTGACAGTGAGTTCTTGATTACGTTCTTGACAGTAAGTTAATCTATACAAGACACACTTTTAATTTCATGGAATATTCAATTTCATTAAAATATTATTGATTTGTTATCGTGGGGTCCCAATCGATAAATAATTAGATTATCATCATTATTGTTACAAGCCTAACTAAGACGCAATATTATTGAAGTTAAAGACGGTCATTTGGTCTCTATTCTTATTGCAACCTCAGAATTTCTGGATCACAGGGTAGTTTACTGTGGAGATCTGTCTGTTACTCTAAAATCTCGGGATCCTCTCACTCTTGGAGAACTTGTGCTTGCATTTTCTGTTTTTCCCCGATGTACTTTGTGAGGTTTATGCTCACCGACGACAAGAGATCATTGATCTCTCGGTCAGATATGGCGGTACCATTTTTTATGAGTATCATGCAACTTTTTCAGCCAAAGCAGCATCTCGGTTAGCATTGGACAATACATTGATTGACTGGTCTCTACCCGATTCTGATCTCTTTTTGTTCTCCCTGCATAGATCACAAGGCTCTCCATGCGGCCTCGGAGCGTCAGCCAAGCCTGACCTCTCTCAACTAGATGGCTTAGCATGCCATTGGTTCGCCCTCCTATCCTTCCTTAGTTTCCCCTTGGGGGGAAGTCCCTCGCTTCCCGGCCTTGGAGGTCGATCGGTTTCGTTGACTAGCCCACGACACCTCAAGAGGGCTCGACGGTGATTCTGGTGTCCCAGCATCACCCCCCTCCGTCCCCCACTCAACTCAGCCCAGCTTACTTACCCGTACATCAGTGTTTCTTTCTTTCTATTGTGCTTGAGATCCCCTACCAGAATCTTTTCATCTCAACCACAGCCAGTTGCTGCTCCTCTCTGCTACTTCAGATAAGTTCTTCAATGTGCGACGCAACTCTTGGCCACTGAATCTGACGTCTTTGAGAAACCGGGTTGTAGTGTGTGCCACAAATCCTCAACAACCCAACTCCACTGGGAAAACCCGGACTCTCCATCCTCGCTGTTCTGCTTCAGCGTCTAGTTGAGCATACCACAGTTTCTTCCTCTCATACACCTCCTCTACAGCATCCTCCCATGGCACTGTTAACTCTACCAGGTGAACAAGGAGTGCTGATCCAGACCAAAAGACAATATCTGGTCGAAGGTTAATGGTGGCAATCTCAGGTGGAAAAATAAGCCGTTGACCAACATTTGCCGGCATTTTCCAGTCTGTAGCAGCTTCCAGTTGTCCTGGCCAAGGCTTGGTTTTAACACCTTTTCTTGGCAGTTGCTCTCCTGGGCAGAGGAATGTTGTCTTTTGTGTGTAATGTTTTGATGGAACTGGTGGCAACTTATTGGTCATGTTACGCTTGTCTTCCAATGCTAAGGCCAAACATTGCAGCACCTGGTCATGGCACCAAGTAAACCGTCCTTGGCTAAGAGCCACCTTATATCCTGTCAAAATGTGCCTCAATGTTTCAGGTGATGAACACAAAGGACATGAGGGATCCTCTCCTACCCAGAGGTTTAGGTTCTGTGTTAATGGGAGAATATCATATGTTGACCTGATGAGGAAACTGATCCTGCTCTGTTCCATTGTCCATAGGTCTGGCCAGCCGATCTTGCGTTGTTCCACACTCTCCCATCTCATCCATTCTCCCTGCTTGGCCTGGGAAACAGTCTTTACGCACCTCATCCTCTCCTCCTGCTTTTGCACCTCGTTGACTACCAGCTTCCTGCGTTGAGTTGGGGCTGCCTTGTGCCATGCAGGAGGAGCTGAACTGAGACCAAGACCCCCTCTTCCATGCTGAACTTGCCCCATCATATCACCGATTTGAAGGGCAGCCTTTGCATCTTCCACGGCTTTCTTTGCCACCCACTTCCAGTTTTTAACACAGGGGCTGCCTCCCTTACGCATTTGTCGCGTGACTCTACTAATGTCATTTCCAGTCGGACCTTGGTGCACTTAACTCCTCGGTTAGAGCAGAAACTGGTAGTTGCAGTATTCCTTTACCATAAAGTCCCACTCTGCTGAGGCAGCGTGGAACTCCCAACCATTTCCTGATGTATGAACTGATTAAAGCTTCCAGCTTCTCTACTGAAAGGTCAAAGAAACCTCTTACACAGTCAGTGGCCACAGCAGCCTCGGCAGTAGACCAAACTGAATGCACCAGAGTTTTAGTTTGCCTGGTAAAGCACTGCTGTCTATGCTCTTCAACTCTTCCACTGCTTGTTGTCTAACTTCTCCCACACAAACTGTGTCCTTTAGATCCCCGTTGTACCATCTCCCAAGACTTTTCACTGACTTCTCAGACACTGTTGGTATTGCCTCACCATTAATGTAGAACAGTTTATCTACTACTTTACCTTTAATTATAGAGATGCTCCTTGATTTAGTGGGCTTGAATTGCATTCGTGCCCATTCAATGTTATTGGTTAATTTGCCCAATAACCGATTGGTGCAGGCTACTGTTGTAGTCATGGTTGTCATGTCATCCATGTATGCTCGAATTGGTGGTAGTCGCTTTCCAGAAGTCAAGCGCTCTCCCCCACTACCCATTTTGATGCCCTAATGATTACTTCCATTGCCATAGTAAAAGCCAGTGGAGAAATGGTGCATCCTGCCATTATTCCAACTTCTAGGCATTGCCATGTAGTGCTGAATTATGAAGTTGAAAAACTAAACTGCAAATCTCCAAAGTAGGCTTTCACTAAAGTTGTTATTGTCATCGGTACACTGAAAAAATCAAATGCTGCCCAAAGAAGTTCATGTGGCACTGAACCATATACATTAGCCAAATCCAGGAATGTCACATGGAGCTCCTTCCTCTCCTTTTTAGCTGATTGAATGTGTTGCCAGATCACATTGATGTGTTCTAAGCATCCTGGGAAACCTGGAATGCCCGCTTTTTGTACTGAAGCGTCAATGAAACAGTTCTTTATAGGTAAGTTGACAATCTCTTAGCAATAATGCTGAAGAAAATCTTGCCTTCTACATTTAATAGGGAAATAGTGTGAAACTGACTGATGCTTGTAGAATCTTTTTCTTTAGGTATAAAAACTCCACCTGCTCGGCACCATGCTCTTGGTACAACCTGTTTTTCCCATGCCACTTTCATCAATTTCCACAGGATTCGTAGAACTCCTGAAGCACTCTTGTACACTCTGTACGGAACTCCATAAGGTCCTGGAGATGATGAAGCCTTTGCGTTTTTTCTCAGCTTGCTCTACTTCTTTCCACTTCGGTGCACAGTCCTCCATTTGGTATTCTGGTGAATTGATAGGTGGGACGTCTGAAGGAACTGACATAGGCTCCTGCCTTTTTGAATCTGTAAGTGTTTCCTCCAAATATCTCTCCAGCTCAAACTTAGATGCTTTTAGTGCGCCATTTTTCTCACTGGTGAATAACTTCTTTACAAATTTGAATGGGTCTTTACAAAAGTTTTTGTAGCGCTTCCGTAGGCGCTCAACTCTAATTGACAGTCTGTACTCAAAAAGTGACGTCATATTTACTTAAACAAATCTTGGTCAAAACTTTGTAACTGTGCGTAATGTAGCTTTTGGGACCAGAAACATATCTTCTTTTTTTTGTGCTGTGGTCTTGAAAGCTACCATATACCATTGGTTACTTTTGTGCAACGCTGATTCTTTTAAAACACATTCAGTAACAATCGGATCTAAACCCTACTCCATGGGATTGATCATTCTAAGCTGCTGTGTATTTAAGTTTTTAGCTCATTCTTATCTCTAGCACAGCGAAAGCTACATACTGTACTTGAAACATATTAAATACACAAATTTCACTTAATGCAACAATACATCAAAAGTTTAGTAGGCTCTTGGGTCTCTATTCACAAAGCTTTATCTCATGTTGTCAAAGTCTTTAAATGAATAAAATCAAGGTTGACATTCCTGAAACTTTTTAATAACTTTACTGTTATTAATGAAATCACGAATAGTCCAGAACAGTTTCAGGAATATCACACTTGATTTTATTCATTAAAACAGACTAAGAATACGTTCTTTAAACAACTCATAATTTTAAGCTTTGTGAATAGAGCCCTTGGTGGTTTATTTGTTCATTTGTTCTAAAACCCTGCACTTAGATTTAGACAAGACTAGAGATCTTATAAGTATGCTAGATTCAACAACAAATCAATGAGATTATCTCGTTACAAATCAGTGGTTTACTAGGCAAGAAAAACATTTAGCTTTAATGAAAACCATACACAGCACCTTATTAGTTAAAACCCCACTACTAAATATTTATTTCAAGTGAATACATTTAAAGCACCAATTCTTTATGTTTTAGTTCCCTACGTCTACTATCCTTATAGACTTAAACCCATGTGACTATCAATCAGCATGGTGCCAAGACTAATTATTTATCATGAATATATTGTTAAGAATTTCTGAAACTGAAGATTCAACGCTGTCAAAAACTCTCCAAATGCTACAGGCTTTTAAATCCCATGTTTGTATTTTTTGTTGTTGTTGATTATATCTAGGGCTTCTGATTTTTGGTTTTAACCGATAAAACCCGATAAAATACCCCCAATACAAAAAAAATAAATCGGTGGATAGCCAATAAACAAACACCGGAAAACACAGTAAAAACTGTGGAAATGGTTAATCTATTCACGTTGGCTTTACCCCTTTCACATTTAAAAAAATAAAACCTACTACAAAAATAATAATAAATACATTTCCCTTTGCTGCTGGGCAATGTCCTGCCTTCCTGACTTGTATCTATCAGTGATTCATTCTGAATACTTTAAACCCGCCCCAACTACTGAGTGACAGCACATTCCTACATTTCTATTGGAGACTCAGCTTGCGAGATTTAAAACAAGATTACAATCAGGATGGAGGCTTGTTAGCGGGATTTAAAGCTTTATTACAGTTAAGACACGCAGGATTTAAAACAGAATTGTGGCGAAATGTACAAAAATGCCTACACAAAAAACCCAGAAGAATGTGCCCATGACCAAAGGGATTTCATTGTGGAAGACATCAAAAGAAAGAAGGTACAACTTAAATGTGCAAGTACTGTCGAGTTACTAAACATATTTTTTGACACACACACACACACAAAAAAAACGCTCAGCATTTTGGAAAGTAACCGAAAACACTCATTTCATACAATATATCAAAAATGAAAGCCCCGAAAAAAACTATTTACATAAAACATACAAAAAAAAAAGCACTGAAAAATACAATTAATAAAACCCGAAAAACAGAAGCCCTAATTATATCAATAATTGTATGCGATGTGCATGAGTAAAGATTTTACAGAACAATGATTAATTTTAAATTTTACAGGTAGCATACCATTTATTGCAGTACTAAAAAAAACCTAATCACTACTTTTACTATTTTATTGATATAATTTCTATATATTTTTAAAACATAATATATTCATTTTTTACTTAAATGCGCAACATCCATGGAAAATAAACCCATAAATGAGGGGCCTTGTTTTAGCTACATGGTGTATTCCATAATACCTACCTATCCAGTCCCCACTGGTAATCAAACATAAGGTAATGTTGCACAACAAAAAAGCACATCATTTCATATTTATATTCCATCATTGTAGAAGTCAACACTTGCAGCTGCATTTCTTATCACAGCAAAAGCCACAATCGCCACACAGAGGCATAGTACTGCACGACTTAGCAGACAAGGCAAACAAACTCAAAACACCATCCAATGTCTATCTACCTCTTTCACAACAGGTTAGTGCTTGCCCTCAGTGTTGGCGTACAGTTTTTATGGCATGGAAATATAGGGATGTTTCTGCCCTATAAAAATAAATGTGTTGAATGCTTTTAGTTTGAATGCACAAATCAGGAATCATCATGACAAATGTAAAATAATAATAATAATAATAATAATAATAATAATAATAATCATAATAATAATATATACAGGTTGGGGCTGAAAGGACACACCATAGGCAATTGCTTGTGACAAGCACACTTCTAAATCCATACTTCGTGATGGCTGGGTCCTAAAACACAGCTGCACATGTTGATATGGTGGTCATGTGTGCCAGGAAGTGAAAGTGCAGCAGCCAAAATATTCTCACCACCCATTACTTCCATTCCAGCCCCATACTATACATATACAATAATGTATATTTTGTAAAAATGAATCCCAACATGACGATGCCACAAAAGATAATCATGGTGGACAATATGGACACGCAGAAGAAAGCCATTATTCAGCTTGTAGTATTATCTTTACCTGGAAGCAAAATCCTTCAAAATAAGTTCTTACTTTTCTGTGAATAAGGAGAAAGCAAACAAAGTGGTCTTAGAGGGAAGAAGGAAGAGTTAATTTAGTGCATTTACTCAACACAGCACTATGTCAAGCAGATCAAACAAACAACATAATAAAGAAAAAGAATTTCAGAGAATGGTCAGACAATAAGAGAAGGGGGTTCAACAATGTAATAATGTTGTAGGCTTTGGGGGTAGTTGGGTTATCCACCTTTTGAAGGAACAAAATATTTACACATGCTACGGAGATTCAGAGGGAAAGAATCTGTCAATTTACCAATTTGTTGACCTACTTAATTGACTTGAATCAAATTGAATATGAAACATACACACATAATACCACCTTGTTGTAGTGATAAAGTTTGGCATACCACTAGACTTGCTCATGAAAATATTTTACATATATTTGAAATGTGCACACCACTCTTCAAAAAAAATATTTCATTTGTATTCTACAATTGTATAGTTTTCAGTAAATCTGAAAATGGTCTTGGAGGCAGGGGGGCATTCTCAACAGCACAAGAAGGAGGGGAAGAGGGGTGTATTAACCTTAATTGAGCACCCACCCCTTGACACACTCCTTTAAGAAAACAAATGAATAAAAAGATATGCTGCCTGGGAGTAAGTTAGCATCAGTGGTGCTTCAACCACATCCTGTCCCAGAAGTTAAAAAGTTACTTTTAATGCATGACTTCAAGCAGCATGATGCTTTGTGGAATATAAACAACCAGTGGTACAGTAAGTGAATGAACACATTGCATTAAACTGTAGTTTAACCAATCCAAACTGTAAACTACCTCGCCAGTAACAAATGTGTGTGTGTGTGAATGGAGGAATGCAATCAATTGCTTATCCCAATCGATATTAAGAAGAGAGAGGTTGTTTTTTGTTTGTTTTTTTTTTTTAACAGCAGTGGGGGGTTTTGTGACGTCACTGGTTTCAAGCAGATTTTAATAGAACAAGTCCAAAGAAAACAGCCAAGTTGTTTAAATAGTTTGAAATTCATGCTTTACACAGCACTGAGAAATACCAGGCATGTTCTGGATAAATAAAACGCTATTCAGCTGGTTAAGCTAAAAGCAAAAACTGAACACAGACATTCAATGAGGGGGGCAGCAGGGGAGAAGGGGGCAGGATTGGAGGTTTTGGAATGGAACCTGTAAGAGCAAATGTATTTATTTTTTTGTGTGAGTATGTGTGATGGCTGCACTGGACTGTTACCATATTTTGCAGCTAGCCATGCCAAGCATGGTAACTTACCACATTGCGAGTAAATTTCTCAAATGAGGTTCTACGGTCCTGAGTGTTTTCCAACATAAATGAAAATAAAAGAAAAAAAAAAGAAAAGAAAGAAAAAAGAAAGAAAAAAGTACACAGCTGAAAGGAAGGAGTGATGAAAATGAGCCGCAGCCAAAGCAATGTAAAACTTAGTAACCAATAGTTGACATGGAAGCCATGAAATAATGTATCTGGATACATCAGTTAAGCAAATGAGCATTAACTTCAAATATCTTGGCTTTTTCAACAAAATAAAAATAATAAATTAATAAGTATATAAAGAAATGAATACATTCTAGATCAAATTATAATCATGTAATAGAAAAATGGAAATATTAGCTACATTTACACATGGCATATTTAAATAACATCTGTTTTTGATCAATTGTACAAAATAAATCAGTTTGCTATATACCACTGTGACACCTTCTGGTAAAATTATTTTTTTAAAAAGAGTCTTTAACACTGCATTGCTGTAAACGTAGCTAATAAAATTAACATAAGTAAGAAAATGTGTGTAGTTTAGTACAGTATGACTTATTCAAAAGTACTTCTGGAAATAGCTGCTGCAATAATTATTCACACATTTCTGTTTTTAGATTTGACAAATAACTTTGTTTTACTTGAAAACTAAAATAAAGTGAACAGAATTCACCACATTAGGCATAAAAAAGGGTTTACCGACTCAAAAAGCAATTTGGTCAGAGACAGTACTATACTCATTGATATCAGCCCACTGAAACATTTTGGATTATCCGTCTCATTCATAGGGGCCAGTGCATAGGAACCTACCAGCATGCGGTTATGAATGATTCACACGGACATGAAAACACTTGTCAAGTAACAGGTATGACTTGAGGGTGCATCGAGGGTACTCGGTCAACCGCCTCCCTTGTTAGTATACAACCTTGACTCTGGCTCATATCTTATAGAAGACTGTCACCTCCTTGTACTGTAAATTATCACTTCATTAGTCAGTATATACTTTTATAGATGCTGGGCTTTATTCCCATAGCTTTGTCTTATCTGCTTTAAGGAATAAAGAAAGAAAGCAATAACAATCTGGGACACTTTCATGAATATCAAACGTTGTGAAGAGGGTGAACTAATGAAGCTTTTTCTATATTGGAATTACACTCATATTATTCAGTTGACAATAATAACCAATAGCAAAATGAATTACATTAAGAGTGTGTATACTATGTGTAAATGTAGCTAATTGTATAGATTTACAATGAAGTAATCTAATAAAGATGACACGCATCATGTTCATTTGGAGATCTAATCCTATTACCTACCATTACCTATTTATCCAGCAATTGCACAAAGGAAGGAGTGACTGATTTTAAAAACAATTGCATTCTTTTTTAACAGCTTCCAGTATATACCTTTTTCTTGGCCTGTAGCAGCTCCTGGTAGGCACTGGAACGTATGAAACGAGCGTAGGAATCACTTTTCATCAGCTTGTAAATGTGCTCCTGAAAATAGTCATAATAAGCTGTTATGAAAACATAAATAGTAGTACTGTGGTTTCTTAGAGCATGTTTTATACTAAACCTATAGCCCACACTTTTTACATGTTGTTTTAGTGGTTTTCAAATGTGAAGTGTACCTCTTTAATTATTTATTTAAACATTGAAACCTGTGTAAACTGTGTTTTTTTATTTTTATTTTTTTTTTTCACTTATGATTAAATCTCTTCATCCTTACTGAAAATCAACTGACAACTAGACCTTGAAGCTAAATAAAAGATAAAACAAACATATATATTTCTTTGTTTCATTAAAATCAGTATCACAATTGAAAGCAGTATGACTTCATACCATACAGTATGTGTTTTTTTGCCTACCCACTTAATATGATAATAGGATTTTGGTAAGCAATGCATCATACAGTACTTACCTGAGCATCCTCAAAAGTGTATCTACCAGGGTCTTTCACGTTTTGCGTTGTTTTGCCATAACTTTTTGAGTCTACGTTGATGGCACTGGGAGCTCCAGGAGCCAGAAATTCCAGCCATATCTCCTGGACTCGAGTCGGTACCTCACGAATGGGCCTTTTTTTCAACTCTTGGACTGCTAACCAGAACCTTAAATCAGAAACAGCACTTACTCTGAATGCAATGACATGATTATATTAGATTATCTACACTTCAGCATATATAGAGTATACTCCATCTTCACCTTCAATCAACACTTTATCCTACACGATATGACTTTTGTTCCTGAAAATTAAGAGAGTATGTCCCAGTGCTGTGGATGAATTGCTGTAAACTATGTGGTCAGTTTGAAACCCCTGCCCTGGCTAATTTATTTATTTGGCTTTTTATGATAGTGACAATCTTGTGATCGACAGACATGGAAAGTTGTCTATAGGAACCTGAATGTCTAGTCAGGAGGGGGAGCTGGGGTGCTGCTGAGCAGGGAGACAGTATGGAAAAAAATGAAATGCTGACATGCATACAATTATAGTAAGACTAATTACAAAGTGATTCCCCTGTGGTAGTCATTCAGTTCAAAACCAGTTATTTTCACAAAACTAAGACATTATTAGTTTAATAAACTTTTAACATAAATTATATAGCTGTCATAGTTCAAGAACAATCGGGTGTCATGCAAATTAACTTTACCTAAACACAAGGACATGTTAGAATTACACTCAGAATTAAGTGACTATATATACCAAGTCAGCCTTGCCATACAAAAAGCTAATACAAATAATTCACATAAATATTTAATTTTATATTTTCTTGTGGAATCCCTTTTCAAAACAGACTTGGGTTTTTAATTAACAAGCAAAAAGAAGAAGAAAAAAGACTAAATGTTTTTACTCGATTTGTTCAAAAGGTAAAAAAAAAAAAAGTCCTTTCAAATTAGAAAATAACCATCTTTACTGTACTTGAACATAAATAAAAATACCTGATGTGTTTTTTTCTAGTTTTGTATGTTTTTTTTTCTCAATTGAAAAAAAGTGACTTGAATTCCATTTTGAAGTTAAAAAAAAGCTTAGAAAATGCTCCCTTTTTTTATATGATAAAGTATTACCTCAGATTTTCTGAGCTGAACTCAGACTCCAGAAACTTGAGAAACTGCTCTCGCCCCACTTGATCTTTTAAAACTTCATTAATACCAAAGGCCCATCGCTTCACCCTCTGCTGGCCAGGCTCTTTGCTGTAAGCACATGTCATGTATTATATTATATTATATTATAATAAGACGATCAAAGCATTGGTAAACGATTGTTCCAAGACACTACACAAACAAAGCTTGTTATAACAAATGCACATATTTGTGGTCTAAGTTAAACAGCAATGCACAATTCTGTAAGTCATAAATCAAAGGCTGGAGTTGCAAAATGTCTGATATTTTTAAATTGATATTTAATTAATGTTAATTAAAGGAAAAGTGTCTGGCTTCTTAAAAGGGCTACATAACCACGGAAAGTTTGATACAACATTTTCTGATAATCATTTTTGTCATCGAATACTGCAAAATACAATGTTAATCTTTTCTACTCCCGTGTTGGCCTTGAGGGGCTGTCCAACACCTCCAGCTCGTCAGCTAGACACTTTAGGTAACCAATTGAAAATAGACTTCAATCATTAATTATAAAAATACAGTATACATATACAGAATGAAAAAAGCATACACAAGTTCAGCATATCCTTACCCCTCAGGCAACATAAACATTATATATATATATATATATATATATATATATATATATATATATATATATACTGTATATATATATACTATATATATATATATATATATATATATATATATATATATATATATATATATATATATATATATATATATATTTGTTTTATGTTACTATTATTGTGTGAAAAAACCAACATAAAATTTATTGTTACTAACCTCGCTTCTAACTCCCAGATGGAGGTATCATCTGAAATCCAGGGATTTGAAGGGTCAGGAGGTGTGAGAAATGGGTCATATTCAATGTACTGTTCTGTGTAGCCTAATAAACTGCAATGGAAAGATGTACACACACATATTATGTTGTAATACTGTATGGGTAATAAACAAAACAAAGATAACTACAGCTGTGAACTGTCTGATTTCAGTTTAAAAGATCACTAAGATTATTATTTTTTTTATTAGCAGACGCCCTTATCCAGGGCGACTTACAATTGTTGCAAGATATTACATTATACATATATCACATTATTGTTTTTTACATACAATTACCCATTTATACATGTATATTTATGGAATCTAGGTAAAGTACCTTGCTCAAGGGTACAACAGCAGTGTTCCCCACTGGGGATTGAACCCACGACCCTCCGGTCAAGAGTCCAGAGCCCTAACCACTACTCCACACTGCTGCCCTATACAGCAATTGGTTTCCATGTTTTTAACCTCACGTCACCAACAGGGGTCAGAATCCAAAACGGCAGTGCATGAGACAACACTGTCAAGCAACAAAGTGGGGAAAGAATTACAGTAAGTGTTGTGTGATGCAGGTGTGCCTGACTTGTGCATAGTGGTTAAACTGCTTACCTGTGGTGGGTAAGGTTCATCAGTTTGCTGCCACTACTAACACAATATTGAGGACACTGCAGCTAGAATAATCATGAACATACCAGTGCTGCCCTAAAACCATCAACCATCAAGCACGAGAATATGATTTGTAAACAAACATCCATTCAAATTAATGCAGTGACAGAGGGACACATAGAAATCTAAATAGTGGAAATCAATGTGTCCCTCGATTGCTTATCTCCGAATACAGATGGAAATGAAATGGTGTTGATGCAATCACTTTTAAAATCAGAACAAGCAGAAGCGTGAAAAGCAAGTCCTTAATGGTGCTGAAGGTACATGTGATGTGGGAAGCTGCCCTTCTCGAACTCAGATGAGACCACCAGAGCTCATTTAACACAGGCTTCCTTCCACACACCAGAGCTCATTTAACACAGGCTTCCACACACACCAGAGCTGTAAAATGGCAATTATATTTCAGGCAGTACCAGCCTGAGCTGGATCTATCTGGTGATTCAGACAATTAAAAAAAAAAAGCTTAATATCCTGCTGCCAATCAACACAAGACTCCAGAATACATCCACACACATTTAAATGCCAGGTACCAGTAATCAGTGTGAATAATTGCATGCAAAATGGGGAATTAAAAGTCAGAAGCATTTAACAGACCTGCAATTGTAATATGAAAATATGGTGACATAGTGTAACCCTGAGAATGAAACATGTATTTTAGTTGCCACACAATATCTATCTACATGTTTTGTATCATTATAGAGCTATATGTATGAACACTTAGACAAAAAGCAATATCCCCCTAGCTAAACTACACAAAATAATGCATACATTATTGTGAAACTGTGAGCTGTTGGCTTTATCTGCTTCTGTATAATACAATGAAATAGTATGGGTCAACAGAGTTGAAATGTTGCAGCATCACATGATTTCAGTGAATCACAGATCATTTTTTCAAACAAAAAGTCCTTCTCAAAGCTACAGTTAGAGACAGCAGAGAAAGGAAATCAATAGCAGAGCAACAGAAAATAGCAAGTGGAAAAAAGAACATAAAAATGTGCTTTGAAAGTATAGCTGTATAAAAGCACAAAACGATAGGTTGCGGATGCAACCCCGGTTCCCTGAAAGAGAAAATAACCATCAAGGATGGGATATTGCCGTCAGGCAGTAGCGATTGGCTGAGCTTTTATAGCAAAGCTGCCGATAGGCCTCTGCGCGAGCTGCCACATAAGCCCGCCCCCTTGGGAGCTTACTATACGCAGCGCGCAGAGACTCACATCCTCTTTTGCTCTTCAGGCCGTGAAGGCCTCTGGAGCGACCACGCGGCTTGATGGTTATTTTCTCTTTCAGGGAACCGGGTTGCATCCGCAACCCATCGCTCCTTTCAAGTCGAAAATAACCATCAAGGATGGGAACAGTGTACCCAAGCCGTCGCGAGGGAGGATTCTCGGCAGTAGGACAGACTTACGTCATAACGAACTCGTGGGCAACACATCTCACGCATATGCGAGCTGCGCTCAGCGTCTATGCTCGCAATGACACCTGTCCTAAGGTGGAATAGTCAACACCATGCTGTCAACCACTCTATACGTCCGCATCTTGGGGCATCATAGAGTGTAGTACAGATGCTCCAAACAGTGGAGCAGAGGAATCCAGCACGCTCAACCGGTAAAACCTCATGAAAGTATGCGGTGTAGCCCAACTGGCTGCAGCGCAAATGTCAGACACCGGCACCCCTCTAAAGAGGGCCCAGGATGTCGCCATACCCCTAGTGGAATGCGCTTCAACTGCCCTGGTGGCGGAAGGCCTGCAGACTCATAAGCTAATTTAATAGCATCCACTATCCAGTGTGCAAGGCGTTGTTTAGACAACGGCTGACCCAAAGTCCTAGAACCATGGCATATGAACAATTGTTCAGTTTGCCTCACAGCCGTGTAATGCGGTCAATATAACATCTCAATGCCCGCGACGGGCAGAGCATGTGTAACCGTTCTTCCTCTGGGGAAGAAAAGGAGGAGGATGGAACGCCATCAACTCGACTGGTTGGTTCATATGAAACGGGATATGACCTTGGGTAAAAGGCGGATTTGGACGATGGAGACCTTAGAACCATCTCCCGCGAAACGAGTACATGATGAATGCACTGAAAGTGTGTGTAACTTCGCCCACGCGCTTTGCTGATACCACTGATAGCAAAACGCAGTTTTATAGACACGAGCTTCATGTCCACACTGTGGAGAGGCTTGAACGGTGCCTTGGTAAGGGCTTCCAGCACCACGTCAAGGATCCATGACGGTAAACTGGTCAGTCCTTGGTGGCCGCGAAATGTCTTGCCCTTCAGGAACTGCAATGCCAGAAAATGGCAACCTGGTGATAAACCGTCAATACGTACATGGCAAGCCGATATGGCGGCTAAGTACACTTTAAGTGTAGAGGGAGATTTCCCCTCATCTAACAGTTTCTGTAGAAACTGTAATATCACTGCCATAGGGCAGGATATTGGGTCATGGCCTTCCGCCAGACACCAACCTTGAAACAACTGCCACTTGTACGTATACTGCGACCTAGTAGAAGGTGCTCTAGCACTCTGGTAGAAATCACCGCCGTCGAGAGCCCTAAGGCTGACAGGCGCTCCCGTTCAGGGGCCAAGCCCATAGCTGCATGAGCTTGGGGTTCGGGTGCCATAGCCCTCCTTGGGCTTGGGACAACAGTTCCGCTCGCAGAGGGAGCTCCCTCGGCCGACCGTGCAACAACTGCACCAGACTCGGGAACCATATTCTCCGAGGCCACCAAGGAGCGATTAGAATCACTGTCGCTTGCTCTACCCTGACCTTCTCTAAGAAGGCGGGGAGCATCGGAATCGGTGAATACCGGGGGACCGCAAGCCGCCCTGGCGGTTGATGTACGCCACAACTGTGGTGTTGTCTGACCGCCCTAACACATGCTTGCCTAGAAGCACTGGCAAGAAGTGCCGGAGGGCGAGGTCCACCGCTCTGAGCTCCAGAGCATTGATGTGGGCTGACCTCCAGGGTCCTGACCACACTCCACGGGTCCCTGTCCCGTTCCAGACTGCTCCCCAACCGTGGTTGGAAGCGTCGGTCGTGATGACCTGCCTTCTGAAAATGGGACCCAAGCCGCACGCCTTGGCGGAGGTTTGACGGAACTTTCCACCAGCGTGCACGCTTCCCAGCAGGCTCGGGATACCCTTAGCCTGCGGTGTTTGTCTCTCCGCGGATGCAATGCGAAGGCATTGAACCAGGCCTGCAGAGGTCTCTGGTGTAGTAAGCCCAAAGGAAGGGCTTGTGAGGCGGCAGCTATCAACCCCAGCATGCGCTGACACAGCTCCATGCTGACTGTTTGTCTCACCCTGAATAGGGAGAGACACCGCTCTATTGAGGCAACTCTTTGTGTCGACAGGGTCGCTTCCATGGACACTGAGTCCAGATGCAGACCCAAGAATTCGGTCTGTTGGCTCGGCACTAGGCGGCTCTTTTCTGAATTGATCTTCAGACCTAGCCGCTGAAGATGGTCTGTAACCATCACTGTGTGCTGTGCCACCTGCTACTTCGACTGCGCCAGCAGACGCAGCCAGTCGTCCAGATAATTCAGCAGTCGGACACCTTGAGCCCGCAAGGGAGCTAGAATGGCATCCATACATTTTGAACAGGTTCGAGGAGCTAGTGACAGGCCGAATGGAAGGACACAAAACTCGTATACCCTGCTCTGAAATGCTAAACGAGATACTTCCTGTGACCCGGCAGATGGGAACGTGAAAGTACGCGATCTGTCAGGTCCACGGTGGTGAACCAGTCGCCGTGTCGGACTGACTGAATGATGTGCCTGTGCGTAAGCATCCTGAATGATAACACCCGCAGGTATTTGTTCAGTACTCGCAGATCTAAAATAGGACGGAGCCCGCCGTCCTTCTTGGGCACCAGGAAGTATTTGGAATAGAACCCCTGGTCGATCAGAGCAGGGTCTACTTGTTGAATGGCACGCTTGCTGAGCAATGCCTGTATTTCCACATTCAGAGCTGAGGACTGAACCGAGTCCTTCACTGCAGTTGCAACCACTCCCCGGAAGGGATATACCCGGTGGATATAGTTTTGTGCACCCAGATGTCGTTGGTGCATTGTTGCCAGAACTGGAGCTGGGAGACAGTGTAGGGGCGGGTTAACAGCTGCCTGGTGTTCTCAGGGCTGTTTAGGCTGGGCTCGTTCGCGAGGGCCTGGCCAGAGCCCCGAGGGCTGGCCTGCCACCACCTCTAGGGCGCCACCCTCCGCGCTGCGGTCTTGAAAATGGAGGTTGAACGCGCTGCTGTGCTTGAGGGAGAGGTCTTAGTACCCCTGGCCGTGGCTGGTGCTGCGGTGGTGTCCTGCGCCACTGATGTTCCTGAGGCCGCTTTGGCTGGAACGGGCGGTTTTGGCCACATTTTCGCCCTTTGCTGCGACGCCTCCCGCTTTGGCGGAGCGTTGCAGCATCTCCTCCACCGCTGGACCAAATGTGTGTCCCGGTGTAACTGGGGCATCCAGCAACTGGGCCTTATCAGGTTCCTGCACTCTCGCCTGCGAGAGCCAGAGCTGCCTTCTGGCCACCACCAGAGACGCGATGCTCCTGCCCTGAGCCCGCGCGTTGAGCTGGGCCAGCTTCACCAGCAGTTGACTGACGGTCCCCAACTCGCTTCTGAGGGCCGCCGAAGGGCACTCAGGTAGGTCCTTAACCCTTTGCGGTCCATTGTCGGACTGGGTCCGACATTGCAATTATTCCCACCAGGTCCTTTGTCGGACCCTGTCCGACATCATTTTAAAAACGCAAAAAACGCAAAAAAGTCGGTTTTTCAACGGAAAAAGCCGAGAAAACCATTCAATGGCCGATTGGGAATGAAAGGAGCGAGACAAGCCGATAAAAAAAAAAAAGGCGATCTCATGAATAGTCATAGTACCCCATTGGCATCAGATGGGGCGTCGTATGGAAACAAGCTGGGAGTACAGTATCAGCGCACAGAGACACTCACGGACATTTGCAGAGCTTTTTGAGATGTTATAGCAATAAAATAATGACTTGGATTGCATTATTGAGGAGTTTGGTGATAAAACGAGTCATCAGGAGACGATTGATCGGTATGTACGACTATTATTATTATTATTTTTTATTTGGTAGCATATGTGAAAGCGATAGCAAACGAAAGGGTGGGCGGGGCTGGAGATCCCTAGTGAGTGCTTTGTTGATCTGCAGGGCCATTTAAACCCGTTTGACTGTGAAAAAATACTTTTAAACAGCTGCCTAAAATTAACTGCGCGTGAAAAATTAATTAGACCTGGCGAGCCTGACGCAGAATTAATAAATGGACCGCAAAGGGTTAATTAGTGCCGCTTGGTAGACCGCCAGCAAGCTGGCCACATTAGAGAGCTTGACCGCCTCTGTGGCTGCAGCGTACCCCTTTTTGAGGTGTACCTCAGTGGTCCTGCACTGCTTATTGGGGCATGCAGGATCTTTCGTCAGCCCCGATAATGTTGGTGTCTTCACCAACGCGCGAACGATAGCGCCCACAGGTGGGAAGGACGCCAACCCAGCCTCATTTGCCCCCTGCATGTTAAAGGCCGAGGCCTTGCGAGAAGTCGCAGGGGCAGAGGCCGGAGCCCCCCAGGTGGACTGCACCTCCTTAATAAAGTCTGGGAATGCTGGAAGCATCCTGGACTGATGGGGCTGGGCTGAAGGCGACTCAAACAAGGAGCGCCGAGGTAGTTCCACCATAGGCCACTCGACGCCCAAGTGGCGGGTTGCTCTGTCTACCACAGACCACGTTGGGTCATCTGTATCTAGCACGTGGAGCTCGGTGTCTTGCTCAGAGTGCTGGGAGGCTACCTCAGCCTCTGTACTGTCCCCCTCTAGGATGTCAGATGCGTCTCTAGACAGTGCATCGATATCCCACTCCCCTTGAGACTGCACTGGAAGAGCGACGACCGGTGCAGGTTGTGGAGGGGCCACTGGCTGACTAGCAATGGGCCCAGTCGGTTGTTCTGGGACTGGAGGCACCACATTTGCTAGGGACATGAGGATGGACTGCTGCCCCATCATAACCTCCATAAATTGAGACATTTTGGAGGTTAGCTCCACCACCCCTTACCTGTCTCTGTATCGCCTGTCCTGACGAGGGGAACGAGAGCGTGCTCTCTGTCGAGGCGATCTGGAGTGCGACCTAGACTCCCGACGGGGGCGTACCCTACGAGGAGAGGGGCTGCGTTCCCGAGCACGTCTGGTGGGGGACCTCTGACCAGCCGTTAGCTGGGAGGACGGGCTCCTGGAGAGCTGCAGCCGCCCTGGCGGCATCGCCATAGACGACGGCGGGGCAGAAATGGTGTGGGACGATCCAGAGGAAGGAGAGTGCCCACCCACTGCTTTCTTCGCCCTTTGGCGGAGGGTGCGTGTCTGGAAACCAGCACAAAGATGGCAAAAAGCCCTATCCGCCAACGCGGATGCGGTGTGCTCTGGCCCCAGGCACGCCACACAGTCCTCATGGGGATCGCTCGCTGGCAATTTTGCCTGGCAGGTGACGCAACGGTGGAACCCGGACATGGTTGCCACTCTGACCCTGAACGTCGAACGGCGAAGCGTTGAACGTGAAGGTACGTGCACCAAGCGACGATGTGTCGATGCACCGAGGGTCGCGTGCCAAAGCGTCGAGTGCGTGCACTGATCGTTAAGGCGTCGATGCATCGAGCGCCAAGCGTCGAGGTGCGTGCACCGAGTGTCGAGGCGTCGACGCACCGAGCGTCAAGCGCCGAAGCGTCGACGCTCGGTGCACCGAGCGTCGAGGCGTCGACGCACCGAGCGTCGAGCGCCGAAGCGTCGAGGTGCGTGCGCCGAGCGTCGAGGCGTCGAGGTGCGTGCACCGAGCGTCGAGGTGCGTGCACCGAGCGTCGACGCACCGAGCGCTGAAGCGTCGAGGTGCGTGCGCCGAGCGTCAAGCATCGAAACGTCGAAGCGTCGAGGTGCGTGCACCAAGCGTCGGCGTCGACGCGCCGAGCGTCGAAATGTCGGCGTCGAGGTGCGTGCACCGAAGCGTCGATCGCCGGGCGTCGAGAGTCGAGGTGCGTGCACCGGCGCAGAAGCGCCGAGCACCGAATCCCCAGCGCAGACGAAGCTAGCACCAAGCGCTGAAGCGCTGCACAAAGCGCCGGCGCTGCACCAAGCGCAAAGCGCCGACACGAGCGCCGAAGCGCAGCACGCCGGAGCGTGAGTACCGAAGCGAAAACGCTAGCACAGACGCCTAAGCATCAGCTGACCCGCAGAGCGGACACGCTAAGTGCTGGTACGGTGTCTTGGATGCTGTGCACTACTTACCTGTTGTGCTGGGGATTGGGCTTAGTGGTCGTCTTCCTCTGTGTAGTGAATGGGAATGTATATATATATATATACACTACCGGTCAAAAGTTTTAGAACACCTCCATTTTTCCAGTTTTTATTGAAATTTACGCAGTTTAATGTATCAATGTACTCTGAAATTAAAGCATAGAATAAATAAACAATTGGAGCTAAAAAAGAAATCATGGAATCGTTTTAACAAAATTTAATCTAAATTTTTGACTCAAAGTAGCCACCTTTTGCAGATATAACAGCCGAACACACTCGTGGCATTCTTTCTACAATGGAAATCAAATATTGTTTGGAAAGTTCTTCCCAACACTGTTGCAGAAGTTCCCACAAATGTGTTGCACTTGTAGGTTGCTTTGCTTTCACCCTTCTGTCCAGTTCATCCCAAACCAGCTCGATGGGGTTTAAGTCTGGAGACTGTGCTGGCCATTCCATGATTTGAAGCCTACCGTCTTGTTCTTTTCTTCTAAGGTAGTTCTGACATAGCCTGGAGGTATGTTTTGGGTCATTATCTTGCTGTAGGATGAACCCCTGACCAACTAGGCATATACCAGAGGGTATTGCATGGCGCTGCAAAATGCTGTGGTAGCCGTTTTGGTTCAGGGTGCCACTCACTATGTGCAAGTCGCCGACTCTGGATCCAGCAAAAGAGCCCCAGACCATCACGCTTCCTCCTCCATGTTTGACAGTTGGTGTCACACACCGAGGAATCATCCTTTCGCCTACTCGATGGCGTACAAAAACCCTGCGTGATGAACCGAAGATTTCAAATTTTGATTCATCGGTCCATAAGACCTTCTTCCAGTCTTCAGTAGTCCACTGGCGGTGCTTCATGGCCCAGGCAAGCCTCTTTTTCTTATCTTAGCAATGGCTTTCTTACTGCCACTAGACCTGTCAAACCTGCAGCTCGAAGTCTTCTCTTCACAGCTGAAACTGAGACTTGCTTACTTCGACCAGTGTTAAGCTGTGCTTGAAGCTGTTGTCCTGTGAGCCGCCTATCACGCAAGCTGCTGACTCTCAGAAACTTGTCTTCTGATTCTGTTGTGGCTTTGGGTCTGCTGTGGCTTTGGGACCTCTTCCTGTCTGAGTTTCCTCCAGTTTCCAAGTGCCTTTTGATGGTGTAGGAAACTGTACTCACTGACACCTTGGCTTTCTTTGCAATTTCTCTAAAGGAAAGACCTACACTTTTAAGGGTTATAATGGTCTGTCTGTCTTCCTTTGTTAATTGCCCTTTTCTCGCCATTATGATAGCAATATACTACTTCCTGCAGCACAATACTGTCCAAATAATGCTTAAGAGCGTGTAGTAACACAGTCTGTTCCAACATTGCTTTTATACAGACAGAGGGTTTGTAAGTAATCAACAAAAGTTGGGACACCTGTAGGAATTGTTAGCATCAACTTTCAAGGCTTAATTTACTTCCATTGCTGGAGAACAGCTGTAAGTTGTTAACCCATTACTTGTTCCCTGAAAAAGGCCTTTTTGTATAACTCTGAAATGTACATTATTTTTCAGTTTTTGGTAACCTAAACTTTTTTTTTTAACCTCTGGCAGTTTACCGCTTACCTTTGTACCATTTCAGGTTATTCACTGGACTTGAACTGCTTAAATTTCAATAAAAACTGGAAAAATGGGGGTGTTCTAAAACTTTTGACCGGTAGTGTATATATATATTTTTTTTTTTGAACGCTGCAGCAGCACTAAAGGTAGTGAGAGTAACTGGGACACAATAAATATGTGGGCACAGTACACCTACCACGCGGTTGTTTTTTTTTTTTAACACACCGCGGAGGCAGTATGTGGGAGACAGCAGTGCAGGCTCCACACACGCGGTCTAGCCAAGGCAAGACCGGGGCTGCAGATACGCTGGCGGCCGAGGCCAACGCAACGCGTCGTCCTTTACAAATATATATAAAACACACAATATATACAATTTATTTACAAAACCCAAAACACAACACTAATAATCAAAAATAATTATTAAACAGGAAAGACGGAGACCACGAGACAACGCGATGCGAAGCAAAGCGTGAAGGAAATATATAAAAATATATAAAATATATACAATTTATATAATCCTTAGCAAATAATAACGACCGAAGAGTGTAACTGAAATCAACTCAGAGAAGGGGCAATAAACAGCTTCTCAAGCTTAAGCTTATCGAGTACAATCAGCTACGAGCTCTAATACCTACCGCTACCAATGCTGAAGACAAAGAGGACGTGAGTCTCTGCGCTGCGTATAGTAAGCTCCCAAGGGGCGGGCTTACGTGGCAGCTCGCGCAGAGGCCTATCGGCAGCTTTGCTATAAAAGCTCAGCCAATCGCTACTGCCTGACGGCAATATCCCATCCTTGATGGTTATTTTCGACTTGAAAGGGAACTGTAAATTGGACTCATATACTGCAGACCCCATAACAGATTAACAGACAGACAGTTTTAAAAGTCAACTAAGATTAATCCCAGCAATGTTCCATTGATTTAATCTGCTGATAAGTTAAAGTATGTCAATTGAGTTTGTCAAATTCATATTTTTTATCAGTTTTAAAAATAAACCCGAAATTTGAATTTGGCAGGTATGTGTCAGCAAAATAATTGTTTGTTTCTTTAACCGATAAATAGTACCTTTAATTATAAATCAAAGCATCATATATATATATTGAGTAAAAAAAGAAAACTATAAAAACTTACCTTTCTGCAACTTTAGACATTTTTAATCGATGCCTATCTAATTGAATTTGCCAGAACTTTATCTGCAATGAATAGTACAAACAAACAATGCATTAGTATCAATATGTTCTCGTAATTTAAAGCAGGCTGTAGTTAGCACGTAGCTGTGCTTAATTGATTTGCTGTCAAAGTGGCTGCTCAATGATGTACAGTGCTTGTGTTGTGTGTTGAGACCACGGGTCTATTTAAGTAATTAGCTTAAAATGTAAATTATTCTTAGTTTTGAAAAGAGGTCCAAGATGCAGTAGAGAAGAGTATGTTTGAAAGTTCTAGGGTAACAGTATTACTGTTTTATGACCTTGTTATAACCAGTGGCCGTATTCACAAAACTGACTTAAGACTAAGACCAAAAAAAGGGCTTAAAGCGTACCTGTAGTAGAAATGAATATATAATCATTTGACTAGAAACCATGTTAAATGAACCCTCTGCCCAAACCCTCTCTTTGAGCAGCATATCGTAAAAAAAAAAGCATTAAAACAAATTAAAATGTAATTCATTGGTGCTCTCTTGGCGTGATGTCACACTTAGTATTCTATAGGTGCAGCTCACATTGAATTATTCACCACGGAATTTAACATAATAATAATAATCAAAAAAACGTAATAATAATCAAATAGATGGGTACTTTTTTGAACAACTGAAGTCAGACTACCGCAGTTTAGGGATGGCAGGCAGTGACAGCGACTCAGATGAGAATAGCGAGGGCAAGTCTGAAAATTACTAAGTAGAGAAGATCAAGTTAATAAATCTCCAGACATTTGGTGCACTTGTGGAAAGTGTGTTTTGTGGAAAGTGTGCTTTGTAGAAATGTATGTGTTGTCAGGTGCATGAAATGCTTAGGCTAGTGATGATTTAACAGCGGCAGAATTAAAATTCATAACTAACAATGCTGAACTAGACACTTATATCGTCCACAAACCAGAGGACGGGAGAACTATCGAATCGGTAAATGTGCTGATAATGTTGTAACAATAAAGGCATGTAAGACCTACCTTCATGCTGTGTCGAGTACATACACAGAAAGTGTCCCGCAGCACAGGAACACAAAAAAGTAACCTACTCCAAGTCAGACAAAATATTATTAATCAGTGACAGCCCTAATGCATACATGAATACATTTTCCATATATATGATTTTTTTAAAGTAGTCCCCATTGTTTAAAAAATAAAAACTGTAGACCCCTGTCTTAGGGCATACAAATAAATTATTTAATAAATTATTTATTTTTCTTGAACATGACAAGATAGCTACTGCTCTATTTTTCTCTCACATGAGAAGCTGAGAAACAGAAACAGAAGTAAACCCTGGGAGTTGTATTGTACTAGCCTTGATCATACACGAATAAGAGTTCATTTTGGTTTTCTTGCAGAACTGCATGAAGCGATGAATCCCAAAGCTTTCTTTTTAAATTTTTGTATTATTTCAACAAGGTTTTGATAATTGAAAGGATAATTTATTTAAACTGAACTGTATTTACATAGTTTTTGTTTAATTGTAAATTATCATTGTTTTGAACAGTAAAATATGTTCACAAGAATGGCAAAATGAATGGTGATGTATGAAATAGTATGAGTATGTCCTGTTCCTAAATAATGTTGTTTTTTTTGTTTATTTTTTTGTAATGATCACCCATTGTTCATTGGAAGGCTTAGACACACAAAATAACTTTTTCGTCTTGTTTTTTCGTTTATTGTTCGTGTGTCCGAAAGCTTTACAGTCTCAAATGGTTCACTCTGCAGTCTTTCACTGGCCTGGCTGTCAACGACTTGACGTCATGGAGGCGCCGGAAAGGGTCCAAAATTGCAGCGCCCTGCTTTTCAACTTGACCCAGAAAGCTAACAAAAAAAAAAGTAAATAATGGCGAAACGCTTGACTTTTTCCCAAAATCGGCACAGCGAGGTGTATTTGTTATGTATGCAGAGCATTTAGAGAGCCTTGTTATTTTTGAGTATAGGTACCCTTTAAGTCTGTTTTGCAAACTATGTTATAACTGAGTTTTAAGTCTGATTCACAAAGCGATTCTCTGGGGGTCTTAACTCAGACCGTGTTTCTGTCCTCACGCGACATGCCTTCACTATCTCCCACTCACGAGAATGCTGCTCGCTGTCTGAGGAAAAATTGTCAGTTTGGCTCCTTCAATGGGATTATGAGGTAAGAAATATAATCATATCAGAAAATGTAAATATACACAATGTCAAACTAATATATTGTAAAATAGGATTTAATATTTTCTATTAATAACACATTGTTATAATTACATTTTAAGATTATAAATAGTGATATGTTGAATTATTTCACAGTGATTAGGCCATCTCATTAATTACTGTATATATATATATATATATATGAACCTGTGAAAATTATAAGAATATTATATATGTTTTTAACATCAAACTGATACCTTTTATAGTACTTATTTATGTTAATTAAAAAAAAAAAAAAAACGACTGACAGAAAAAGGACACCACATTTCACAGAGCAAGAAGAAAAAACAAAAAGAAGTCCTCCACAACAAATTCAGCGAGACTGTAACAAAATCGGAAGAAAAACGAAGCGTGGACAGAAATATGTAAAAAAGAAATGAAACCGTGAAAAGATGCATGAGACGAGCTGAGGAAAAAAATCAAAAATGTCGTGAGTCGGGCCAAGAACAAAAGCGAGACAAAAACACGCATAGGGCAATTTTCCACATCTGGGTGATCTTCAAATAAATCGTACAGTATCACCTGTCGATCCATGTTAGTTAAAAATAGCCGTGGTCAATAACGAATTAGGACTTAAGCCTCCTGCAGGGTAGTCTTAAAGTTAAGACCATACATAAGATCAAAATTCATTAAGACTCGTTCGTTAATAAGACTTAATTCCAAAATGACGATTTATGACCAGTCTTAGAGTGAAGTCACCTTTGTGAATACGGCCCCAGGTCCTTAATCATTCAACTGAACAGTCCAGAGCCTTATTCCAGCCAGACCATTTATTCTAGCCAGGTTCAATCAATTAATTAACGTTGTGGCAGGAAGAAAATGAACCAAGTATCCCTGGTTTAGATCATTATACATCCCTTGTGTGGACGAAAGGACCTACTTATGTCAATTCCATTCAATACAGTGAATCACAAGTACAGAATAATCTTCTACCTTGTCTTGCAACTCTTCTGCAGTTGGCTGCTTGGCTTCAGGAGCTGGCGTGTGGGTAGGACTAAGACTTCGTATATCATTCTGTAATCCGTATACAGACTATAATGCAAGCAGAACACATAACATTGGTATATACTGTAGTGTTTACATCCATAAGTGTAAAGACTAAATTAAAGGTAATTAGAGGGAAATCTGTAAAAAAAAAAAAAAAAAAAAAAAGGTAGACACATTTTTTGCCATATTCCTTTCATAAATGTTGTACTGACAATGAAATGTATACAAAGTGATTGTATGATTAACGTATGGAGTATTCATGGGAGCGATCGGAGCAAACAATCCGCACTAAGGAGTGGTTCAGATCGATTGAAGCTCCATGTGAACGCTTCCAAATCGACCACAGCTTGTTTAAAATGATTGAACCCAAGATTGGAAATACAGGTAGTCTCGGCTTGCTTGGGGAATCGAACCCGGTTGCAGAATGTTTCAATTTCTGCCGTGTGAAAAAGATACAAAAGATACAATTGCCTTATGGGCAGTCATGCAGCGTGTGCCTTGACATTAGGTAGTTGATGTGACGTATATTTTGTTGTAAGCAGGTAAATATCACATTCTGAGAATTTTTTGATTTGTTTCTATTATTGTAATGCTTAGAGCAGATAAAGGGGGATCACCATGCACTTACCTTTCTGGTTTTATGAGGATTTTTCATTCTTGATGATTTCTTTATGTCAACTTCTGTAGTGTTTACACAACCAGGCTAAAAATAAATAAATAATTAAATAAATAAATGTAATTAACGAATGAATGGTATTCTATTATTATTATTAATAATAATAATAATAATAATAATCATAATCATAATCATAATAATAATAATAATAATAATAATAATAATAATAAATTATTATTATTATTAGTAGTAGAATTAGTCGTAGTAGTCGTAGTAGTAATAGTCTTAGTAGTATTGTATCCTAATACTGCACTTTTTATGACAAACTCTGTGGAACTACAGTGGACTTAAGAACATTGGGCAAAGCATGGAACCAAGCCAAGATCATTTCACAGGGCAGTCTGATTGCTCCTCACAATCAAACGCTCTGCTTTGTACAGTCAGCAAAACCGGACCCTGTGGTCATTGATTTACATGAAATGATCATCTAAGCTTATTTTTGGGGTCAACAATATGTCATGGCAAATAACATCTCTGATGGGAATGCAAGTTTATATAAAGAGACAACCCATCAATCATGTTGCCTCTGATGATCATACAAAGCCATATAGGCAAAAAAAATATCTTTATGCAGGGTATCATCTTTGTCAGACTTCCTTTTGGATTGTGAAGAGTCCATTGGATGTAGACTCAGTGTTCCGCATGACTGAGTGAGAGTTAAAAGCATGCTATGTGCTACATTACACATCAGTCAGTGAGAAAAAAAAATCTCCATCCAGAGAGTTTATAGGTCTGAGTCATTGCTCAACTTTCCTTAGTACTGCTAGAATCTTAAGGTTAACCAGGCATGATGGATAAGGTCGGAAGCTTTAAACAGCTTATTTTGATTAAAGTCAGAATGCATTATTAAAGTCTATTTTATTCAGTCTTAGAGTGCCTTCGTAAATACAAAACAACATTTTAAATTAAGGAACATTTGATGTTATATTTAAATAAATTCCTTGCAATATTCTTTGCTTTTTGGAAATTGCATTTTGTAATTTTTTTTTATTAAGATAGCATAAATTTGGATACATCTAAGATTAACTAGCCGTTACATTGGTATGTGACTTAAAACTATAATAAATTAATTAAAGTATAGCCGGTGAAATATAAATATTTTTTATTATTTGAATTTTTTTTAATATATCTTAAACAATGCTATTCTGTAAATGTTTAACTGGGCGTGAAATATTCTCCCATCTGTGAAAAACAATAGACTATCAATGTTACTTGGCATTTTAAATCTCATTAAAAGGTGTCAACACCCTTCTAGCCACGTGCCCGGAGATAAACTGTGACATAGAGTAACACATTCATTCAACTTCACAACTCAAAAAATTCTTAAACAAAGAGCATGTGGTGGCTGGCACTGAAATTAGGTGTCCTTATAAGAGCTTTGGGGGGTGCTCCTTAATAACCAAACATCTGCTCTGGGAATCTTTAAAATGTCTCAGGAGAGATGGCTCAAACTGTTATATTCTAAGCTACTGTATAGAGAGTTTTCATTCATGCCTATTTAAGAGGATGAGGCTAATAGGATCAAATGGTGGATCAATCTTTGGATACCAGACAGACTCAGAGCTCTGCTTAGGACATCTTTGGCAGACTTCCATTAAGATTTCCAAGTGCTCCTGGGCTAATTAAGTGATAATTAAGTACTGTTTTGGGACCAGCATTTTGTTACCCAAGCCAGAACAGGAGAAGAGCATGATTAGAGGTCATAAGGTACAATAACAAGAATAAGGAAGATTTTCATCCCTAGCCCTGAGTTTCGAGTTATTATTTATATTATTATTATTATTTTAACTCTGTGAGTCACCAATAAATGCAAATAACATATAATTCCATTATTTATTCAAGCCTATTAATTCAGCAGTCCCTTGTGCATGCATATTCAATAATCCAGTATATGATCTTAAGTCCTGAAGGAATCTGAACCCTATGAAAACAATGCACATTTGGATGACATGAGAGAGAGCAACTCAGACAGACCCGATCACACATTCTGAGAAAGAGAAAGATTTGAAGTGTGCTAAAGTGTGCTACAGATGAGTCTCCAGGTCCCTGGGTATATCTGCATTTAGCTCAAAATACTGACATCTGTAACCCAGCAGGCATAGGAATTTATGTTTTTATTACCACTATCGCTTCAGAGAAATAATTATTTAAGCTTGTTCCAAAAATACCAACAGAACAAACCACTGCGGATTCATGGCCATCATGCTTATTGATCCATTGTTTTTCACTAATAATGTTTAAAAGACTAAATACAAAGTTTTGGTTAGACTCTGATAAGTAAGGCAGAACATCATCCATGGTATACTGTATATGTATATCCACACTTTGTCAGCTAAATAACACATTTTCATCAGTTCAGAAATTATCGCTGATTAAATATTTATACTTGAAGCAGTCAACTGCATTACTGAATTTAGATGTGATAATCTAATTTAGATGCCAAATTACAATCTGGAATTGTCTCTGTGGTTTCCAGTGAGTGCACTTTAACTTCAGATCATCATTGCCAAGGGAAAGGCTGTTAGTTATCTGAACTTTTGCCCTCTCTCTCAGTTGAGGGCCACTGCAATTTACCTGGTGGTATTTATAAAAGAAATGTCAATGATGTAGAGAGGATATATGTCTTAGTCATATAGGAACCTAACTACATGCTAGCTAGATAATTGCAAGGTCTTCCAGCGACGTAGAATGACGCCAAAATTGTTACATAAAAAAGCTGCATTTTAAATCATATCTATCACACACACACACATGCACACACACACACACACACTGATGCACAATGAAAACGCAAATGTCTAAGTTTTACATCAATAGCTCATTGGGTAATGTTATTTACATTTTAAATAGTGAGGTTTGTTGATTGTTTGAATGGTATTGTTCCTTGGGATAACAAAATACTAGGCTCAGGTCATGTGATTTCATAAAGACGCCAGGTGCTCAGTGTTTTGGTATTTGAGTTGAGTTAAAATTGCCAAAATGGAGTTGATTAAGAATCTGTATAAATAGCCATTCGAAAATACATGATTTTAATTAACGCAAGAACAGTGAAAGATACAACCATGCCCCGCTTGAGTAATGAAGATTGAAGGCGGCCTGTCTGAGAGAAAAGTTGCCCGGAGAATGAGATGTTCTGCTTCAACAATCAGCAGAATAACTGTAACTCGACGTCTGTATGAAAATTATTTGCATGCTCGGAGGCTGTTCAGGGGTAACATGTTGACAGCTGAGAGACAAAATCATTGTCTTCTGTGGGCCAGAGAATACTTGAGGTGGTGGCAGAGAGAGTGGTGGTGTTTTATTCACCGATGAATGCTGTTTTGCCCTTGTCAGACCTGATGGAAGGCAATGTGTGTGGAGACGTCGTGGTGAGCGTTATGATGACTGTTGTGTTGTTCAAGCCAACTGGTGGGGCGGTGGAAGTGTGATGATGTGGGAAGGAATCTCCTTTAACACAAGAATGCCTCTGGTGCAGATTGAGGGCAAGCCAATCCGGAAGTGTCAATTTTCCAACTGGTCAATGCAAGACCACACAGTTCTGTGATCAGTTTTCTCTCCTGACCTGAGTCCAATAGAACATCTGTGGGACCAAATCGCCAGTGCCATCCACAGGAGACAACCGCGACCAGCCAACCTTTGCCAGCTGGCTGGGCGGCGGAAGATGCCACAGTAGCCTGCACAGAGGCTGATCAGCTCTGTGCGTCAATGCTGCCAGGATTGTGTTAATGCTTAGGGAGGTCACACCCGATACTAATCCAATTATTTCTATTTCAACCCGGCTCACCGCTGCCACCCCAATGCTGACTCGGGAGAGACGAAGATGGACACACACATCCTCCGAAATGTGTGCTGTCAGCCATCTGCTTCTTTTCACCTTGCAGGCCCGCCATGCAGCCACCTCAGAGCTACCTAGCTTTAAGTCTTTTGGGGTAAGTATGTACCAGCTTTGCACACAGTGTCTGAGTGATTTTGGCCCATTCTTCTTGCCAGATTTTCTCCAGGTTGTTCAGGTTGGTTGGTCGACGCTTGTGGACCGCAATTTTCAAATAGTGCCACAGATTCTCAATGGGATTGAGATCAGAACTTTGACTGGGCCACTGTAGGACATTCACCTTTTTGTTCTTGAACCACTCCAATATTGCTTTGGCCTTGTGCTTGGGATCATTGTCCTGCTGAAAGGTGAATTTCCTCTCAAGCTTCAGTTTTTTAGCAGACTGAAGCAGGTTCTCTTGTAGTATTTCCCTGTATTTTGTTCCATCCATTCTTCCTTCAATTTTAACAAGATGCCCAGTCCCTGCTGATGAGAAGCATCCCCACAGCATGATGCTGCCACCATCATACTTCACTGTAGGGATGGTGTGTCTTGAGGCATGGGCAGTGTTAGATTTGCGCCACACATAGCGCAAACCTAATCAAAGCTGGGTCACTCTCATGCTTTCTGGCAAACTCCAGACGTGCTTTCAGATGGTACTTTTTGAGTAACAGCTTCTTTCTTGCTACCCTCCCATACAGGCCAGTGTTATGCAGAGCTCTTGATATGGTTGACTGGAGCACCATTATTCCACTCCCAGCCACTGAACTCTGTAGCTCCTTCAAAGTGATTGTTGGCCTCTCTGTGGCTTCTCTCACAAGTCTCCTTGTTTGAGCGCTGAGTTTTGAGGGACGGCCTTTTCTTGGCAGTGCCTGGGTGGTGTGATGCAGCTTCCACTTCCTGATTATTGATCCAACTATGCTCACTGGGATATCCAAACACTTGGATATTATTTTTTGCAAGCAAGATATTTCAGTTTTTTATTTTTCTTAAAAATATTTCCCAACATAAAACCAATGTCACCTTACAATAATTGATTTTGAGTTTCAGTGTTTTAAAATAAAATATCAAACAGAATGAAATTTCAACGTACCATTTGTAATTCAGTAATATGAGAGAATTGGTCAGGGGTCTGAATACTTTTGCAAGGCACTGTGTATATATATATATATATATATATAATGTATTTTATAATTATCCAACATATTAGCTCCAAAAAAAGAATCAGAAAACATCACTAGAGAGTTATTATCCACTAGAGGCCAGCATTTACTGATTTGAACTGTAAAGGCTGATGCTTTTAAGCCACATAGTGGATCGATCTGTTGAAATGTGTCAGTGTTCCTGCCCTATGCAGCACTCATGATGAAACTATTCTAACAATAAATAGAAAAAAGCTATAATGTCAATGAATTGTCCTTTCAACTAGGCAATTAATCTTACTGAGACTTAATATGCCACATGATGTCTGTCTGTGGATGATTTATAGCTGCCTGAAACCTGTTATCATTGACTGCAGTCGATACCAATAGCCTACGGCTTAGGAACTTGGTACACATCAAGATGAACTGTATAAGAAAAGTTTTTATAAATGTAAATCTTAATGCAGACACACTATTATGTGTTTACATGTGTATTCAAGATGCAATCTGACTGTCTGGTAGGAGCAGGTTACATAATGTTAATGGTTATTTATAGCAAGGATTGCAAGTTTGATATGGTTTCAACTAATGACATTAAGTTCAGGTAACTGCATAGAATGACTGTCTGGAGATTACTGCATTTCCTTTGCTTGGTATCTACTTTCCACTTAACCCATGGATCAAATATCTAATTGAATAACTAACGGGTGCTGCATGCTCATCAATCACCTTCCAGAAACACTGTGGTTTGTCTCTGCTCTGCAATAACTCAAGAGAAAAGGTCTTGGTAACTCTAAAGGAATATCTGTACTTAACTTACAACCAGCTGAAAAATCATATATGATTAAAGGGTTACAGATCACCCTTTAGTGTTTACAGGAAACCATCCACATTACTTTGATTAAAATGAATGGCTATTATAGGAACAGAAAAAAAAGAATGATTGTTGCAGGAGGAAGAATGATCTGCATACACTAAGAGAAATCCTCCTTCTCATACTGAACAGCTGTGATTGAGAGTTGAGAAGTGTGAGAATATTTATGTATTGATGGTGAAAAATATGTTGCCACGATAAGTACAGAAAAGGATACCTGAAAGGCAAAACAATGTGTTTAAGAACATAAGAACAACATAAGAAAGTTAGGTCATCTTGCTTGTTTGGTTGTTAGTAGCTTATTGATCACAGAATCTCATCAAGCAGTTTCTTGAATGATCCCAGGGTGTCAGCTTCATCAACATTCCTGGGAAGTTGGTTCCAGACCCTCACAATTCTCTGTGTAAAAATTGCCTCCTGTTTCTGTTCTGAATGCCCCTTTATCTAATCTCCATTTGTGACCCCTGGTCCTTGTTTCTTTTTTCAGGTCGAAAAAGTCCCCTGGGTCGACATTGTCAATACCTTTTAGAATTTTGAATGCTTGAATCAGATCACCGCGTAGTTTCTTATAAACACTACAGTGTTTTGTAACTCTAAGCCATAAGTTCATTCCAAATAACACACAAACTCAAAATTTGACACCATGCAGGTTTGTGACGAAGAATAGACAAAAACTATTGCACTGTGTACAGAACACTGTCCAATTAGCAGCAAATTACATTAACAATTAAAATGGACATTGCAAAACTCCTTAAAATTAATGGCATGCAAAATCTGACATTTCCTCTTCTGTATTAAAAGTTGAGATGGAAAATGACTTACAACTGGCCTGTGAACATCCCAAAAGGCTCTTTCTTGACTATCAAGTATCTTCCTTTCAATTTTGTCTCGTTTCTTGTCGACTCTACAAAGAAGATAAAACATGTAAAACATATATACACCAGCTTGGCTGCATTGCACTGTATTGTAATTAAGAGCGAGCTTCAGGTGGCTCCTCTGCTAACACACTGGTCACATCGTGTGCAAGGCGAGTCACAGAATAAGGGGCGTGCCAGTTTGTGACCTGGCTGTGCGAACTCACTGATTTTTGCTAGGGATTTCGGAGAGAGCGTCACATTGGCCATGGGTTAGGGAGGCAAAACCCTCAGGGACCCTCATCACGCGACAGCGGCGCCTACAGGCCAGGTGCCTGGTGAGGTCAGGCAGCCATCTGTAGGGCTGCCTTTGTCCTCCTGAGGCCAGCAGCTTGCTGACATCCGCTCTCGAGTTTAATCCACTCTCGAGTTCCTGAGTTTATACGAGACAATATGCTTGGTCGTAGGATTGGAGGAGGCACACTGAACCTTCAGTTCTCCTGTGTGGGGAATTGCTGAGGTGAGGGAACATAATTGCACATTCTAAATTGTGGAGAAAATCAGGGGTAAAATAATTGTGCACTGCATTTAAAAAAACCCCAACACATTTCATTTAAAAAGGGTTCCCCTCTTACACACATAAACATTTAACTTACTTTGCTTGTGCTTCTGCTTGCATAAATATAAATTCCCATTTCCGAGCAAATGCTCTCTGTAGCCTGGCTAAGCTCTCCTGCAACACACAAAGAAATAAACACAGCAGGATTAAATCAGACAGTGGTCATGGTAGACCTAAAATGGACTTGCAGCAATAACATCTAGCTGATACATGTAGATTGCTAAATCACTTGGAAAAAAGCAATAACTTTTCATAGGGGTCAATTTAAATTATCTACACCGTAGCAGATCTATATAGAGTACTATCCCCCTTAAACTTGCAAACCCACGATACCGTGTTTTACCATTGTTGTTAAACTTTTCCATTTTGTATGTAGTATACTGGGTCACTGGGTTTTGTAAATTATATTGGACAAAGTATAACACTGTGCATAATGGAATCATTATTTGAAGATTCTGAAACAACAAAACAGTGCTATCATTTATAAATAGGTTTGAGAACATAGAGCATACAAATGAAAAAAAACTTTTGGGATCTACCCAAAAATGATATACTAAAATGTTAGTTTTCTCCTAATTTATGCCATGTTTTTTTTTTTTAATAATTCTCGTTTAAATGATTCAGGAGTACTTGCTTACTGTAGAAATCTTGTTAACAGCTATTTAATCAAGTGCAAAAAAAACCTAAAAAAAAAAAAAAAAGCACCAAAAAGAGTTTGAATGTCTAATAGGCCTGGCTTAATAAACCTGCATAACAAACTTATTTTACACACGAAATAAAGAGCAGACTCGGTGCAAGCACTAGCACGCCAGTTTCCAAAACACGTCTTAATGTTAATCCAAGCAGTGTAGTGAAAAGGGGGTGCGTTCACGACACCTTTCTGTCGGCTAGATTGCAGACGGGAGTCTGCGCGTAACGTCACGGTCTGTGCAGACGGAGCGTGGACAGCTTTGGTAGATGAACAACAGTTCTGAGCAGAACCAAAACGGAGGTGGTGTTGAGAGAAATTCTAATCGCAGAAGAAGTGGATGCAATCGAAGTTACCTTGTGCTCCACCAGCTTCATCATTTACAGCATGATCAGAAAAAGTATAGTAGATACACCCCCTGCTATAAAGAGATAATATAAACGTATGTTTATATTACAGTTGTTAGACAGTACTGTATTTACTGACAAAAATAGTTCAAATACTTGCACATATGGCCACATATCTCACTTCAACTACCTGTTATTAAAGCTGATTTATTCTCCTTAATTCAAAGTAGGTTATTCCCTGTCCGATAGCCTTTCATCAATAACCAATTACACCTGCTGAACATAACAGCGCGGTTTTAGGTTCATTTCAAACGTTTAGCATTATTTTTTTTTACATGTTTAAACCTTTAAAATAAATATCTGAATATTTGAAAAGTATAATAACTGTGTGGAAAAAGAGTCACATCATTTTAATTTGTATTACAAATCATTCATAAGATTATTAATGACATGACTCGAAGGCGATTCACACCCCTAGATGGCAGTAGCACATGGAGTGAGGATTGTATCTGGTTGCTACACACTTCTTTGTCAGCCAACTCTAATCTATTGTTTTGAGCCTCCAGCGCAGTACCTCTTGAGAAGCTGCGCGGCTGTGCAGACTTTTAAACCCCTGAATGCGTGACCTGGTGACGTCTTTTCCGGCCGAGTTCACGGAGACGATGAATTTGGACAGGTTTTCCGCAGAATCTGCGCAAACTTAGCAAAGTCTGCGTATCGTGAACGCACCAAGGGTTACATGACATAACAGCAAATCCAAGACCAAGCTGACATCACCATGGAGCCATTACCGCGCCGGCCATTACACCGACTGTCCATAACAGCGCTACGACATCACCGCGCTGAACTACAATTCCTAGAAGACTCTGCGAAGTTCACAAAATCGTCACTTATCAGGAACTCGGACACACGACGCAGTTAGACCAGGGTTCACCGCAGTGTCAACTCACCAGCCTCATAAAAGGACGCAGCTGTCATGCATTCATATTTCTAGAACTAGTAAACGGCGATGAGTGCAGTTGGTCGCTGCATTCGCATTACTTCTAAAAAGTTTGCGTTGCAGTCGGGAGTCTGCGCCTGACGTCACGGTCTGCGTAGACGGAGCTAGGACAGCTTTGGGAGGTTTCCCAGCACAGTCGACGGAGCAAACATAGAGACCGACTTGATTGATTTTCTGATTGCAGACGACTATAGTTTTTTTTTTTCCACTGTTCCCATACAGCTCCATCATAACTAGACTGGTAAATACGTTAAGTAAAACCTTGATGCAATAAAAGCGTGTTTCCACAAGCATTTTTTATGTAGTTAGGCTGCATATCATTTTTGTTTTTGTTTTTCACTTGTTTAAGAATGATATTTAGCAGGTCTTTTATATATATCAAAACACGTACTAAATACATATATACAGTCACCTCCAAATAAACATATATACAGTCACCTCCAAATAAACATACATACAGTCACCTCCAAAATTATAGACACCCTTGATAAAGATGAGCAAAAATATATAAAATAAATAATACCAGTACTGAGCTATATTGTAATTTTGCAACATGTGGAATATATTTGACTTCATTAATGATTCAATGGAATCAACCAAAATTACACATTTCTCAAATTATAAATTTATTTCCAAAAAAATGAAGTGTCACAATTATTGGCACCCTTATTTTCAGTACTTTGTGCACCCTCCCCTTGCAAGGATAACGGCACTTAATCTTTTTCTATAATGTTTAATGAGATTGGAGAACACATTGGGAGGGATCTTAGACCATTCCTCCATACAGAATCTTTCCAGATCCATGATATCCTTCGGTCTGCGCTTATGGACTGCCCTCTTCAATTGAAATCACAGGTTTTCAATGGGGTTCAGTCCGGAGACTGAGACGGTCATTGCAAAATATTGATTTTGTGGTCAATTAACCATTTCTTTGTGGATTTTGATGTGTTTTTGGGGTCATTGTCTTGCTGGAAGATCCACTTGCGGCCAAGTTTCAGCCTCCTGGCAGAGGCAACCAGGTTTTTGGCTAAAATGTCCTGGTACTGGGTAGAGGTCATGATGCCGTTGACCTTAACAAGGGCCCCAGGAGCAGTGGAAGCAAAACAGCCCCATAACATTAAAGATCCACAACGTTTGTTGGTTGCTCTCAATAAAGGCTTTTTTTTTCTGGCAACCCTTCCAAATAACCTATTGGCATGGAGGTGGCGTCTAATTGTAGATTTGGAGACTTGGTGACCCCAAGATGCAACCAAGTTCTGTAATTCTCCAACTGTGGCCCTTGGATTTCCCTTTGCCTCCCGAACCATCTGCCTCACTGTGCGTGGGGGCAAGATACACTTGCGTCCTCTACCAGGCAAGTTTACCACTGTTCCAGTGGTTTTGAACTTCTTAATTATTGCCCTAATAGTGGTTAAGTGGTATATTTAGTTTTTAAGCTATTGTTTTGTACCCATTGCCTGATTTATGAAGGTCAACAACCATTTGTCTCTTTTCATTTGTGAGTTCTTTGCCTGGATGACAAATGGATTTCATATGCGTGTTACCTCATTTTTATACCCCAGTGAAACAGGAAGCCATGGAAGGCCACAATACAGTTCCTTAAGACTGAGATGAACTTAAAGAAGTAAAATGTTAATGCAGATTTAATTTAGTTTGATTCTATTTATAAGAATCTTTAGGGGTGCCAATAATTCTGACACCTATCTTTTTGAGAAAAAATGTTATTACTTGTTAATAAAAAACTTTCTCTGAGCAATTGTATTAGAATAAAAGAGTATATTTGAGCATAAAATATAGCTAATTACCTGTTGTTTTTTATACAGCCTTTTTTGCTCATCTTTATCAAAAGGTGCCTATAATTCTGGAGATGACTGTATATATATATATACCTCCACAGGACACCCGGGATTGGGGGCCGATACAATTTTAAAATGTATATTTTGTACAGATTTTTTTTTTTAAATAAAGAGTTTAACTTTATATTGGTTTCCTTGCTTCTCTGCCCTGTCATTATTATTATTATTATTATTATTATTATTATTCTTAGCAGAGCCTTCGGAACCGGCGGTGGGGTCTCTAAACCGACCATGCAATGACCAACTCACCGGGGATTCCCCCCGGAGGTCGAGTTGACTGCTGATGCAACGGAGGAAATCCAGCCCTAGAATGCATTCATCCTGGACTGAGGCAATCCACACCGGTGCTTTAGCACTTGATCCCGATGTGGATGGTCATTGCCCTGGCGGTTTAGAACACCACCGCCAGTTCCGAAGGCTCCTCAGAAACACAGGCCCCCGTCTGTGCGTCGTCCTGTGGCCAAGCAAGGTCAGCGGGACCCCACCTCTGTGTCCCCCAACCAGAGGCATAGGAAACCCCGCACTGGACGGGCTCGACGGGCCCCACTTGGAGCAGCGGTCAGATTTTGAAACTTTGATTGGGGCTCTCGGGCGTCGGTTCGGCCGCAGCTAACAGCCAGGGCTGCTGCGTAACGAGCTCTGGGGTCGGACCAGGAAGGCAGGGGAACCCCTCCACGAACTGGCCATGGCGATTGAGGGTCTGACTCGCCGGGCGTTCATGCACATGCCATCCTCGGGGCAGGAGGAGCCGGCTCTTTTGTACAGCGGTATCAGCGCTATGCTTCAGTGTGAGAGGTCCCGGGTTCGCGCCCGCCCTCTGCGCCTGCCTGCGTTGACCTATTTAGCTACATTGGTGTCAGAAGTGGACGCGGTAACCTGGCACGCACTCGTCGGACTCTAGCCTGGTGAGCAAGTCCGGGGCGGACTTGAGGCTGGCACGGGAAAGTGTAGCGTGCACGGGGGAAGGCAGCAGCAGGGCTGGTAGGTGATCACACACGGACATAAGCCCGATATACCCGAGTATCGGCACTATGCTTTGGTGTGAGAGGTCCCGGGTTTGAGCTCGCCCTCCGCCAGTGTATGGATTGCCTCACCCTGTGTGATGCGCCTGCCTGCGTTAACCGAGATTGCATCAATATGTTTATTTTGAGTGAGTCTTCCACCTTCAAGGGCTCAGCATATATTACAATCGGCCAATATCTACAGTTGTTTGTCAAAAATATCCCAGTGTATGCTTCTGTTACACACATTAAGTGGTGATTTCTTGTTTCTTTGAAAATATATTTATTTAGGGCTACAAGAGCACAACACAAACGAAGCAGCACGTAACTGTAACAAGCTGAACGGACAGTTTTTTGTTTTGGAACTTTTTTTTATATTAGAAAACAGAAAAATAGGGGGATTTTAGGAATATACCATCTACATATGTAGATAATATACCATCTACATATGTACACATGTACTACATACATGTATTCAACATTAAGTTTAGGGTGTTACACTTCCATAAATTAGGGTTTGTAAATTTTGGATGACCACAATATACGCACACACGGTATAAATCTATTCTCCAGCAGCTTACAGGGTTACATTTTTAGGTGCCCTGCCAAACGGGGAAAACGAACATTTATTCATATTGTGGTGGCGGCGGACAAAAGAAACACAACAAAGTTTTGGGGCCAAAATAGCGGAACAACAACCACGCTCTGAGAAATGGGATGGGGGGCTGGTAGTAAAACCTGGAATGCAACTGCTTTGCAATTGTGCAATACGAGTCTCACTGACACTGCTAGGTCATATTAAAACCTGCATACTGAGGGGGGCGGGGGGAGTTCCTGGTAAGTGACGCGTTTGTGAACTTCGCAGAGTCTTTTGGGAATTGAATTGTAGTTCGGCGCTGTGATGTTGTAGCACTGTTATGGGCAGTCGCTGTACTGGGCAGTCGCAGAAATGGCCCCCGTGGTGATGTCGGCGCAGTCTTGGACTCGCTGTGATTGATGTCATGATACGAGTGAATGGATTTACTTACAGCTTCATAGTCTGCAAGTTCCAGTCTTGCTTTGTTTTGCATTGTTCGCTTGCAGAGGTAAACCGCTGAAAAACAAGATGGTCAGTCAGTTACAGCATATACATATATGTCTATTTGGGACCTGGGCTTTGTTTAAGTTCTTATTGGGTTGGTTCTCTTGTGATTCTTTTTCATATATACTGCAATGACTGGGGAGGGGACTGGGGGGTAAATACATTGGGTGAAGGTCAACAAGTGACTCAAGAGAGCAGTCCTTTGTTAAAAGCATCTTTTGTGGGAAAGAAAACAAACCATCCCATATTTAATGTTATTATTACAGTGCTCATTAAAAATGTGGACACATCTGCCTGAAAACAATAACTCCCTTAAATGTTCACCTTTTCCTAGCTTCCTAACCTTTTGAATTCCTTTTGGCTGTAATCCCATCAACTACCGATTTTGTACAGATTTTTAAACTATAGAATAGGGGTGAACAACCTGAGCTAACCAAAGGGAAACATCAATTTCACAGTTGTCACATGCTTCAAATATTTTTCTTTCCAAAAAACACCTTGTGCAAGCAGCTGCTGTGACTTTCACACTAGAAAGGCAATCGCAGTTAAGACTGTTAATGTCCCCAACACCTAAAATCGGCAGTTTTAATAAGCGTTCCAAGTAACTTGTTGAGAACTGACCTAATTACACACCATTGCGTAAAATATATTTAACTGAACATGCTCTGTATGTTTAATATCCCTGGTGTTTGAACATGGCAAAATGTATAATCTCATACATATACAAGTGTTTACAGTAACAAAAGAAAATTACTGTTACCTCCCTGTAATAGAGAAATGTTTATCAAATCTAACTAATATATTTTCTACTTATTTATTGATAAGCCCATCGTGTAACATGAACACAATGTAAAATTCTATTAGTATGTTAATGTTCCCTAAAAAATAATTGTTGGATAGTTGAAATGGAACTTCAGAGGAAGCACACACCTCCATGACAAACCTCTTTATTCTATCGTAGAACACCATAGTACAGTGCACTCCATTTATAAGAATCACATCCATCCATGTTGATTTGATTCTTATAAGAGGTTGATTCTTAAAAGCGGACCAATATGATTACTGTGGTGACGTGCTGCAGAATCATGTGTGGAGTAGTGGTTAGGGCTCTGGACTCCTGACCGGAGGGTCATGGGTTCAATCCCAGCTGGGGGACACTGCTGTTGTACCCTTGAGCAAGGTACTTTACCTAGATTGCTCCAGTAAAAACCCAACTGTATAAATGGGTAATTGTATGTAAAAATAATGTGTAAAAAATAATGTAATTGTATGTAAAAATAATGTGCTATCTTGTAACAATTGTAAGTCGCCCTGGATAAGGGTAAGAAATAAATAATAATAATAAATGTTAGTTTGAGAATGAAAGCTTTGATCCCTGCAGTGTAATGGGTTGACCACTAGATGTCATAAGTTCCCGCATGTATGCACAGGGACCATACAAAGTATTGTTTAGTTAGTGCTCCAACTGAAAGCCAGCTTTATTTTGTTTGTTTGTTTTATTAGCGGTTGTTTCGCCACCGCACTGTAAGAAAAATAAAACCAACACCGGTTTTAAACTGTAAATCAAGATTTACACTGTCCTTTACACATTACAATTAGCAAGTGTCTCCGCGCGTCAACAGTTTAAATACAGTATACAAATATGTCAATGGTGCTCAGTCACCGAGGACAATACATCAAAACAAGTCCTCATGGGTAAGCTTGTTATATGATCACGATTATGTTTACTCAAGGCTGCAGAATCCTATTTTACTACAGTATACTTGAGAAGCAATCACCTCATGAGGGTGCCTAGTTTAAATGAATATCACACAATAACCCTGCTGTACTCAGTATGTATTCAATGAATGTGTATTCACTTTATTGAAACAAATGTTCACTTTGAGGACACAAAACTACATACCTGCACAATGCAGCGGCACAGTCACGTTTGATTACAAACAATGCAGTGTTTCCTGCATCATTGCACGATCCACGCTGCGTACGTGCCTAATCACGCGAGATGTGATCAAATTCAAATTCAAAAACAGCTTTATTGGCTGTTGGCTTGATTCTTACAAGCAGATTATTTTACATTGGTTAGTATAGGAATGATTTTTGTCCCATTGGTTTTGATCACTATATGCGGTTGATTCTTATGTCAGTTATTCTTATAAACTGAGTGTACTGTATACTATTACTCGAGCAGGTATAGGTGTAGAATGAGGGGCCAGGCTTTTTAGCGACAGGCCAGTTGAGAGAATTTGAATACTGAGCTTAAGATTTAAAACAGTTCTTAATTTCTACACACACACTTACCTACCTCAATTACGTTAACAGGCACACACACGTTTACCTACCTCAATTACGCTAATAGACACACACTTTAAACATCACTTAACAGTAATGGATAATGCTCTTCAAAAAAAAAAATGGTTAGGGTTAGGAGTATCAGTGGCAATCTCACGCAGCTTCAGAACGTTCACTGTATCAATCACCATTACGAAATTACTGTGCACCCTACTGTACATATAATGCAAAGAAATTCTCCCAATATTTGTAAGATGGAGCACATTATATTCTGAAAATTACAAAATTACTGTGCACCCTACTGTACATATAATGCAAAGAAATTCTCCCAATATTTGTAAGATGGAGCACATTATATTCTGAAAATTACGATACAATTTAAAAAAAGAAAAGAAATTAATAGAGTACTGTTTTTATACTAGGCTTAAAACATGATATCAGACTTGGGAGTATGGAGAAGCTTGTTCATAACCCAGTGATTTACCCTAAAACTCAAGAGTAACTAATCCTGCCCCTGGACTTGTTTCTTTTCAAAGCAAAAATGAATTCTAAAAAGTACAGTAGGTACTTGACAACAAAACAACAAAGAGCAACCAATGCATCTAAATGGGCTTGGGAGTTAATGAGGCCTCTAAGCAAATTAAATTAAGCATGGATTTAATTTGAATATACTTTTCCTAAAAAAATCACCACCATCTGGAAGGTTCTAAAAGAGCATTATTTGTATATTTACCTGCCCTCTGGTCCCACCGCAGTTGGATATGTGACGGATTACTGTATATATACAGTCAACCTCGGTTAACTCGACTGGTGGATAACTCGACACCTTAAGCTTAATTCGACAGACAGTGTTAGTCCTGAATTTTCTCTATATAAAATATATGCATCCTGCAACTTTTAATTTTTTAATTCGACATCACGTTTTACTCGTAACTCAACATTTATTACCGGTAACGAAGGGATGCAAACTATTAAAAAGATTAGTGGATAACTCGACGCTGTCATTTCAAGGGACTGACCACTGTCATTTCAAGGGACTGACTGGAAACGGATCGTTCATTCATTCATTCATTCATTCACAACTACCAAGTGCAGCTGGTTACAGTATCAGTTCATAATTGGCTTTAAAGCTCAGATTATTCGAGATAACAAGCTTGTCAGCAGCTTTCAAAGCGCATGTTTTTACAGGTGAAACAACTGACAATGTTTTATTTCTGTGTGAAACTGTAAGTTGTTTATTATTGTTTTTGTTCACAGAGTTAATTCTGTAATGTACATTTGTTAACTTTTGCTATTTAAGCCATCAAATTAGACAGTACAAGCCAATACCTAAAAGTATAGTCAAACGGTTTGTGCAGAGTTTGTGGTTAGATTGTTTTCGTAAAAATAACACTCATTTTTTAAATTCTTATTTCAATCAAACTATACGAGTACCGAGTTTGTAGAGTACTGTATACTGTAATTGATTCATTCACTGCAGTTCTTTAAACGGTTTTCATAAGGACATTTAACAAGAAACAAACTTGTAAATACTGTAATAGTTCTTTTACTTATATGCATGTTAATGTCATGGCTCATGTGCACCCGTGGTTAACTCGACATCTTGGATAAGTCAATACGAAATGGAGGTGGGGTGTCGAGTTAACAGAGGTTGACTGTATATTAGTTATTAGTTCATTGTCATTTTTATAAGTACTGTTTAAAGGCGACTTTTGGCACCTAGAATGGAATGTTGTTTTATTTTTCAAGATTTTGATGTCATCATACCATTATCGTACTGTACTAGTCTAGATTTTGGAAATGTGTGTTTTAGGCGTGTTAGCCAGTATCCACTTTGGTACGATTAACATTGCACAATGGGTTCAGAATGTGTCAAATTCAAGGGACGAATTGAAAAATCGTCATCTCCTGAAGTCTCATTGCAAGCCTTGTGTTAAGTAATGCTCTTCACAAAAAGAAAAGCCAACCAGGAAAAGGGCACAGATCTACACTGGTGTTTCACCATGACCAAAAGTAGGAATTTCACAACATTATTCAGTGAAGTATCTCAAAACAGGTCAATAAAAAAGCCAATAAATAACTAAATTGCATTTGTAGCAATATGTCTTTTAAATATTCAGACTCGATACTGTCCTAGAGTATACTGCTCATTTCACAGTCAGCCACTTACAATAATTATTATTATTTGTTTATTTAGCAGACGCCTTTATCCAAGGCGACTTACAGAGACTAGGGTGTGTGCACTATGCATCAGCTGCAGAGTCACTTACAACTACGTCTCACCCGAAAGACGGAGCACAAGGAGGTGAAGTGACTTGCTCTTGGTCACACAATGAGTCACTGGCTGAGGTGGGATTTGAAACGGGGACCAACAGCCTCCTAATTGTCTCAATGACAAAACTGCTGATATTCACTTCACTTTCTCCTCTTTCAACCTTTTGGAGACATATAATTTCATCTATCTGTAATGCAGATTCTGGTACAGACTACATTCAAACTCCCCTAACACCAAGATCCAAATTTATAATCTAATTTAAGGCAAACATGCCCATTATCAAATTCCTAATTATAGTTACTTTAGACTAAAGTAGTTATACATTACTTTAGACTTTCCCCAGAACGTAGGAGGTAATTATAATGATTAAAAGCAGATGAAGGATCACTCTAATTATGCAGTACATTGTGGGGTTTAACAGACTCAATGCTTCAAAAAGATTATTAAGGATATGCAAATTGCTTATTGGGATGTAGGAATTGTGTTTGCCTCACAAACAGTGACCTTCAATAGAATGCAAGGACATGTTCTGCAGAGAGTTACAATGCTTGGACTGTTTTAGATCAAAGCCCTGCTTGGTGCTTGTGATTCTTGTCGTGGGGAACTGGTATGCTTGTGCATTGCCTTCCTTCCATCAGACTTTTATAGACTTTGAATCAGTGATCACTTTGAATAGAATGTGGATCTCTAGGCTTAAAATATAAAATAAGCTACGGGAAGCTTTCTTAGCTTTTTGAATACATTTAATCAAAGCACTATTATAAAGTGATTCTGTTATTATCTTTTTCAAAACCCTTTAACACAATGATGGCCTGGGCTTATTTAAGTGCCAATCTATTTTCTGGGAAGAAGTATGTAGCATTGTTATGGCTGTCCCTCAGATAATCTGAATAGTTGGCATTTGGGGGGGCAGCCTGAAAGTACAGTAATTGTTATTCCATTGTATATGTACATGTAGCTTGATGCAGTTGTTCCAGCATAGCACAAAAAAGATATTTTAGACCTGGAATATTTTTCCACGCATAAACTCAATAATTTATATTATTCTCAGATCCCAGGCACCATTGTAATTAGTAAAGGGATGCATTGCTTCTCTTGTCTCAGAGCCACCGTGTGGGAAGCGTCAACTTTCATACAATTCATTCTTTAACATTTTGCAACTTGAATTACAAAAGTGGAGAAATGAATTACAATTGGCAAAATGAAACGTAACAAATACCAGTTAATTAACATTGTTTTTGAATGATTTGTTTAAAGAGTTAATGGTGTATTTTGTTCCCATCAAACCTTATGTGATAACGAACTACTGTTTAGCATTACTACTTTTTTATTTTAAACATTTTGGAATCTGCAATTATTTGTTCTCATTTTCTGCCCAATTTGGAAAGCCCAATTATATTTTTTATTTCAACCTGGCTCACCGCAGCCATCCTCGCGCTGACTTGGAAGAGATGAAGACGGACGCACGCATCCTCCAAAATGTGTGCCGTCAGCCATCTGCTTATTTTCACTCTGCAGGCCCATCGTGCAGCGACCTCAGAGCTACAGCGTCGGAGGACCATGCAGCTGTGGGCAACTTACAGGCAGGCCGGCAGGTGCCCAGCCAGTCTACAGGGGTCGCTGGTGCGCGGTGAGCCGAGGACACCCTGGCCGACCTAAGCCCTCCCCACCAGGGCAGCGCTTGGCCAATTGTGCTCCACCCTCTGGGAACTCCTGTCCACAGTCGGCAGTGGAATAGCCTGGACTCGAACCGGCTATTTCCAGGCTATAGGACGCATTCTGCACTCCACGAGGAGTGCCTTTACTGGATGTGCCACTCGGGAGCACCCTTTGAAGTACTTTTTAAAGTTATGTTTTTACAGTAGGCATTCCATCTTTATTAACAAGGTTGCTGATACCCAGCTATTGAAATATCAAACTCTGATCTTGATTATTAATAAAGTCAAATCTATTGAAAGGATAATTTATTGTAACAGGCATCTCGTTATACTGTAGGGTGGAAGATGTTCTGTGGCATGAGTTTTTATATCCAATACCTTACATAGTTTCAAAGCAACTACAGCATGTACTACCATGAAATGACAAACTGATCTGTTATCAAAGGCAAAAAAAAACACACACACACACCACAATATTTTATGCTGTGATATTGCCACTGTTTAACCATGAACATACATTTTGTTGTGGTATGATTTCCCTTTAATCTATGGATTAGAAGGACAAGTTACCCTTAGGGTTGGTTCATACTTCTGTTGCAGATAAATGTGATACGTCAGGCACAGACAGCTATAAAAGCTGTGCAGCTTCACTGTTTGCTGTACGAAGGACGCATCGTGTTGCAGCCCTTTTGACTGTGTAGCTGTCTTTTCATACTTTAAATACAGACTGCATTCGCGTAATTGGAATTTTTGTTTGGATATTTTAGGAGATGTGCTGAATTTGTACTGTATCTCGTATACAAGAGGTTTAAAAAAAAAATCAAATATGACATTGTTGGTCCATCTGTCCTATCAATCAACAGAGAATCCAAAAGGGAGAATGTTATACATTAATTAGGAGAGACAGTGAGAGATACTTTATTTTAGAATGACAGGTGAAAGATTTGACAGTCTGTTAAACAGATTGGGATTGCTTTAACGCAAAAATACCCATGCGATGCCAGTGACACCTGCAGAAACACTTGCAGTCACACTGCACACAGCAACTGGCAATTCCAGCAAAGTGTGGCCACTGGCTTTACATTCTCTCCAGTCCTTTTCTATTTTTTTCTGAATACACACCAATGCTGTTTCTATTATTTGGGGATCTCTATATTATTTAAGTGAGGGGTTATATAAATGTGGATGTCTATATATATATATATATATATATATATATATATATATATATATATATATATATATATATATATATATATATATATTTTTTTACTGAATAATACAATTATACAAAAGTGGGTTGCTTATAACATTTCTATATTTATTGTAAAGATCTTCTGACCAAAAACATTTCACCTGTACAAAAACAGCCATGCCAGAATAAATACATCAGTCATATAAAGATGAGATATCTACAAAAGGCCAAATTATATATATTTAAAAAAAAAAAGTGTTGGCAAACTCTCTTGTTTATATTGCAACAGTAAAATATACATAAATAAAAAGGGGGAGGGTAAATCAGCCCCATTTTTAAAAATAATTATAAATACAACATTTGTATATGGCTGATCCCTGTATTCTAACCTGGCTAGAGTAACTGCCATGATTCTCAATATAACCATTACTATTAATGTTATTTTCTACAAGGATATCTCACCAGTTCCAAAGTGCTGCATAAGAGATCTCGCATCACATCATGAATAAAACACCTCAGCCTTCTGCCTCCAGGCTGAGGGTGACATGTATTACCTTCAATCCAGGAGTCAACATGGGAATATTTTAACAATTAAATTCAGTCCTCCACATAAAGAGGAAAGAAAGATCCCTTGGATGCAGTCCAGTCACATTCATTTTTAAAAGCTGTATAGTCTTTTAGTATGTACCTAAAACACCAATATTGATCAGCAGTGCATCGTATTATTATTATTTTAAATTTTAAAGTTAAAGTTAAGGGTGAGTGTGTACTTTTAGGCTCAGGAGAAAGACAACCAAGGTAGCAACATCAAACAAGTTTAGAAACTAAAGATTTACATGTTATTCCCGAGTGAATATACACATTTTTTTCTCCAAATTAACACTTTTAATTAAAGCACAAAAGTGAGATTTAATTAAAAAACGTGTTATTTATGTATTCTTATTTTAGTATGGCAAACACTGGAGCTGTAAATTAGCTGAGATGAAAAACACGAGATAAGAAGATTTGTTCTTTTGGCATTTCCTTTGAGCTCAAGTTAGAGAAAAGTAAAAGCCAATAATTCAACATCTAACACCATTATGTAGTCCAGATGCCACCTGGAATACTGAGAGTTCCTCATGCTTTGCCAGTAACCTCAAGGTCTAATGTTCTGCAGTCTAACAACACACAGCATATGCAGCATAAGTGTACTACTGTATGTTTTAAACATATATGCTCTGTTTAATTAAATACTTATTTGTAAAGAGGGATAAAGTTAGAAATAAATGTGGGCATCCAGGGCAAACAGCCCAGAATGTCTGTGGGAATGTTGAAATCTCTGTTATAACTCATCCCAGGTGTTCTCAGTAAGTTACAGAATGTTTGTAAAATATATGTGCACAAACCATAGTCAGTGTTTTCAGGCTCCCAACAGTTCGATGGCCAAAAGTATGGTGTCTGTGGGAAACAGTGAGACAAAAGAGATTAGGAACTGTATAATGCGACTGAAAATCAACAAAATGTCACATTTTGTCTTTTCCCATTTTTTCTTATTATGCATTCAACCATTAACATACTGTACAGTAAAGTGGGTAAAACACAGATCTTCCATCTAGGGGCACACAATAAATACTATTCTTTGTGTCACAACATCTTGGTATACAGTAAAACCTTGTTTGTCGGCATAAATAAATACATTTTAATTTTATGTCATTTCCATTAGTTCAAAAATATTGAAGATGTTAAATTCAAGCTTCCTCTTGCAGTAGATGTTTTCACATCTTCAGGTGGTCAGCCAAAACACTCATCTCAGGCCTAGTTTTCTAGATAAATATTGTGTTGAAAACAGGACTGCAAATACACAGTATTGAGGTAGTGTGAATAGGGTTACCCTAGGCCTAGAAGAAAGGACTGAAACATTCAGTCAAAGCAGTGTTGGTAGAAAAACATAAATCCTGACTGGTGAGATGTAAATCAGATTGCATTTTAATGAAGTAGTTAAGATCTTGACTAATTCTTAAGAGGTTTTTGTCAACACACGTGAGGTAGTTCTGTATACAACATGCACTCAGTGGAACTTTTGGCACATACAAATTCTGTATCCAAAAATAGAAATAAGTACTACAATAATACCAGCTGATGTTTTAAAAACCCTTCAGAAAACACTGTGAATTTTTACACCGTTAATGTAATAAATGCTGTTTAAGGCAAACGAGGACCCCCACGCTCAACCAGACTGCCATGAGATTTAATGTGTTTGTTACATCCACACAACACTCAGGGGTGCAAATTGGGGGTGCCTCATATAGTGCCTTACCATCCATAGAAGATGATAGTTTCTCATTGGGTCTGGACTACTCGCATGACACACCCACACGCTTCATTGTGTGGGAAAGTGGTAGCAAACATGTCGCTGCACATTTTTACACAGTTATCAATTACATCTTTGATCAGCAAGTCAAAAAGGTATGTGGGCATGTGACAAAGTGGCTGAGTGGAAACAGGTGCAGGACTGATGCAGTGCGGTAATGAACAAACTGAGGCTTATAATCTGGTTTGGAAATGTTTTTATTTCATTTTTGTATCCAGGTCTGGAGACCAGTAACAATAATAATAATAAACAATAACGGGTCTGCAGACCCAAACAATAATAATAAAACATGTATGCATCCCACAATTATACATACACGGTCACCAGTCCTGGGTGAGTGCAGTAGTGCTTGTGGTGGGTGATACAGTTTATTTTTGTGACAGTAGTGCAGTGCTGTTCCGGCTTTAGTTCTGGCCCTCGACAACAGCTCTGGAATCGTATTAGCCGTCTAGTGTAGTGTTACAAACAAGACGATTACACACACAGACAAACAAACAAAAAAGACTCACAATACTGTTTCTTACGGGGTCTCTCGCAGTCCTTCTCGGTTCTATCCATACAAACCAATGTGAAGGAACAGATTATGATTCTCCGTCCCCTTTTATGCTGTCACACATGACCCTTTGGTAAACGAGTGCAACCACCTCTCCAATCTGCGGCTGCCACGTCATTTCCCTTCCGGGTCAATGCGTTATTGCAATGGAGTCTCGCCCCCTTCCGGGCTGGGTGACTTCCCTTGAACCCTGGGAAATAACTGTCAGACCAGCCCGTCCAAGGAACTCTGTTCTCGCTGCTTAGCGCCCTCACAGGTCGGGAAAGAGATTTACAACCAAGAATCATTGTATTTCTGTCATATATATCCCACCGTTCAGAGTGGAGCCGAAGGAACACTCAGCTGAATTTATCTTTCCCATTACTCCCCCCTCCCAGGAAAAATAATCTGCATTTTGATGGTCTTTCCCCGCATGATGTACCATGTGGTACATGAAGGGTTGCAATGCCAGATACCACCGAGTTATCCGGGCATTGCTGTCCTTCATTGTGCTTAACCACTTGAGTGGGGCGTGGTCTGTGACAAGATCAAATGAATGTCCCAGCTTGTAATATCGTAAAGAGTGAGTAGCCCATTTAATGGCCAAACACTCCTTTGACTACAGAGTAGTTGCGCTCCCGAGGTAGCATCTTTTTACTGAGCTATATTATCGGGTGTTCTACTCTGTCTACCTTTTGGGACAAGACAGTACCCAAACCCACATCCGACACATCGGTGTGAAGGATGAATCTCTTGGTGAAATCAGGTGTGATAAGGGTGGGGGCCTGGCAAAGTTTACGCTTAATAGTATCAAACGCCACCTGACACTCAGCTGACCACTTAATTAAATTTGGGGCACTCTTTTTGGTGAGGTTGACTAAAGGGTTAACCACTGTGGCATACTCGGGGATAAAGCGGCGGTAATAACCTGCTAATCCCAGTAGTGAGTCTTGGTTTTGGGGATCGCCGCATCGACCAAAGCCTGAATTTTGGTGACCATGGGTCTCACCCTTCCATTTCCCATTAAAAATCCCAAATATTGAGTTTCTGTTTTGGCAAACGCACATTTTCTCAAGTTAGCTGTCAGCCGGGCTGCCCTTAGAGACTGAAGGATGGCTGTAACCCTAGCCAAATCCTCTCGCCAGGTGGAGATGTAAATAATCACATTGTCAATATACGCTGCTGCATATTCACGATGTGGGCATAAAGTCTCAGTCTCTGAAAGGCAGCGGGCACACCATGTAGCCCAAACGGCATAGTTTTAAAGTGAAATAGCCCTTCTGGTGTTGAAAATGCGGTTTTCTCTCTAGAACTGCAGGTTAAGGGGATCTGCCAGTATCCCTTTGTCAGGTCCAGAGTAGAGATAAACTTTACCTTTCCCAGTCTATCTAGAACAGTGGTCCTCAAAGTGGTGCCTGCGGGCAAATTCGTGCCCGCGAAGCCAGGCCACATTTCTGGCGGGTCGTAGCGTGGGAAAATAAATAAAGCTTTAAACGCGTTTTCCAACAAAAGCGTCACAGCAGTCTGTTGACAGTGGTGCTCGCTTATGCTGTGCTTGTACGTACTCGACTTTTTTTTTTCCTGAAGGGCCTCTGCCCAAACATAAGTTAGCTGAGTGGGGCATAAACTGTGTCTGTTTCAGTTGCAGGTACTGACAGTAAGTTTAACCAATAGGAGAGTCAAATATCTGAGTTTTATGCAGCTGTCCAATCATAAGCAAGCACAAGCACTGAATGAAAATTGGCGAGTAAGTGGCCAATGGGAAAGTGGAAGATCTGACAGCTGTCCAATCATTCGTGAGCAGAGGCGGGTTGTTAATATGCCGGCTAAGCACTGAATTTTGCCGACTGTTATTGATAATACATTTCAGTATTTAGAATTTAATTCTCTCTATTTATTTTTTTCATTTCAACAGACAAGGGAAACGGCGTAGTAGATTTAGTTACCAACAATCTTTAAACAGAATTTTGCCAAATTGAAACAAAACGAGACGCTATCTATCCTCATTTTAGTTTACTCATGGTTTTCTGTGTAAACATGCTATTTACAAATATTTGTAACTCCCACTAAAACTCTGGGTGAAATGTATTATTTTTCATATATATATATATATATACAGTACTGTGCAAAAGTTTTAGGCAGGTGTGAAAAAATGCTGTAAAGTAAGAATGCTTTCAAAAATAGACATGTTAATAGTTTATATTTATCAATTAACAAAATGCAAAGTGAGTGAACAGAAGAAAAATCTACATCAAATCAATATTTGGTGTAACCACCCTTTGCCTTCAAAACAGCATCAATTCTTCTAGGTACACTTGCACACAGTTTTGAAGGAACTCGGCAGGTAGGTTGGCCAAACATCTTGGAGAACTAACCACAGTTCTTCTGTGGATTTAGGCAGCCTCAGTTGCTTCTCTCTCTTCATGTAATCTCAGACAGACTCGATGATGTTGAGATCAGGGCTCTGTGAGGGCCATACCATCACTTCCAGGACTCCTTGTTCTTCTTTACGGGAAGATAGTTCTTAATGACTTTAAGCTGTATGTTTGGGGTCGTTGTCATGCTGCAGAATAAATTTGGGGCCAATCAGATGCCTCCCTGATGGTATTGCATGATGGATAAGTATCTGCCTGTACTTCTCAGCATTGAGGAGACCATTAATTCTGACCAAATCCCCAACTCCATTTGCAGAAATGCAGCCCCAAACTTGCAAGGAACCTCCACCATGCTTCACTGTTGCCTGCAGACACTCATTCGTGTACCGCTCTCCAGCCCTTCGGCGAACAAACTGCCTTCTGCTACAGCCAAATATTTCAAATTTTGACTCATCAGTCCAGAACACCTGCTGCCATTTTCTGCACCCCAGTTCCTGTGTTTTCGTGCATAGTTGAGTCGCTTGGCCTTGTTTCCACGTCGGAGGTATGGCTTTTGGCCACAAGTCTTCCATGAAGGCCACTTCTGACCAGACTTCTCCGGACAGTAGATGGGTGTACCAGGGTCCCACTGTTTTCTGCCAATTCTGAGCTGATGGCACTGCTGGACATCTTCCGATTGAAGGGAAGTAAGCATGATGTGTCTTTCATCTGCTGCAGTAAGTTTCCTTGGCCGACCACTGTGTCTACGGTCCTCAGCGTTGCCCGTTTCTTTGTGCTTCTTCAAAGAGCTTGGACAGCACATCTGGAAACCCGTCTGCCTTGAAATTTCTGCCTGGGAGAGACCTTGCTGATGCAGTATAACTACCTTGTGTCTTGTTGCTGTGCTCAGTCTTGCCATGGTGTATGACTTTTGACAGTAAACTGTCTTCAGCAGCCTCACCTTGTTAGCGGAGTTTGGCTGTTCCTCACCCAGTTTTATTCCTCCTACACAGCTGTTTCTGTTTCAGTTAATGATTGTGTTTCAACCTACATATTGAATTGATGATCATTAGCACCTGTTTGGTATAATTGTTTAATCATACACCTGACTATATGCCTACAAAATCCATGACTTTGTGCAAGTGTACCTAGAAGAATTGATGTTGTTTTGAAGGCAAAGGGTGGTCACACCAAATATGGATTTGATTTAGATTTTTCTTCTGTTCACTCACTTTGCATTTAGTTAATTGATAAATATAATCTATTAACATGTCTATTTTTGAAAGCATTCTTACTTTACAGCATTTTTTCACACCTGCCTAAAACTTTTGCACAGTACTGTATATATACACACACACACACACACACACACACACACAGCATGTCGCGGGAAGGATAAGAACCTATGCAATAGTCAGCGTGCCCGCAAACAGTCAAGTAAGATCAATTTATGCCCATGCCCAAATTACTTTGAGGACCACTGATCTAGAATTTCGTCGACCCGTGGCATAGGGTACGCATCGAACTTGGCAATAACGTATATCTTCCAGAAGTCTACACAGAAGCGATTGGTGCCGTCTTTCTTGGCCACTATGACAAATGGGCTGCACTACTCGCTCCTGGAAGGCTCAATCACCCCAAGTTCGAGCATGTCCCATATCTCTTTGTGAACTCCACTTTGTCGATTTTCCTGGATCTGGTAAGGTCTCTCTCGTACTGTGACAATGTGATATTCAACCAAGTTAGTCCTGCCAGGCACGTCAGAAAAAATAAATCACTGAACTCCTCAATAAGCTTATGCTTAGGGCCCTGCACAGCCTAAGGCTGGCCCTGTACTGCTACATACATATTTTATTGGTTACTGATTTCCAGGGCCAATCTTTTTTTTTTTTTAACTGTATGGGAAGGGATCAAGTGATGATGACTTCACCACAACAAGTGAAAAATGATCAATCATCAGTCAGCATAACCATGTATTTAAGTCTGCAAAATATGACTTGGATACACTAAAACCAAACTCCCTTTAAAATGCAAAAACCTAGCCTAAAATACATTTCAAGCTGCAACCCTTCACCCACACAAAAATCAAGTAGAAAATCATTTTTGTCTAAGAAGGGGAGAACTCTGGACCAGTGAAAACTATAAGCTGCTTTACAAGTTTCAGAAACAGACTGTCTTTATTATAGAACTCTGTAGAATGATGTTCTCAGAGAGTGTTTCAATGAACTGTTTCAATGAACTGTAGCTTAAATCCAGTAAACAGCCATCAAACGGGTGTTGGAATGACAATACCTTGATACCTTAATCTAAATGAATGGAGGGAATCAAAACAGATAACACAGACTGAACTTTGAATCTGTTCACAATGTCATTATATATGGTTCTGCACACAGCAGATGTAATTGGCTTAATTTACATAAGCAGGAGAATTTCTCCTGTCAAGGTTCTAGAAAACGTGCCGAAGTAACTTTTGAAGAATGCATGTGAAACTATCAACGTGCACTGTTTACATGTCCAAGTACATTCTCCTGTCATTTTTAAGCAAGGAAAGTAAAGCTTTTAGAACTGAAGCTCTTCAGTTCTAAAAAAAATGTTTATTAGAAGAATTTTGATTCCAAACCTGGAGAAAATAGCTCAGTACAAAGTCATGTTCAAGAGTATAGCAAAGCAAAGTCTCAAAGCACTTTGCAGTCTGTAGCCACTGACAGGTAGCTGTCCCTGGGGTAAAAATAAACCAATCTGTCTGCCCATCACCAGGACACACCACTTTCCACAATTACTACTGCCAATTTTTGGAATGCGGAAAGGGTGTGATTTAAACAGGTCACCTACTCTCCTTCAAGAAGGCCTGTAGGACACACTGCATTTACTGGGAGTGAAATCCAATGTGGTGCATTGGCTCTTTGTTGATTTGGTGTACAATTAGGTTGTGACTGCCTTGCTTTGGACACAGTAAAGAAAACCTGATCAAGTTTACTCCCCATGCACTTTTCCAGGCAAAACCTTGGTTAGACAGGGTACTCATCTTAACCCTCATTTCAAAGTTAAAGAACCAAGAGGTACAGTGCTTGGGCCTGGCGCTGTAATAGGAGAGAGAGTGAGTGATTGTCTATATACCTGTGAGGCAGAGAATTAAGACCTGCATTGCTCTGCTGTGTTGTAAACTTAGAGAAAACAAAATAAATCCAGCCATGTCCTGCCTTTGGTGTATTTATTCAGAACCAGCTGGCCCAATGTTCTCCACATTGCCTTTGGGAGTGTGACAGTGGGCAGTCCGTAATGGGCAGCATGCCCAGTGAAAACTGGTTCCCTGGGCTAGTGACCAACTGGACCCCTCCAGATCAGACAGCTACCACATTCCTGTTTTCCCAACAAGATCAGTAGACCTTTTGGAAACCGCATACTCAGAAGTACTGTAGTAATAATTTCTCTAACAAACACCTCAATGTTGCTGTGACAGAACAATGATAATCCACTATTAAAAAGTCCTGCTCACAACAGACCATGACATTCCAATTCTCACGTTCAATTCAAATGTTTTCAGATATGTTTTTTTTTAGTCTCTACTGGAGGCCATTTCAATTTTTTGTTTATCATTTGTTTGTCTTTTTTCTCTCTTCAGATTGAAAGCAACTAACTAATTGTGGGAAAACAGATTGCCGTGCAAAGTCAAAATGATCAAATATCAACACAATGTCGTGTAACCCTTTGAACCATTTGATTTCCCTTTCATACTGGATAAGTAAACCTCTGGAATTCTAGCATTGCTTTCTGAGCATTTTCTCTCATTGTTGAATGAAATAATTTAAAAAAAAATGTTTTTCTTGAG